>PUFA01000088.1:6347500-6747500 GCA_003508835.1 Eonycteris spelaea
CAGGTTCAAACGAAATAGTGTACATTGAGAAAAACGGTGAGAACAGAACAGTGTGAAATTATTGATCTCTTGCCTTGTGAAGTTTCACAAGTCCTTGCAAAAATTTACAAGTTTGCCGCAGGGCAAAATTTGATCATTTTAGACAGGGATTGAATATTTTGCCTTGAAAAATGTTAGCAAAAAATCTCCTGGGGGTGAAATCACAAATTGTCAAATCATTTGGGCATAGAAAGTCATCAACTTTATGTGGTGAGTGGCAATTTATACTCTATGCTTAGCTTTCATGGAAAACAATGACAAATCTAGAATCAATACTCCTAAATGATCTGCTCCCAACAAGAACTGATTGTTTTCACTGGACTGTATTGAAGAGCTGGCTGCAGTGTAATACCAGGGGAGATCAACAGAAGGCAGCACTAAATGATACATAAAATAAAGAAGGAGGCTGAACCAGGAGAGGGTCAAGCTTCTAAGTGGCGTGCCAGGATTAAAAAGAGCACAGGATTTGATGACAGACAGATCTCGGTTCAAATTTTGGCCCTGCCATTGATTAGCTATGTGAAATCTGACAGGTTACTCAACCTCTCTGAATTCCAGTTTTCTCAATCAAAATGAGAGAATTAATATTTACCTAATAATGATGTTGAATAATGACAGGTAAATGCTTGTCTTGTAAATGGCATTTTTATTATTGTTGTATTATTATTAAAATCATTATTCTAAAGCAGTAGGAGTTCTATAGGAGGACAGATTGAAAGTTTATAGACTTCTCTTTAGGAAATCGAAATTTACATGCATCATAAATTATATTCGTGAATTCAAAAATGTATTTACAGGTACAAGAGGACTGGAAATGCAATTTTAAAGAGATAACTAAAAGTTGCTAAAATTAAGAACTACTAAAAGAAGTCTTTTTTCGCAGTAGATGACAACCTTATTGGATTCCATCTATCGCAATTTCATTTAGTCAGAAAGTGAAGAAGTTACATACGCTTATGAATACTGGATTCATAGACAACTTTAAAAATATTTTTGGCTAGGTAACACTTTCACATAGTTCAGCTATAAAAAAGCATTAAAGAAGGAATAAAGTTAGAAGTTTTTCTCTCTTCCTTATCTCAATAGCAGGATTAAAAAAAAAAAAAAGAAACTAGAATATCTGGAGTCCATTGCTGCTACTAAAAATGTGGTACTTGAAACACAGGTACATTTTAATAAAATATGTTAGTCAGTAGGTGACTACTGGCCATTTCATTAAGATAATGATGTACCATCGCTAACAGTTGGTCGTTGCGAAGAGAATCTGCAGCTTCATTATAGCTTTCGAGAAGTTGGGCCCATGTTTTCTTTGGAAGAATTGTGATTTGTAGGACGCTTTCTTTAGTTTCACTTCCATTTAGCTGTTACTTCCTACACAAACTGTCTCAGAGCTTCATGATGTGTCTCTATTTTTAAACAAATATTCTTAATTGCAAAGAAGTCTTAACAGTAAGTAAATATTGTTCTACTTCTATGTTATATTCTAACATGCTTGATCTTGACTTGCTGCTTAGAATTTTTCATATAAGAGAATTTATCTGAGCTCTAGGTCCTCTTATATTAACACAGTCTAATGTTATCTTGTGATTATTATTCTTCCTATGTATATATTTTATATATTTTGAAAATCTGGAGTTAGTATTTAATATTTTCTACATTTTAACTTTTCTTCGTCACATGCATAGCAGAATGATTGATATCAAGAACTCTACAGATGGAGTGCCCTAGTTCTAAGCCTGACTTTTATCCTTTAATAATTAAATGACCTTAGGCAGGTGACCCAACCTCTCCGAGCCTTATTTTTCTTATTTTGTAAAATGGGTATAATAATTGGAGATGTTCTAGGTGTTAAATCAGTAAACATCAGTAAAAGTCCTTAATGTCTAGTGTATAGTAAGTATAATAAGAATTAGCTCTACAACCTTTGTGTTGCAAATATATCCACTACAGTTCTTTCTTCTAGCAAAAAAGGAGGGTGCTCTTTTTATACTTGTTGCCTTCTTGAATCAAAAACTAAAATGTGGATACTTTCTTGTAAATTGTTGGATATTCATTTTTTGATGGAGTAAGATACGTTTGAATATCAAAACCATAATGTTCCCTTCTCAAACCAACTGATCAAATCCTTGATTAAATTCTTAAAACTTAGATTTTTTTAGGTTAGTCCTGGCATCGCTCTTGGCTGTGAATGTTTGAAAAGAAGATGCTATAGACACAGTACCTTTGGGATGAATGAAGCTGGCATTACTAGGGCCAGCCATGTTAGCACTATAGGGAAAGAAATATTTCTACCTTCTCCCCTGCCAACTCGATCTCCTCCCACTTTCATGTTCAGCTTCTACCAAGTGGGAAGGAGTTTATGATCAGAAAGGTGAGAGCCTATACACGACTTATGCCAATGGATGGTGTCACCAAGTCTTAAAATCACTCTTTCCTCTCTTTTTTCTCTCTTATTTCTTTTTCCCTTGTTCCTTCTATCATTTCTCCAAGTGATAAGTGGACTTAGATATGACCTGAGCCTTGATTTTCTATTCCATGTAATACTTCTGTCAAAGTGAAAGAACATGGCCTTTTCCCCTTCTCTTGCTTCTTTTCTTACTGAGCTGCTAGTTCATGAAGGGTAGCTGTCTAAGCAAGTTAGAATGAGTTACAGAGTAAAACCCCATAACTGTTTCTCTTTTTCCTTTAGGACTAGAAATATGAGGAAAATAAGCAATGTTTTTTAAGAGAATAAATTTATGAATACCGGATTCAAATAAAATTCTATGAGTATGTTTTTGCTTTGAAGAACGTCTTTTGATTTCTGAAGAATTGTCGGTTGAATTTATTTCTAGAAAGAGTGAATGATTCAAAGTTATCAAAAACTGATCTAAAATGTTTGGAGAGATCTAACAAACATCGATGTCGACAGCAGCCACCACTTCCTAGCTCCGTAGTGGCCGCAGTGACTCACTTGCTTCACAATCTGCTGTGGGAAAAGAGGCCTTGCTGCCCCTGCAACGAGCTTCCATGCCTTGGGATGCAGATTTGTTAACATCGGACCACAGGTGCAGTCATTAAGACACACAAAGAGTTGCTAACTGAATTTCTAAACTAGAAACCATCACTGTTAGAGTTAACAAAGGTGTTCAATATTTAATAAAGCAACTTAAAAGTCAAGCATAGTAAACTTCTGTAAAATGGAGTAGAGGTGGGTAAAAGTGGAGAAATTTCAAGTGTATAACTAAAATTGAGAATCCTAGAAGAAAATAAGAAATAGGGCTCTGTGACCTAAATAGGAAAACTTATTGCTTTAACAAAAGTATTTAAGTGTAAATTATTTTGCAAGGTATATAGGAGAATGAATACAGACTATTCCCTCAATTTGTCTTCTTTCTATGTCCAAAATGATTTGACTTTGTTCATTTTTACTGCAAACATTTCTTTCCTCTTGTATGAACCCGAGTAAGCTCTGAACAATTTGGTATATTCAAAACAAGACTCAATTTGAACTCAGGTGTCTTGTGTTTGAGAACCAGTTCCTAAACTCAGGAGTGAAGGCTCTATGAGCTCCCAGGGAAGGAAGATAAGTGAGAACTGCTGGGATTAGCATATGCTTTATGGAGGAAATCAGAATTGAATGTGACCTCAAAAACTGGCCTAGGTCACAGCCTTCAATCTAATCACAGCTTGTTTTTTTTTTTTTACAAATGTAACCAGATTCCAGCATGCACACCAATTTGCAAAGCAACACTTGGAAATATTCAGAGAAACTCAGGAATCAGAAGCAGCTTCCATCATTGACAGCAATACTTGAAAATCTTTTCTTTGAATGCAACTACTTGAGAATGAGAAGGGTCTCACATGATGAATTAAAATCCACCAAATTGGCACTTCAGCGGAATTCATAAGAGGAAAAAATTCTAGAAGTATGGACTGTCCATAAAAGAGACACTGGTTCATTCTTCCCTAGAAATAATAACATCTTTTACACATGCCACTTCTCTCTGAGGAGCTTTAAATACTTTATCTAATTAATCCTCCCAGCTTCCCAGAGAGTTAGATAGGGGGCAGGTATTATTATCTGAATTTAGCAGTTGTAGAAATTAAAGTATTCTGATTAAGTGACCTAGGTAGGAGGCAGCATTTGCACTTAAATAAGTGTGCTATAAATTCTCTGCTATTTGTGTTAAAAGAGAACCTACAATGTATATTAAATCTGCCTTCTTTTAACCCATCCTACATGTAGTCTGGCAAAAAAAAATCCAAAAAACAAAAACAAAAACAAAAACAAAATCTTTAGTGTTGCTAGGTACAAAGAACAAAATATCTATAACTCAAAATGTGATTTTGAATTTAGCAGTGGTTTCTGGGCCAAGAAGCTAGAGGTTATTTTTATTAAACTATAAATAAGAATATTTCTTGTATTTTTAAATTGCTGTAGTAGGCAATTTAGTATTATTTAAACAGTTGAATGTGCATTGTGAGTACCACAATATAAACATCTGAGGGGCCATGGAACTCTACATTCAGGCATGGAAGGAAATCTGCATTTAGACTAGGTAATTAGACACTCAGAGTAGGATACATGAAAGACAATAGATAATGACCAAGGACAGAGTCTAAAAGAGGGTACTAAGACAGCAGGCACTCTGTTATCTACTCAAAAGTTACTTAATTTTTTTTTCTTCACAGGTAGGAATCAGTGTTGAGGGGTGATATTGCTCTTCCATTATAAATCATAGCACCCCATTTCTCTTTTATGTTATTGTGCAGGGTTGGACTCATGTCTAGTTCTGTCCAGTGAGACATAAAGGATGGAGGGCATCTGGGAGAGGCTTCATTGATCTTTAAGAGGTACAAGAAAGAATTCTCTAATTTACTTAACTTTGCCAGATGTTCATGGGTTATCTGGACCAGCAATAGCAAACATGTGGCCACAAATTAGACAAGCAGACATGGTGGATAGCAGGTCAGGATGAAGGAATGACTGTGACTGTATATTTGATAACATTATTGAACTATTGAAATAACCATCTCTGGAGCTGGTTTTTTTTGTTTGTTTGTTTGTTTTCTTTTTGGTACATTCTTTCTACATGAGATAAAATTTCTATATCATTTAGTATAGAAATGTTGGGTTTTCTACAGAGATGAGTTGTCACTAATGCAACCTGGAAGGCATTGTTTCCAGAATTATTTCTATGTCATTACTTCTGGTGGAGTCTCAGGCTTGCTAATATCCACCAGTGTAAAAATACTGAGATAATGAGCACAAGGTTTGTGAGATGCCAAAGATACATAAACTACACCCATAATTTCCTCACTGAGTGGAAAAATATTGTCTGCATTTTTCCCTAAATAAACTACATGGAACACACTGGGGAGGGAGAGGCCCCTACAGAATCTCTTGTCAATGGGATGGAAGACTGTGATGCAGAGATAGAGAGAATTTGAAGAAATCATGGTCAATTTTACCCTGGGCCTAAAAAGTAAACCAAAGATTATCTGGATGATCAAAGTGAATGTTGTATCCACAATGCATCATGTAGGTCTATATGGCCTATGAAAGAATGAATTTAATAAACAAAACTAGACAGTATGGACTTGTCCTATTGTCTTGCTGCTTGAAAATTCTCTGAGAAAGGTGCCCAAAGATGGCTGATAGCTTAAGATTTAAAAGTTCTCCCTGTCCAAATGCCCAGACAGACCACCCATCCATGGGTCAAGAATATACATAAATCTAAGGCATGGGAGGTACATTCTGAATCCCAGTGTGAGTTCCTGAGTCTATCTACCTCTTGTTCATTTTTCAAACAGTAAACAAGCCATGTCTGCCAGTTACACTAAACAAATAAGCAACAAATGATACATAATAAAATTGCTCATTTTTTTCTCATTGAGGAGTGCACAACAAATGAAATATAAACTACTTCATTTCTTGTTATTTGAAAAGCAAAAAGCTAAGAATAAATTCATTTCCACCCTTAGGTTCCCTGGGTATACCATAGGGGAGTAAAACAAAGAAATTTCAGAAGGGTTTAAGGCAGTATTTCAATAAACTCCAGGATCAAAACACAAACCACAATAAAAACAAAAACAAAACAAAACAAAACTACAAAGAACTCCAAGAAATATGAGGCATCTGAGTGAGTAGTGAAGAATGATAAGATGGCATGAGTGAGTCTCCAGTGGTGGAGTTACGAGCCACTCTACAAGTTTTCGCTTGTTTTTATTGTATGCCTAGTGCTGAGTCAATGTTTTAGTATGCAACAAAATTATACCAAATAAAGAATAAACACAATTTTTAGCATCACTGTGCAAGGAACTATTGTTAGGTACTAAAAGGAATACATTCTTTTAAAGAACTAGTAGCTTTGGCCCCTGCTTTCCAAAGGTGTAAAATATAATGTGAGAGATAATGCACAGACAAGTGAAAATCTACATAAAAATTGCAGGTAGTAAGCAAAAAGTGTCTAACAAACAGGATTAATAATATGAATATGCACAATGACACCAAAGCTCTCATTCGGAGGCAGGACTAAGTAAACGTTAGTGGTGCAGGCACAAGAGGCAACTTGACTGTGGGTTTAAACCTTAGCTTTGCCGTAAGAGCCGCATGAAATAGGGCAAGTTAACTAACTTTTCTGTAAGTCTCTTTTCTCATTTTTAACTAGAAAATATACCAAATTATAGACTTGGTGGCTTGGCTGTGAGGAAGAGAAATGATATATGTGAAGTATCCATCAGAGCGCTGAGCCCTCGGTAGAATGCTTGATAAAGGGTAATAATAAGATTAGTAATGGTGGGCTGCATAAACAGTCTTCATAAGCATAGCTAATGCTTATTTAATGCTTTTGGTGTGGAAGTCATTCTGCTTAAGTTATCTCGGGGAAGAGTTCATTTTAGTGATGAGACTTGGGGAAGAATTCATGGAAGAACTTATTGTAAAGGATACACAGGAATTGAAATGGAAGAGAGGCTATATATGGCATGCCAAGAAAGGAAACATTTCAGCACTGGGAAATCAAACAAATGAACAGTGATGTTAAAGCACTTATCAATCATTTAAAGAAGTCATGCATTTTCATGACAAGAGTATGAGCACAAGCAAATCATACCTTAGAGCATTGCTAGGTCTGAGGAACCGTGCATCACAGAGGAATATGCTTGGAAGATGCCTTACACAAATGAATTTGGGAACTGACTTGGTCATCTCTCTCAGGCTGATGACCTAAAGACCTACAAGCCTAAGGAAAAATTTGCTCACTGGATCTTCTGTTACAAGTAGGTAGGTAAGTAAATAGTAATTAAGTAAGTGAATAAATCAGCCTGTTTTCACATGTACAAACTTAATCAGATGGAAAAATAAATTCTACTCATCAAATAATTATCTTGTTAATATGTCAATTTGAAAAGTTTCTAAACAACTGTTTTCAAATTAATCTTCTAACTGCATCTCACCATCAACAAGATCAACGATATGTGATTAGACATCAACATACATGTTATTCCTTTCCATTGCCTGGTTGTATCATCAATAGTTCTGTGATGGTGTGGACAGCCTGGGTGTCCCTCAGCTCTCTCTTCTCTAGCAGTTGAAGTCAATGGGTAGTCTCTGCCCAAGATTTGACAGTAGCTTCCTAAAGAATTGTGATATTACTCCTGAGTATTTTCTCCCCCTTTAGAAAATCAGCCTTTTAGTATGAGAGTGGTTTCTGTTTTAGTTTGTGGGTGGTTGTTTCCATTGTCCAGAAGGGTTTTTTTCTTTTTCCCTGTGTTTTCTTCTTGATTCAAGAATTTTATGAAGTGGTGGCCTGTTAAATTGTGACATTTTTCAGTTATACATTAGGTTCCCAAACCAGTTAGGCAAGGTGTCCTGGGGACATCAACATTTATTACTGTCATTTTGAAATTCTGAAATTAAGACCACCTTGCAAGACAACTGAATTATAATTGTGGTATGTCATCTTATTACCCAATCAATTGGCCAGTAACAGGAAACAGTTATTAGACTGTGCTGTGCAAGTCTGGCTTCCTCTTTCTAATGTGATGGAATTAATTCATACAACCTGATAACAAGGCTATTACAATGCGAACAATGGTTTAAAAGTGGCTTGCGTGGAACAGCCAGGCACGATTGAACATTTCAGATCAAAGGTCTATTGAACAGAAAGAACAAATAGAATCAATTTCTTGAACTGTTACTGCGTTTCCAAACTTGCAACATTATACCACAGAATGTGACTTAATGAAGTACAGATGAGAAGACCAGAGAAAAGCTAGTTCTAATGTAACAATGAAAATTAGTGTAGTACTTTGGATTTTTTTTCCTCTGTGGAAACAAACTAGTTATTAAAGACAGCTTTATATGCCTAAAATTGTGGACTTTGAAACCAGCTTGGATTTAGATAACATATTTAACTACAGATAACAAGGAGTAAAGAGATAAATTTGCCACTTTTCATCTAGATTGCAAAGCTGTATTACAGAATTTATTTTTAAAAAACAGCAGAGTACTTAATAAGGTAAAAATTACATCTAACATATTGTTTCTCAGTTACAGTATATGAGTTGTTGGAATTCTAGAAAAAAGTACAAAATATATGTATTCACTAAAAAAATTGAACTTCTACTATGAACCAAACTTTGTTCTAGAATCTTTGGCATTACCAGGAAATAAATCAGTAATAAGAGAAAATTACTAACCTGATGAAATTTTATAGAAATAAAATATGGAAATAAAAAATTTGGAAATGACTAGCCTTTAAAATAAAAGGTAATTTTTAAAGTAATTCAGATTAGAAGAGGAGACTTATAAAATGAAAAAAGTACCAATAAAATATTTTGAAATATTTAATCTTTTGAACAATGTCATACAATTTGCTGCTTACAGACATGAAATCATATTTATTCAAGTGGCTCTTTTATACATTTATTACTAAGAAAGGAGTTATGGCAAACATTTTATGCTATAAAATAAAAGTTATTAGTTATTACTACCAAATACAATCATCTAATTATTCATAAATATGTATTACATTCTATTAGAGAGGGTTGTCTTATTTTCCTCTAGTTTATCATTTATTTTCTTAACAAAAGAATCCCAACCTAGTTATTTCCATTTCTTGGTATCAATTAGTTAATGAACAAAGTATCAGTGTAGGAATATTTTAACTGGAAATTTTTTAAAATAGCACAGTATCTATAAGTAGAAATAGAGTGATTAAGTAGACAAATAGACAAAGCAGTGTAAATAATTTATTTAACTGAATCTTTAACTGAAAAAATCCACGAAAATGAAATAATACACAGCTAAAAATCTAGAAAAGTACTTGGACACATGGAATAAAAATGATCTTCGTTCACATCATTATCTTTCCACTTAAAATCACAATGCCAAAAACAAGGAAAAATATCCATTTGATATGGATAAATTTATATTTAAAAAATGCAGCCTATGGAAAGCAAAAATCTGGATCGGCCAGGTGATTAAATACATATTTGATTAATACTTTTCTACTGAAACAGTCATGAGAATACAGAAGAGATAAAGTCCAGTAGCACTGAAATTGAGAATATAAAGCAGCGATCTCTCAGAGACTGGTAATAATAATCCCTAAATACTTTGCAGATTATCTGGATTGACATTAGCAGTGAATGCATTGCTACACCTTTTAAGCAGGATAATACAGAAAAAAAAAAAAAAAAAATAGACATTAAGAAAATCCCTGTTAACTTCTCTTACCTAATATGGTTTCGGCCTGTGCTGCTCACTGCCTTCTTGTAATCATCGACCTTGTGTCTACTGAAAGGGATCTATTTTCTGAGGCCACTAGGACCATTTGCATATCCCTTTCCCACCCCATCTCCTCCTCCTGGCACCATCAGTTTCTAAGGAGGCATAGGTCCAGCACAAAAAGAAGAGAGAGTTTACTGATGAATAAAATCAACAATGACTGCAGATTAAAAAGAACCCAAGAAATGGTTTATTCCTCTAGAGAATTACAGATTCATACTCATGTTTGAGTAAAATTGTTTTGAAATTCTCACAAATAAATCCATCTCCTTATAATTAGTGGAACATACAATAGAAAAAAAAATATTCGACACATAGACTTCCTCTCAACTCAAGGAGAGAGTGAGTTTGTCAGCACTCGAGTAACTGAAGGTGTAAAAAACTATAAATACACACACACACACACACCCTAGGTCTTATAGAAAGAGCCTTTGAACTAGAAGAGAGCCTTTGTTAGAGAAGCTTACAAATTATTAATACAATATTTGTACCTCATTATGTAATTCTATTTAAAAAGGGTATTGATATTTTATGGGACTTGTACTCATATCCATCTAACAAGAAGATCTGTAGGACTGATAGCACTCTGAACACATTCACAGCCACTAGATATCATTCGCTGAGAATAATTTTGTTCTGAATAACTGTCTTCTTGATTTTCTCAATGCAATCAATGAATAGTAAAAAGGATAAAATATTTTTAAAATCGCTTGACTATTTAAAAATCATTAACCAAATTTATAATTTATAGGTGACACTTTTTTTTTCAACTTGAAGGTGTTTACATAAACTAGTTACTTTGTTATTATAATGAAAAGCTGTAAAAATCTGTTTTGTGTAATTCATTCTTCACCTTATAAAGGATGACTTCTTGAGTAGATATTAATTCAGAGCACAAGAGTCTCAACCATCAGCTACAAAGGAGTACACTTAGAATTGAAACAAAAATTACTGATAGTGAAATTCAAGAATCGATTGAGCAAGTTGATTTTAAGGATCACGACTTATGGAAGACTCACTTCTTTCATATTGTGCTGAAAATTATAGCTTCATGGCAGAAATTCAACCTCATCTGCATATAAATCCTAAAGATTCTTAAATCTCTATCATCTCTGACCCTCCTTTACTTTCAGAGTTTTTAGTTCTCTCTTTAGGGATATATTAATGGAAACGTTTGATAAACAGTATTTTAATGAGTTTATAATTTCTTATTTTAAATAATGATACTGTGTTTATTAACTGTACAAAATGTTAGACATCTTCTGGTACCGATCCTTTCAAAGTAGTCATGATTCATTTATCCTTTTCTTTTTGACATACAAAAGGATGTAGGTATTTAATATGCACAACATGATGCATTTGGAGATAAGTACACAACTGTGAAACCATCATCACAATCAATGTCATAAACTTAGTCATCACCTCCTACAATTTCTATGCAATTAGACACATAAACATAACAAACACCTATTTGAGAATGTTGATCTAAGAATATGTATTATAGAAACCATGTAAACCATAGTATTCTCTTACTTAAGGAAACCTACCAACCAAGCACATAACCTTCAAAACACGAAAGCATATTTTATTTCCTTGAGAATTCAAGATGTTCTAATTTTTTTTTTTTTTACAACTCTCTGAAATATATTTAAGAAGGGAAGTGTATAGCAGCGTTTTTCCTTTTCATTGCACTGGATAACTGTCTTTCAATCAATATTATCAGAGTTGATCCTAATTCAACCTTTTGAATGACAATTTTGTCTATTTTGGTATTTATCCAAATGTTTGTTCTCTTCTTGGTATTTCTACATTATTTGATGGTAACAAATCCATATTTTACCTGATCCAACTTGGCTGTCAAATGTATATTCATCCATAGATTTAACAACCATCTCATTTTCCAAATACATTAATACCAAGTGTACCGTTCTATTATTAATTTAGAGGTCATTTAATTAATCACATTTTCAAACTCTAGAATACGCAATTTTTTTTTCATAAATCAGGGTTTTACCTGAATTGCATACATTTTATTTTAAAGAAAAAAAAATACTGGTTTACACAAAGTGCAAAAAATCTTTTACTTTTTCTGTTCCAATTCACAGCAGTATACATAACTATTTGCTATTCTTTTCTAACATAGGACTCTTTTTTTTTTTTTTTTTACATTTCCAATCAGTTTAATTGTTTGACAGAATTTTTCTGCTTTTTCTCAGAAGGTATAAATTTTTCAAGTGCCAGCAACATATACTAGTGGCAGCTAATTGCAACTTGGTTTACTAGTACTATTGTTTGAGGGCCTTTTTGTTTTATACCAATATGCTCCATATTAGAAAAATAGGACCTAAAACCAATGCCTTCAAAGTAAAAAACAAACAAACAAACAAACAAACAAACAAACAAAAAAAACAAGCAAGTAAAACAAAAACAAAAACAAAACAACTATACTCTCTAAAATTACTTTGCTATGATAGTTACATACATTGAGTTGAATTGCAACCATTTTTTCACTGACATTAGCTGATACTTTTCCTAAAATTAAAGTAATTTATACTTATAACAAATCTTGAACATTAAAAATGTTTAGGTCTCCTTCTGAAAATATAGATTTTACCCAGCAAAATGTATTCTCTTTTGATATTAAACAAATTATATTAATGAACCTCATTTCTTCTCCATCCCACCTAATAGTATCTGTTCAATGTACATCCCAAAATAATATAATTCAACAACTTCATAGAAAAAATCGATAATTTTCTATGCCAAATCCCTGTATTTCAGAAAATAATTATTTCAACAACAAAGTGCTCTACAGTATGTTTCCTCAGCAGAGGATTTCCTGACAGTTCAAAAATGACGCATAACATGTGTGCACTTTATATCTTCAAAGATGGTATATAAATATCTATGACTAAAATGCACTTTTTTGATGATGTAAGGCATGTATGCATTTACCATTAAAAAAAGGAATAAACCTATTAACATAATTTAATTATAGAATACAAATACTTTCCAATTCTTACCTCATTTTTGTCACCCACAGAAAGTAGTTACTTCATCTTGAATTCTTAAGCTTTAGCTCCTATAACTCATGAATCTTACTTGGACTTAAATAATTACTGATGCAAATTTTCTATATTCTTAACCTTTTTGAACTAATTTTAAAATAGATATGAACTGGTATGCAGGTTGACATATGTTGTTGAATAACTGGAACCCTAGTTTCACACTCAACAGTATTTATTGGAGGAGCTGAATGGTTCTTTTAAATGAGTCATTATGTTACCGTCAATTACAAGTACACAATAAATTATGTTAAATGTACTTTTATCTCTGGAATGGCTTGATGAAATTTTACTACATTTAAACAATAACAACAGCAACACTTTATTTAGATTGAGAAGGTTATATCAGGGGATTTGAATATTTAGTTGTGTAGGGATTGTGCTAGGCTCTATTACTATTTACCATTTATACTAGTGCCTCCTCTTGCAGTGGCCCAGCCCGCATATGGGAGGATTATATTTCGATGCTCTTTTGACTCTGTAATTTCCTTAGTCCCATCAAAGGAATACAGACCTGACACATGCCACGTCCGGGTAGGAGCTTTAAAGGCCACTGTGTAGTCTGTCATATCTGTTCCAGTTAGAGGTTATTCCATCAACCCGGAGCCCAATAAAAAAAGTGTAGAGCTCAATAGCAGAAATTTGTTCCGAAAGCATACCTTAGCTTATCTTGCCTAACAGAGGGCCAAAAGTTGAAGTATAGTGTATCAAACCCCTGATAATATTTGGTCCTTTGTATTATTCTATTAATATTTTCTTCATTTAATTATTGAATCTCTTTTATTTATTTAAAAACATGGGTGAATAAGGAGGAAAATTTATTTTTTAAAAAAATCAGTATAAAGTTTTTGTCCATACAATGGAAACTTTATGCAATGTAATTTAAGAAGTGATTTCTCTTCCTCTGCATAAGACTAGACTCATCAAAGTAGAAAATTCAGAAATATTTTACTTTTAAATAAATCTAACAAATTCATATGCTAAGTGGGCAAACATAATAAATATGAATTAGCATCGTAGGCATATCATTTCCAAATCCTGTGTTTTATAAAAGCAATCTAATTACTTACAGTGGTAACTACATACCACATTTAGTTTGCTGTGTTTTGGGTTCCAGCAAAATTAGTAGGATTTATCAATAACAAATAAGTATTCTATATAATCCAAGCATTAGTTACTTTCTTAAATCTTGAATTAAAAAAAAAAATATTTGTTACTTTCTCTAATTACTGAAATTTTCACAGTGATTTGATTTGTGTTACACTGGAGAAAATAATTCTATTTGACTTTAGAAGATAAACATGTGTTATCAAAATGGCATTTTATATGGGGTGGGAAAATTGATTTAAAATAAACTGTGTGGCAAAATACATAATAGAAATACATAGGAAATAGTTGAGTGTTATTCAATTTCTTAAACATAAATTAGACATTTTTGAAAACTGACTTTTCCCAAGATTTTAGAGTTATACTCAGTACTGTGAAAAAGTAATGACTGAAAACACAATTTCTAAAATAACTATGAAAAATATTTAAAATTTAGACTTTGTTATCACTGAATAACTTTATCCTCTGTCTTACAACAGTTTCTGTTCCTGAAGTTAATGTAACACAGATTTAAAAATAATGTTATCGAAAATTTTAATTTAATTAAGGAATTCAAATAAATTTTTAATCTAAGACAGAATAGTCTTGGTATCATGTACCTTTACCATGAATATATTATGCTTATCACTGAGTTTAATTATGTAAAAAAATTCAGAAAGAAATCAAAGAGTTAAACCTCTTTATTACATATTTTGGGAATTAAAAAGAAACTTAAAATTATATTGATGAAAGTAAGTCTAGGAATCACATGTTTATTCTACACAAATAAATATTTTCTGACCTAGAATAATAACAGCACTCTCTATGTATTTATTTTTCAAAATTGAAGAAATGGTTAAAATATTCCAAAATCTAAAGTGACATGGATTTTATGTTTTTTTTTCTCCTAAATAATGTTTTATTTTATTTTTTAACATGGAAGGTCATTTCTAACTTACAGGAAAAGTTTTTTAAATGCTATTTACAGCAAAAATATGACAAATATAATTCTCTTAGGTCATTTGTGAGCTTTTCTATCAGTGGCACAGAAATCAAATTTCTTTTCTTTCTTCCAGAAACTCTTGAAGTGCCAGAACTGTTCGGCTTTACTTAAATTTTCCAAAAGTAGCTCTATCTGCTCTTATGTCTTACAGCTTAATTTTGGGATTAGAATTTCTACAGCTGCTGGCCTAACAATAATCTGTGACAACCTTGGATCCTATTGATCCAGACTATTTTCAAATATGTAATATTCTCTGATTTTTAAGAAGCCAAGGAAGATACTGTCTTGAAGACTCAGAAGATACGGTTCCATGAGCATTTACTGTCATTTTTTCCCTTTAACTTTTTAAGCCAAATTATGTTGCCTCCACCTAATGTTGCAAAAGCTTTGGGCTTTCACCCAAAGTGATTCTAAGACTCTGGTATGGTTCTGTGTAACCTGGCATTTTTCCTAAAAGTTAACTCTGTTAGGCTGCTATTTCTATGAACAAACTGAGTAATAGAAAAGATACATGACCAGATAAAATGGCACTACCTGCACTTTCTCTACAGCCCTGTCAGGAGCTAGTAGTGCTTGGTAATTATCAGAAGCTCATACCACAAATAGGGGTTCCATAACTTTTTAGAAGGCCTTTTATACTGGTTGAAATTTACTTTCAACTATGTCATCTTTTTCCATGAAATTAAGTCATTGAATTATATCTGTAGACATATTACTTGTATCAGTTAGCTATTGCTCTGTAACAAACCAACCCAAAAATAAGTGGTTTAAAACAACAATCACTTATTTGCTCACAATCAAGAATCTAGGTTGCATCTAGATGTTCTCAAACAGCAATATGACCACAAATCCTGGACCCCCATTACCAAGTGAATCACTACATTGGACAGGAGTATCTGGGCGCCATTCATACACCAGGGTGTGGCTATCCATAACTTACCAACGACTTCAGCAAGTACAAACTATGGTGCAAACTCCTTAACTCTAGGGCTGTATAACTCAGAAAATTCAATGAGGAATTAGATTTATAATGTTGCTGTGGAGTCTGTGGCAGGTTGTATAATAAGAACCTTACAAGAAAGGGCTGCAGGTTTTTGGAGAAAGCCTTTGTCTCATGCAGTAAAGAAATCTTCACCAATTGAAAAGGAGTTTCTGGCCTATTACTGGATCAGAATAGGAGAATGAGTATCTGATCATGGGACATCAAATGACTAACTTCAGCTTCCCATGATGATCTGGATATTGTCAAATCCACTGAATCATAATATTGGGCAACAGTCCACTGACAGAAATGCTATGTTCAGAATTTGGCCCAAGCAGTTCCAGAGGGCCTGAGTAAGTTACGTGAACATACAACTCAAACTTCTGTTTCATCCATCATTGTTATGCTACTGCCTCTCCCTGAGCTTGGCCTCATGGGGATTCTTGAAAGCCAGCTGATGAAGGATGAAAAAATTCAAGTCTGATTCATGACTAGGTCACTTCAATATGTTGGTGAACACCAAACAGTGTCAACAACAACAATAAAAAGAAAGAAAGATAAAGGCCTGTAGCTACACGATAGGTCCACCATGGGGTGATCCTGCAGGAAGGCGGTGAGGAGAAGGATAAATCATCCTACAGAAAGAGATATAAAAAAAATAAACTTGATTTGCAGAGTAGCCTGAGGTAAGGATGTAGACTAATTGTCAGAAAGTGGAGAGTGGCTCTGCTTGTTGTTCAGAGACCCGAAAGGTAACAGTTGGAAAACTAGAAATGAAGGAATCTGGCAAATGTCAGTGGACTCCTAGGAGGGGGCACAGAACATGCAAAACTTTGTGTCTCATCTTAATGCCTTCATATCTACCAGAGAGTAAGCCAGTATACCAGATGACTGCATTGAATTCCTCTAGCCTCTGTCATTAGTCATTTGGAATGTGCACAGTGTGCCCACAAATGGAGTGGCCATGGTCGCACACATGGAAACTATGCATAGACCCAATACCATGGTTTCCTGTCACCAAAGCTGATGTAATATCTACCACTGCTGATTGCTCAGTGTGTCAGTAGCAGAGACAGACACCTGAATCCTTCAAGGACACCAGCCAGGCACCTGATGGCAAATTGACTATATCACACCCCTTCCATCCTTGGCGGAACAGTGATTCTCCTTGGAATTGGCACCAGCTCTGGACCTGGGTTTGCTTGCTCTACCAGCCTCACCATTCCATGGTTTTCAGAATACCCAATTTAGCAACATGGGGTCATTCACAATGTTGCCTCAAACCAAAGACGTGGTAGAAGCACGGCCGTGAGCATATGATTCTGGAGTCCATTCTTCTTATTAAATAACACACTATTTGGATGCAATCAACCTAATAGAATGATGGGATGATTTCTTAAAGTCTTAGTTAAGGTAGAAGCTAGGGGACAAGACCCTATTTAGGTAGGGCACTATATTCCAAGAGGCAATATATATACTGAATCAATATTCAATACATGTCACAGTGTCCCCAATACCTAGGATACCTGAGTCTAAGGGCTAAGAAGTAGAAACAGGAGTAGTAATAACGCATTTGAAGCATCTATGCTTTTTACTTTTGTAACTTTGTTTCAGCTGGATTAGGAATGTTTGTTTTAGGATAGGGAGAAGTTTGCTTCTAGCTATGATTAGTAATGGACACTGTACTTATAGCTATGACCACTGCTTGGTAACCATAGAGACTTAAAATGTGGACCAACAGGCATATAAAATAGCTATTATACTCATGAGGATAACTGGCCGTAGTTATAATAGGAAGGTAAGGTTGCTCCTGAACAATGGATATAGGAGAAATGATTAAGGAACTCAGGGGATTCACTGAGATTTCTGTTGGTGCTTCCATGCCTGGTGAGAGCAGTGAACCATCAATTGTAGCAAACAGAGCCTGACAATGTCAAAAATTAAGAGCTCAAATTTGTTGGGTATGAAAGTCTGATATACCTCATAAGGCAAACATACAGACCAGTTACAGATCTGACTGTGGGTGAGGAAAATCCAGAATGAGTGGTGGAGGCAATAGATGATGATTATCAAATATTGCCTCAGGCACAGTTGTAGTGGAGGAGTATAGTTCCCCCCCCCACACTAAAACGTTTATATTAGCTCTTTTGTAGGGATTGAGGCCAGCCACCACCTTGAAGGTTCAGCAGTGGATTTGACTTATCGTGAGCTATAAATTAGTTTATGCATTGCAAGGAATGGACAGCACCAGATATTTCTGGTGTCCTGCTTTCCACTCTTTCCGTTTTCTTTTTTTATTGTTATTATTATTATTTATGCTTACAGTACCTGGTCTTCCTAGGTGGTCTCCCATCTAAGTACTAACCAGGCCCAACCTGGCTTAGCTTCCAAGGTCAGACACTGGGCTTGTTCAGGGTGGCATGGCTTTAGACCATGGACCCACTGGGGCAGGAACCCAGTAAAGCAGACGTGCTAACCGCTACACTATGGAACCATATCCCATCCTTTCAGTTTTACCTGTAATTCCAGCTGCAGCTGGGATAAACAGTTCTGTGTGGGCTTCAAATCCCTTTGTACGGACTGTATCTTGCCTCAAGCATGCACTGCCTATCATTCACTTTCTGTCGTGTATTTTCTCTGAATCTATGGAGTAGGGTACCTGAAAAAGCCTCCTTGGCACATCCGCGCATGCGCAGCCTGAAAGTCAAGATGATTATCCCATTCTAAAGGTAACTGTAAACTGAATGGGTGAGAAGCTGATACTGTCAGTCCTTGGTTAGAAAATTCTGACAAATGTCCTAACCATTCTGTGACCCACTCAAAAATGACTCTTGTAAGTGCCTTTTCTTCTTCCTATGCTTTATTCTTGCTAGTTCAGAATTCCTGCTTTCTGGGATCACTTCCCAAATAAACTTGTTGCAACACAATCCCTAGTCTCAAACTTTGCTTTGAGGGGGGACCCAGCCTAAGCTAGAGACATATATGGCAAAACTATTTGCTTAAACAGATTTCAAAACTAGCTCCCTGTGAAAGGAAAGAATCATTCCTCAACTTAGATACAGCTGCCACTGTCATAAAATTTAGCGTTAAAAAAAAGAAAACATCAAATGCCCCAGTATATCATGTAGCAATTACATACTAAAGAGTTTAAGGTGACTTCATTCATTACAGTATGTGAATGATTGTCCTAAGTGGGAATTTTGTGTCAAATAGCTATAAAGGTTGCCGAAAAACAGATCTTATTGAAACAAACAATCCATAGCTACTATCTCTATTTTGATTCCATTAAAAACCACCTTGGGTGGTGTCCAAGTCAGTTATAAAAACAATGCACTTGAAATTTTATACTGATGGATGAAAAGGGGCATAATCATCATCAATTTTACTTTATTTTTAAGACTTCATTGTTATTTTTTATATCCTCTTCATAAATAGAAACAAAGGTAGGGAATTGAAAAATCTTCCTGGGGAAGATTAGTGATCTTCTTCCATAAGTCAAAACTACATGTTTTGAGGAAGGAAACATTTTAAGTGGCAAAAAATAGCTGGTAACAAGGGTACTATCAACTATTATTTCACAGAGTAAAAATTGTAACCAGGAATTTAAAATAAAACCTCGTCTTACTTTAAAATAGATATTTACAAGTTTTCTTGCAAAGGATAATATCTATTTGATATTATGATTCTCTAAGTTTAGTGCAATGGCTTTTTGTTATCTGACTTTTACTAAATCATAAGGTTGTTTAATGATACAGGTAAATATACACTAGAAGCTGAATATTAACTATGAAACAACATTCCTAAGAATGCAGGATTAAGCTTCAATTTTACTCTTGGGGTAATTTTAACTTGTTATCTCCTAATAATCTTCAAAGACTTGAGATCTATATAAATATCCACTTTATAGATCAGGATTTTCTTTCTACACAATGAGACGTTCTACAGTTATTAGAAACTTAAAGCATATGCTAAAATTATAAAGCTTAATTTATTGCTTCTGATTAAAAATGTGTTAATACAATGATGCTTAAGAACCATCAAAATTTCTTAAATTACATTTTAATGATTTCATTTTTGGCAAAAAGTGCACCATGAGTTGAATAATATTTATTTAATTTGTAAATCCATGAAGAAAGATGACTTCATAAGTCTCTGAGTCATAAACAATTAATCAAAGTTCTTCAACACAAGTGAAAGACTGGGAAGGAACCTAGAGTTTTATAAAACCCTATACATTTTTCTCCTTTGACACTGTAAATTATGTTATTTCCGAATTCAAACTCAGTGAATAATAACTTTAAAAAGTTCACGTTTGGATACAAATGAGGGAACATAGCATCTCACATATATTCTTACTTAAACATTACACTGTGTTTTTAGATTCAATAAGCCCTCCTGATATTTGACCACATATTTATTTATTTGCTAACAGAATGAGTGTTGATAAAATTCATCAGTCAATAACAGCCAAGAGTAATTTCTTTAGATAAGACAAGGAAAATATAAGTGCCTATTTAGGACAAAGATATACAAGTCTGTTATTGTCTCCCTGAATCCTCCCTTCTACAACAGGACAGAGAGAAAGGACTGCCATCACATGAATGACATCTAGGACCAGGGGATCTCTCACGTTGATATTTTACCGCATAAGAAAAGCTCTCCTTTGAAAACCTCGCCAGAGTACCCAGCCAAATTGTCAGTAAAGTCAGTGCTGCAACACCAGCGAGCCACCAGATGGCAGCAATGCTTTTATGAATAATGCAGCATTATGTTCAGTCCATCTAAGATTTCCTATGTTAATAATAGAACAATCCTACTTTAGTAAAAGGACAGATTTGTTCATAATAAAAGCAGCCATTTTTTTCATGTCACTAGTTATATTTTGTAGGGTTTATTTGCTTTCTAGTACTGTTCACCCCTCCCCCCAAATATTTATTTTCTTGCGCATTAAACATTAAATTGCTGTTGAATTTCATTTTGATATTGTGGTAGAAAATGCCTGTGGCTTGAAACAAATATTTTCCTTTCTGATGGACAAATAACATCTGTGGTTGTAAATGTTCCAGTGAAGCTGTCAAAAGACAAGGGTTTCATATAATTTCCTGCCACCCTCATTGGTGCATCCTACAGATCAAAAGAGTGTATTCATAACCTGTTTCCACGAATTGATTTCAAATCTATCACAGATCTTGAATATCTGATGCATGTCTTCTACTTGATCATGAGTGTGAGAATTTTGAAAAATGAAGCATTGCTTAGCTTCAAGTTAGAAAAGAACACCATCAAGGTCTGAATTTTTTGTAAAAGGAAAAAGTTTTTGCTTTTGCACATGTTCACCAAGGAAGTCAGATTATTAAATTCTTCTAGTGCTGGAAATGAAACGTTGGGAAAAGGGGAAGAACTAAGGCCAAGAAACTGATAACTTTCTACTACAACAAAATTCACTTAAACCCTCGAAGTGAATGTTCCTTCCATGGTCAAGTCACCTCATTTTGATCTGTTATCTGAAAACAATTCTAACAACTTCCTTCCTAATTTCTCTCCAACCTCAAGCATTTCATTTCATTGTTTCACTTAGGTCATCTCTCAACATCCTGTTTTGTTAAAATAAAAAAGAGCAGCCTCCTCTCCTCTTCAAATACTGAGAATCCTTTACGGTTCTAAAGTGTTTTACTAAATTTTGAGTAGCATGTTTAACTCAGATATTGAGGGACTTTATGCACAAGTGGCCTCTACAGTTCTGTGTAAGTGTTGGCATTTTCAATCCATCTTATACTTAGGTTTTTTTTTTCTTCTGTTCATTTCAAGCCCTTGTTTATGGATGTTTGCTTTGTTATTTTCTTATACTGCTTTAAACATTGCTCTGAGGTTTGAGAGTTTTGCTCACTACTACCCAGATTTTTCTCCTGCTCAGTGGCTTGTGGCATATAAACACTGTGAATATATATATATATATTCTCTTGCCTTCAGATTCAGCCTCATTGCCTTATGTTTAAAACTGAATGGCACTGGCTATTTATCTGCCAGTGATCCTATCCTATCCAAAAGCTCTCAATTTTATTTCACCCTGTGTCATCCTTATGGACAAGCTATAAAATGTGATACCATTTACTGGCCCCATCTATTATGTACCAGCTTTAGGGATTAAATTGTTCCTTTTTCTGGAAGAGGCTTGTTTGCTATTTTAAAAAATCATACTCAGCATGATAAACATGGCTGTTCTCTTTTAAAAACATAAAATTAGAATTTTGAAATAGATATGAAAAAGAGATCTGCTGGTTTGAATGTCATCTTGCTAGTACCAAGATACTATCTTCTGTACTTTACAAGATGAAAATTACAAATGGCAAAACCATAACACTTAAGGATTCTACTTGAATCCCATGAAACGCCCTTGGCAGTGTTTGCTTTTGCTCAGGTAGAGCATGTGGCCTGAAGTCCCAGGTTTGATTCCATATATCTCAGTTAGCCTCCCTCTGGTTCTGTGGACATGGGGAACTGCATAGTTAGCTCACACGTGGCACAGAGACCCATCACAGTTGCTTACCAAAACATCAAGAAATAGAGTACATTCCATGAGACAAGGGAATTTACATCATGATATCGATAAATGAAGAACAACACGTTGCATTTAACCTGCGTCAAACTAAAATCCAGAATTTATTCGCAATGCATGACTCTTATCTTTGAGCAAATGGAGCTAGCTATTCCAGAAAGCAGTGTGAAGCGAGC
Source organism: Eonycteris spelaea (assembly GCA_003508835.1). Lineage (NCBI taxonomy): Eukaryota > Metazoa > Chordata > Mammalia > Chiroptera > Pteropodidae > Eonycteris > Eonycteris spelaea. The sequence goes on from PUFA01000088.1 coordinate 6,370,183, forward strand.
TAATCAGTGACCTAAACTCATTAAGTCATATGTATACATCCTTCTACCGACATGTCAGAAGTATAGGAAGCCATGTTGACATTTTCTTTTTTGTTTCTTTATATTTTTAATTTTGATTTATTTTATTTTATTTTGGAATTTAAAAATCTTGATTCCCTTGGCTAATTTGGGACTTTTTTTTTAAATATGGCTATTGTCAATCTTTGCTGTCATCCAACTTTGGATGACATTCCGCTTTGATGACAGTTCAAAAAGAAATGAATACAAAAAGATAGTGCTATACCCTTTAGCAGTTAGTGTAATAAAAAAGCTATGCAAATGAATACATATGCTCATAGACCACTAAGGTTCATGGAATCATCAGGCAACATACACTGGCTATTGTTTTCTCTAATAATATACTCAATTTATCAGTGTCTTAATTCTATACTTGAGATTATCAGGATTTTTTTGAAGAGAACTTTATCGTTTTTTAAAAATTAAATGTGCAACACAACAGTGGTGTTCCCAAGTAACATGGTCTAAAGTAGACATGTTTCGCTTAAGGAGTGTATTTTCTATCCATCAACTTGTTTTTTGCTGCTTCTTTCATCAGTCAGGCTAACACGCTCTTTAGGTCTCACCTTACATTCTTACAATCAATTTTATTTCCTACCCCTAGGCTCTCTCCTTTGTAGTAAATCTTAAGCATCCCTGACGTTAATATTCCTAAATCAAAGCCCCAATTATAAAATTATATTACTTCATTCATCAAAATTCTTCTGTGCTATCCCACTGGCAAAAAATGAAGCCAAAATCATAAAAATAATCATATTTCTTTTTCTTCAATAAAAAAAGCATTACCCTGATATCTCAGTAGGAGAATAAAAAGAATTGCTATTGTCTCACTTTCATTTTTCGGGCATAGTTGCTGTACTTGACTCTAAGTTCCCTTAGCAAGTTGCTATCAATAGCTTGTTAAAGGTTTTCAGGGCAAAATGCTTTTCTTAAAGTATTAACTGGGATTAGACATCAATTAATTAACTTACATCGATTAGATTCTATATTAACTACACTATTTATAAGAATAGAATATTAAAAATAATCTCAGTAAGGTTCAAGGACACATATTCTTAGTTAAACAATGAATGAAAAGATTTTCCAATGGTGTTTTAGCTCTAAGTCTATTGGTTAAGTTCACAGGGCAGTATACAGAATGGAAGTGGAGCAGAAATCCTGAATTGTATTTCAGGAATGTCCACCTCTCCTATCCAGACGCTTCCAAATACACCCTGAAATTTTCCTCAAAGTGTTGTTGAGATGATGTGGTTTAGTAGATGAATAATAAGACCTGGTTGTAGCTATATTAAAATCAGTCCTTTGGAGTTGCTTTTAAATATGAGATTGCTTTATTTTAACATCAGCACAGGTGGAGAATAGGTAAAGTAAGGACTGTTATCTGTTATTTCCTTGGTGTGAAAAACTAAGTTGAAGGAGCTATTTTGCTCTGGGTTCTACATAAAGATACAAGTGGCATAGCCAAAACTGGAACACATGTCCCCAGACTCTTGTGCTCTCTCTACTGCACCTTCTAAATGATGGATGAGTAATCGGTAGATAAAATGATTGGGGACGAGCTAGAAAGAAAAAACAACTGTATTAGATATTAATGCTGCTCTTACTCTGGTTTATTTTTAATGCTATGCCTTTTAAGATACTGTGAGTAATTCTCTGAAGTGAAACCATCTTTACTTGAAATCTAATGCATATATGAATGTGAAGAGTCATCCTTTTGCATTTAGTCTAACTATAAGCATTGAAAAATGAAAGAGAAAATTGGTAAAAGCTCAAATTTATTTAAACCACCACTTTTAACAGAAGAAAATGGATAAAAGCAAAATACCAGTAGTTTTCCTTTTGGCTTAAAATGACATTTTCCAAGATGTTATGAAATTATCTTCGCATTAATAAATGTAAGCAGTACTTAAACATTTTAAGCTAAGACATATTCAGATGAGGAAGAGCAATAAAATTATGTTTATATGTAGAGCATATCCATGGAAAATATTACATGAATATGTTTAATATACATTATAGCCAGAAGACTCCATTCGAAGTCAGAAAAGTAGTGCAAGTAATGATAAATTTATTCTGAGATTTTCTTTACTTTTAGGGACAGAACCTGTTCCCATGAGATATTTTTATATATTAAAAAAGAACCTCAAATCCAGGAAATTTGATTATAACTTTTGTTGAAGTTATCAATTGGTGCTGGTGGAGGAGAATAGACTTTCATCTTCTTGAGTCATTTAATGTTTCTGCCTTTCAAGCAGGCAATAGATATAGTACTAATCAGCTATAATTCATCCATAGTAGAATCATCTTACTTGAAGCACATAATCAATATATGAACCCACTGCATGTTCATGGATAAATTTTTTCCTAAAAATGTTATTTAAAAAAAAAATTGAGGCCTAGTCACGGTCCAGTTCTGAAAAAAGATAAACCTTCAGAGTAAAAATTATTTAATTATTTTAAATGAGTGATCATCTACTTACTATCTTATACGTTGTAATGAAAAGGACCAAGGAAACCATATTTTTCTTATTCTTTACTCCCTATTTACCAAAAGGATTAGAGCTGATTGATACTCTGGAAATCATCTTGGAGTACAGAGCCCATATTATGGAAACAAATTCTTAAAATGCTTTATGACAGTAATTTTTTTTTTTTTTTTTTTTTTTTTTTTTTTTTTTTTTACTAAAACAAATGCAACTCTAGCCTTAGCAGCAACCACTGAATTAGTTAAAAGGTATCTGGTCCTTGGTTTAATACGTATAAAGCAATATGGAATATAGTCTCTTTCTTTGGATTTTCTTTGGGGAGACAAAAACTAATTTACATGAGAGCACTAAAGAATATTTAAGTGCTAAATTAAATGGCATGGAATTAATTACAGTGCTCGGGACCATCGTATATTTAATAAGGGGGCAACTCCTTGGAGAACAGGAATATTTTAGAGATGTATCATCTATCTATTCCGTAGCCATGTCATGAACTCCCTTTCCCCCGACTTTCAAAAAATATTTTACTCAGAGAGACTTGTGTTCAAAGGAAGAAAGAAAACATTAGTAAAAATTTTTCTTCAACTTTGAAGCAGAAGATATTAAAAGTTAAAAAATTACTGATTGTTTTAAATTACTTTGCAGCTATTTTCTCAGTTGAACGCCCTATTGCAAAGCTTTGTAAATGACTAATGTTATCTTCTAGGAAAAGGAAGAAGGGACAGAAGCAGTGCTTGTGTTACAGAGGCTGCCTGACAATACTGCCAACCTTTAACATGGTTTTATTTAGTTATTACAACTATCTCTCTGTAAATGACATTTAGGATTATTTAAGATTATGTTGTAATCCTTTTAATCCTTAGTGCTTTAAATTTCAGGCTATACACCGAAGAGCAAACTAGCACTTAGCAGAAATGTTTAAAACATGTGATTTGAACATAAATCTTTTTATGCACTCTTTCCCTGATGAAGACCTAGTGTTTCTCTTAAGTTAACTAAGAAAACTCGTACCACAGTTCATTACAAATCACTTGCTTGCTAAATGCTTTCTCAAGCTACACAAACTTGAGACGGTTCCGGACAATTATGCTAAATGCAGATTTAAACAAAAGTTCGCAGCAGTGAACATTTACTAATTTAACTTCGAATTTGTGTGACCTTTAATAAATACAAAGTGTCTTTCTGTGTTTGTGTGTATGTGTGGCAACAATCACCCTATTTTCTAAGGTCAAGTTTAGGTGTGGGTATATACACAGACATATATGCATTATATATGCATATTTTTCTACATTTATACTTTTTAAAACCATATTTAACTTATTATAAAAGTTGTTTTGTCTATATTTAACTTATTATAAAAATTGCCGATGATTTTTAAAATATATTATTTATTATTAGACGTACGAATTAGGCCAAAGACTGACCTTTTATTACTTACTAGAAGATATTCTTGAACTCAGCCAGTGACCATCATCGTGATTTACTGAGAGCTGAATACCAAGCCTTAATGCTTAATTAACGTTTCACTGGTATGTTACCATGTACCAATCAAATAAGATTAATCTACATCAAGAGTTAAATAAAACTTTTACTATGAAGGAAATTTGGCTTTTAATACAAAAAGAAAATGAACAGCTCATATGTCCAAACAGCATATATAAAAGTACAAACCAAAAGAAATCCTTCCTTTTCTTTTGGTCACAAATCTGTGCTTCTGAGTCTCAACCACATATTTTGTTTGTTTTCCTATTCATTTTAAATTTGACTTATCTACAGACACTGCAATTATGTAGCATATAATTGCTAATCCATCAACTTTTAAAAAACAGATTTCAAATTCTAAATTATTTCTAATTTTGCTCTCCTTTGATTTTTCTTGATCCAAAAATCTCAATAGCCATTTGATATCTGTAATCTATAATTCATAGACTGAGATTGAACACCAAGCCTAATTCAAACTTGGAATTCTAAAGCTATTTCTGCTGTAGCTTATCAGCTAAAGCTATGATGGTCTTTTTCAGTCAGGAAGAAACACTTCATTATTCTGTAGGTAATGAAACCCTTGCACACACATGTTCAAACACCGAACAATGTCTTACTACCAAGTTTTTGAGATATAATCATGTTTATTTTGATCATTTGAGAGTTAGACCAGCTAATGTATCTAATCAAATATTGATGCAAGTCATCTAGATTTAGCTCTCTGGCAAATCCTTCCAAATGCTTTCTTGTTAACATAACTGTAAAAGCTATTTATATTGTTCCTCTCAAAAGGCTCACTCTCATAGTTTGTATCTGTGGATACATATTAGTAAATTTCACCTAAGCGCATGTGTTTAGGTGATAAAAAGATTTCAGGGTGACGTGACAATCACGTGCTATACCCCAAAAAGAATGAAGCAGGAAATGAAATCTGAATCTTTCTCTAGCTTTATTCACGACATTCTCATAATGACCTGTTGTTTCTCTGAACTAAAAAGTACAATACTAAAAATTATATAAACCGAATATAAGAACACCGAGGTCCCGTGAACTACTCAGGTACCTTACAAACAAAATTAGCTAGCAGGACTGTCGCCTCTACAAAGCTACTGAAAGTGAAAATGGTTTTTAATATATTTGTAAGCACCTATACTCAGAAATATAAAAAACAAGTAAAAAAATATGACAGGCAGTGCTTAGCCATATTCAGAAAATGTTAGGCTGATATGTATCATCAGTGTAGGCGGTTCAAAGATATATCTATGTTTATTATGTTTATAGCTATGTAAAATTATACATAAATATTTTTAATATTTGAGGCCCTATATATATCACACATACTTGACTATCATCTTCATTTGTAATCTAATTTAACTCTTCATAGGTTAATAAAAAGAACTGAAAAAGGACCAACTCTAAATGTTTCCATTGTCTAAGAATTATATTGATGCCAAATTTTCATGTTTTTATTTTATAATGTTGGTGATTAGGATGCTAAACTCACAATACATAATAAACCTAAACCACTTAGTTCACTCAACCCAGTTCAGAATGTCTCATACTAATCATGCAGGTTGTTATAGAGACTACTAGTACAGCCCCTAAATTTTGTTATTGAGAAAAGACTAACAAAATGAGTAAGAAATTGGAAGATAGGATGTATCATTGATCTACAATTCCTCACTTTAGAAAAAAATTATTTTTCCATCTTGATTCTGTAAATTCACATTCTAATCACTTTTGGCTTTAGTCTTTTGATCTCTAGGCAAGTATGTTTAGTTTTCTTTCTTTTTTAGTAAAAAACCATTAATATGTCAAAAAATGAATATTTAAATAGAATAATAATAGAACCCTCCAAAATAATTTATTCCAGAATATGCTGAAAAAATTTTTTTTAATTAACATGGGTCCAAATTATTTGGATAGACCTGAAGTAGCTTCTGGAAGATGCAGAACAATCTAGAAATCACCTTTTGTTCTCCCCACGGCAAGTTCAGCTAGACTTTCTCGCCAACTTATACTTCTAGAAGATACATTATATTAATTTCAGTGATGCATTTGAGAATAGAACTGACTTGTCTTCAAGGGTCAAAATGGTCTTAGATGGGTTAATATATTAATTATAATAATCTAGTTCCTTGGATACTAAATGATATAAATTATAAAATATACCTATGAAGTTATTGGTTACTTTGGAAATATAAAAGTGAATTAAATCTCATATGAATATAGAAAAACATACACCTCCATAATTTAAAATTATTAATTGCCAAAGGGATTTTAGTAACATCATCTGTGAAATATTAAGTTTTCCTATTTCTTTTTTTTTCAAGGATTTCATCTGGTTCTTTCCATTCAATGAAACATGATTGAAATTATTAATCACAGTTATCTTTTCCAAAAAATTAAATTATGTAATATGAAAAGACCTAATTTTTATAGCTGCTCACCTCTCTACATTCCCCTAAATCACACTGGTTAATGTAATTTATGACTGGGAGGCAGAAATGGCAATGAATGCAAACTGTTTATCATAATTAGTGGTGAATCTTACTTTATGTATATCTGAAAATTCTACATTAAATCTATCTAAGTCAAACATTCTAGATTTGAACCCCAAACAACTAGCATATACATTGCAAATTCAATGACTTCTGGTGTAAAATTAATCAGCACACAACATATATTTTGTGTTTAGATACCAACCAGTCATGAGGGAAAAACAACAAAACCACTCAAAATTCAACAAAGAAGAGAGGTCAGTTTTCACCATGACTTTCCCACAACTAGTTGCATCTGAAAATGCACATGAAAACATCACAAGAAGGTAGTCTTATTTTTACCCCAAAGACCTCAGATTTAGAAGGAATAGAAATAATTGAACAGTCTTACCTGAAATACATTCTTTCTGCTTGATTTTTCCTTCGCCCATTCGATATGTGCTCCACACAAATCCACACTTTCTGGTTTATGCCCAGTTTTCTGTAAACAAAAATGAAATAAGTATAAAAAGCATACAACATTGGTGCTGCATGTCAGAAAAAAAGAAAATTTAATTTAATATAAAGCCCCCTTTTTTATTTTTCAGTTTCAAACAGGTATCTGAAATCTCATGTGTTCTTTGTAGCATTATTTACAATAACCAAGACATGGAAACAATCTAAGTGTCTGTCAGTGGACGAATGGATAAAACTAACGTGATATGTATGCACACACACAGTGGAAAAATTATTCAGTCATTAAAAAAAAAGAGGTAATTCTTGCCATAGTAACATGGATAAACCTTGAGCTTGTTAGGCTAAGTGAAGCAAGTCAGATAGCGAAAGACAAATACTGCATCATCTACTTGTATGTGGAATCTAAAAAAGTTGAAGTCATAGATTGGCTATCAGGGGCTGGAGAAATGTGAAGCACAAACTTTCAGTTATAAAATAGGTAAGTTCTGGGGGGGTGTCAAACGTATAGCACGGTGAAAATAGTTGACACTGTACTGTATACTTGAAAGTTGCTAAGAGAGTAGATTATAAATGTTCCCATCACACATACACACACACACATGCACACATACACACACACACAGAGGTAATCAAGTGAGGTAAAAGGTGTGTTAACTAACCTTGATGTGGTAATCATTTTTACAATACATACATATATGAAATTATCACATTATACACCTTAAACTTAGTGTTGTCAATTATATCTCAGTAAAGCTGAAAAAAAGGGAAGAAACAAATTTAATTAATATTTTTAAGTGCCAACTGTGTCTTTTAGAAGTTAATTTTACAGACTTTTAAGACTATGAAATAAGTATATGTTTATTTGTATTTAATAAATTTAATTTAGACCAACTAGATTATAGCATATGCTCCTTTTTACACAGTACAATGTGGGTGTTAAGTAAAAGCTATTTGTATTTCTTTAATTCATAATAATCAATTAATACAAATATCATCTATACCTGACTCCATATTTTTATTAGGTTCAAATAAAATATACTTATATAATTTTAAATTTGTATAACTACAAATATTAAACAAAAGTTTTCCAGTTTGGGAAATTTCTTTACTTTTTTTAAAAAAAGTGGTGCCATATTTCAGACTCAAAATATTTTCATATGTTTTGAGCTACTCTAGGTTTGTTTATAGATACATTCAGTACTTTTCTCAATTTTCCTTTTTTTAATATGTCTTATTTTTCAATTACAGTTGACATACAATATTGTATTAGTTTTAGGTGTATAGCATACTGATTAGACATATATATATTACACAAGTGATCACCCCAATAAATCTAGTACCCACCTGATACCGTACATAGTCATTAAAATATTATCGGCTATATTCCTTATGCTATATTTTACATCCCCATGACTATTTTGTAACTACAAATTTGTGCTTCTTAATCACTTCCCCTTTTTCACCCACCCCCCTAACCCTTTGCAACTGGCAACCATTAAAATGTTCTCTGTATCTGAGTTTGTTGTTTTTGTTTATTTTGTTATTTATATACTACAATAAATGAAATCATATGGCATTTGTCTTTCTTTGTCTGACTTACTCCACTCAGCACAATATCCTCTAGGTCCATCCATTTGCTGCAGATGGCAAGATTTCATTCTTTTTTATGGCTGAGTAATATTTCGTTGCATATATGTACCACCCCTTCTTTATCCATCCATCCATTGATGAATGCCCAGGTTGATTTTATATCTTGACAATTGTAATAATGATGCAATGAACATATGGATGCACATATCCATTTGAAGTAGTGTTTTGGGTTTCTTCAGATAGATACCCAGAAGTGGAGTTACTGGATTCTTTGTCTTTTGATATAGCCTTTGTCTTAAAATCTATTTTGCCTGATAGAAATATTGCTACCCCAGCTTTTTTGATTGTTTGTTTTAATTTTCATAAAGTATCTTTTTCCACCCCTTTACTTTCAGTCTGTGTGCATCTTTCGATCTGAAGTGAGTCTCTTAGAGGCAGTATTTCTTGCTTTCATATCCATTCAGCCATCCTATGTCTTTTGATTAGAGCAAATAACCCATTTACTTTTAAAGTGATTATTGATAGATAGGTAGTTACTGTAATTTATTGGTCACATTTTTAACCTTTTTTTCCCCTTCTTCTTAAAGAAGTCCCTTTATAATATCTTGTAATAATGGTTTGGTAGTGATGAACTTTTCCAGTTATTCTTGTCTGAGAAGCTCTTTATCTGTCCTTTGATTCTAAATGATAGCTTTACTGGGTAATCTTAGTTGTAGGTCCTTGCTTTTCATCACTTTGAATATTTCATGCCAATCTCTCTGGCTTGCAAAGTTTCTGTTGAGAAATCATCTGATGGTCTTATGGGAGGTCCCTTGAAGGTAACTATGTACTTTTCTTGCTGTTTTAAAGATTTTTCTCTCTGTCTTTAAACTTTGGCATTTTAATTATGATGTATCTTGATGTGGGCCTCCTTGGGTTCATCTTGTTTGGGACCCTCTGCACCTCCTAGGATTGTATGTCTATTTCTTTCACCAGATTAGAGTTTTCCATCATTATTTCCTCAAATATTTTTTCTATTTTTTGTTCTCTCTTCTTTTTCTGGTATGTCTATGATGCAAATGTTAATATGCTTGATGTTGTTCCAGAAGTCCTATAAACTATCCCTTTTGGTGATGGTGGGGGTTCTTTTCTATTTGCTGTTCTGCTTGAGTGTTTTCTATCTTCTATATTGCTAATTCAATCCTCTGCTTCATCTAATCTATTGTCGATTCCCTCTAATGTATTCTTTATTGCAGTTATTATATTCTTCACTTCTGACTGGTTCTTTTTTAATGTTTTATATCTCATTTTATATTTCTTATGTCTTCATTGAAAGTTCTCACCGAGATTATCGAGCATCTGCATAACCAGTGTTTTGAACTCTGCATCTGAGAGATTGCATTTCACCATTTTGTTCTTTTTCTGGAAATTTGTTCTATTCATTTATTTGGGACATGTTCCTTCCTGTAGGGCCCAGTGGTGTAGTTTCCCTGTTCATCTGAGTCAGGTACTCCAGGTATGTCCTTTGTGTGGGTTGTGTGTGGCCTCCTATTGTAGTTGAGCCTTGGCTGCCGTTTGCACATTAGTGGGAGGGATTGACCCTCAAGCTGATTGGTTGTAATGACTGGTCATAACTACAGTGGAGGAGTTGTGCAGGGGCTGAACCTACAGAGCAAGATTCACTTTAGTGGAGCTCTGGTGACTGACCAGTTTGACCTTTGGGTGTGCCATCCTTGGAGGTGGCCAGGTGGTTTTGTTCAGTCTGAAGCTGGCCACTGGGCATGTCTGCCTCAGAATCTCCTGGGATGGGCTAAGCAATAGGCCAAGTTGAACTGCAACCTATGTCCTGCCCAGAGCACCTTATATGAGCCACTAAACAATCCATAATGGCCACCATCTGCACTTGGCTTGGAGATGCCTCAAGAAGCCAAGCTGAGAACCAAGGCCGGCTGCCTTTAGTGCCAGGCTTAGGGCTGCTCAGTAAGAGGGATGGGACACTCCAAGGCCAGATGCTTTTTGTTTGGGGTTTGTGAACCTTTGAGAGATGTTAGGAAAGTCCTCAGCATGAGTAAAGATAGGCCATTTGTGTGGAAAAGCCACTGGAAGTGGCTGGGGTGAGCCCACAAATTGGGAGGGGTGGGGTCTCAAAAAATCATCAGGGTAGAGCAAAGAGTGTTAACAAGATTGCAAGAGACTCAGATAGGCACCCACCTATTTGCATACTGGGAAGAAGGAGGGCTTAACAGAGAAACTGGATTCTGCTACCACTTCTGTCTGGGAGAAAGCTGCTTCTCCAGGTCTCACTTCAAAGCCAGACAATTCAGTCTCTATCAATATGTCCTTGACACTTTTCAAGCTGTTGCCCCAGCACTGGAGCTCAGAGTAAGTGAGTCTGTCAGTGAATTAAGTTTATGTGCAGGTCCTTTACGAGGAACCCCTCAGACTTCCGCTGCCCTCTGCCTCACTCAGTCACAATCTCTGCTGGTTTTCCCAGACAGAAGTTGGGACCCCTTCCTGGCACTAGTATTCCCTGGGGAGCCCGGTGTGCAGCTGGGACCCCTGAGTCCTCTGGGGGGAACCTCTGCAGCCAAGACAGCCCCTTTGGTTTTTAACTGCCACTAGCCCATCTTGCATCTCCGCCTCTCCTATCAGTCTCGAGGAGGCTTCTTCTGAATGTCCTTAGTTGTAGGACTTCTGCTTAACTAGACTTCAGGTAATTCTCAATGATTGTTAGTCTGTAGTTTAGTTGTAATTTTGATGTGGTCATGAAAGGAGACAAGCACAGCGTTTTCCTATTCTACCATCTTGATCAGTGAGAGTTCAAACCATTTTTCATAGAATACTTAAAAATTTTAGAATATAAGGCTTATAATATTTTATACAAATGTTTTAACAGCATGAACTTAACAGGAAAACATGAAATTATGAAAGAATGACAAAAATGCTAAAGGAAATCTGTTCATGTGTCACTTCATAGCCACTACGACCAATTCTATCAGTTTAACAGAAATAGACTATTTTTCAGAAGAAGCCAGAAATGTTTTTTTATAGTAAATTTTTGATTTTTTTTTTGGCAACTCAATAAAATTGTTTTTTCTTTTTCTTTTTTTTTTTTTTTTTTTTTGGAAACACTGTACAAGCCAAGCATAACTTTCCTTCAGAATAAATTCAGCTGACAGAACAGCAACTGATAGCATATCTTTCCTTTGTTATTTGGTAGTAATCTCATGGGAACCCAATTGATATGAGCATGACTCTCACAGATGCTTCAGTCAGTGAAATATTTTTACTGGTTCATCCATACTCTGCCACCCAGGTGATCACTATTGTGCAAAATCTCAAAGCATGATAATGATCATTGTTGAGTAATTTATGACATAAAAATTTAAAACAACTTGCTTCTTCTGCAGTTAATTAAATTATGGAAACTTAGAACCAACAAAAATAGCCATTAAGAGTATATAATGAAAGATAATACCTTTCCCATATAACACAGTCAGGGGGAAAAGATGAAATTATTGTTGTATAGGAAGCATTTTTATGAGCCAAGCACTTCTCTAAGTGTTTTACAACTACCAGTTTATTTCATTCTTTTAAAACTGTATGCAGTAGGTACTATTATTATCACCATATTACAGGTAAGATAATATGCCAGAATGGCTACATAAATTTTCCAAGGTAACAGAGGTAGAAAAGGAGGAGCCAGGATTGAAATGTGAGCAGCATCACTCCAGAGTCTGTTCCTAACCATTATGTAATCCTTGAAACTTGAATTTACACTGTGCTCATACTTATGTTAAAACATGTAACATTTTGAGAAAATATATGCCTTTCTTACTAGACTCTAGTATAGTCATTTTGATATTGTTTCTGTCCTCTGTTAAACTTGATATTCCTTTCGGGCCTTTACATGACCTGTTTACCTGAGATACCTCCTTATTCATCAGGTCCCAACTAACTGTACCCTTGTTAGAGGCTTTTTCTGACAATCTTATATAAAAGAGCTACATTCCAGCACTCCTGATTATGCTCTATCTCACTGCTTGTTTTAATTTCACCACCGCCCTCCTCCTAGCTGAAATTAACATATATATTTTTATATGCTGTCTGTTTTTCTCCCACTAGAATTAAGCTCCCTGAGCTGGGGCCTTGTTTGCCTTTTCCTCCACTATTTTCCCCGATGTATGGAACAGTGCCTGGCACATAGTTGTTGTTCAATGAATATTTGCTGAATTCATGAATGGAGAAAAAATACCAAAATGCAACTAGCTTTTGTGCTTTGGAAGGAAGGTTTGGGCGTCTGAAATTCCCAATTTTATAACAGTTGAGATTTGTATTTGGTTTAATGGTTAAACAGTCTTTGCTTTGTGATTTGGAAAAAGTGGTAAACAATTTAATAGACTCATATGGATTGAATTTAGAATTTCACAAAATCATTCAATAAACTTTTATTGCATACCTATACTGTGTCAATGTACTAGCTGTTGTGCTGGGTGCTGGGATTCCAGAGATAAAGATATTGACTTTTCCTTTAAGATTTCCATACTAGCCTCAGACTCAATGTATTTTCTGTAGAGCTAAAAGAAAACTATAGGTAAAAAGTAATCCAAGCTTTCCCAGTATTCTCACCATTGAGCTCTGGCAACCTCTCACTGTTCTCATCAGTATCACACACTAAATTCCATAGCCTTAGCACCTAGCTTGGATTTATCTCAATCCAAACTCTGTCTCTCACTCTCAGTTATCTCCTGCTGCTCATTTATGGCCTTGCCCTGTCCCTGTACTCTTCCTGAGTTCACTGCTTCACCTTCCCTCCGTTTAAGCAATCTTCAGCTTCTCATCTAACATATCCCATGTGCTGAGTTTTTCTTACCCTCACCCCTTTATGTTTGTTTTTGATGTTATTAAAATCCGCAGACTTTTGTGAGTTCTCCTAGTCTCTCATACTTTTCCTGCTCTCACTTCTTTCCATGTCTAGACCTATGTCCCTGATTCAGCAGTCACTTCAGCTTCTTTCTTTGTCAGTATCTGTCTGTCTGCCTTTTCTCTTGCATTCAATAATCCCTTCTACTCTCTTATCTACTTTTTCTTCTACAGTCTTCCTCATATTCCCTAATTCTGGAGAAATAACTTTTGACTACTCAGTGTACTAACATTACAAATAACAGCTACCTTCTTCATTAGAGCTTCTGACTTTACTTAGCAAAACTTTTTTTTTTATTATTGTGATAAAGACATTTAACATATCCATGGAATCACTGCCAAGACTAATGTCATGAAGCAGGAAATTTTTTATGTGTTCCTGGTCACTTTCTATTCTTCCTCATGACACTTTCTCTCAAAGCTTTACCCCTTTCAAGTTGGCACATCAAATGGCTTACTCATAATTCATAGAGATTATAGAACCCTGGTGCTAGAAAATTCACAAGTTTTCCCACTTTCACAGCCTGTATAATAAAACAAAAACAAAAACATATAAACTGGAATAAATTCCTGTGTGTTTTGCCCTCTGAACACCTTATATTAATTTCTCATTTACTTTTTACAAAAATGTGAAGTTATTACTATTGCCTTAAATTTACAGGTGAAGAACCTCAAGTAGGGAGTGGTTAAGTGCCTTACATAGTTGACACAATCAGTTCCTGAACTATATATTTACTTTTATTTGATTCTAGGTCCCAAGTTCTTAATCACAACACACACATAGTCCTCCCCTCCATGCATGTCCTTTCCTTCTACTAGGTCACTTAATGCCCTTTTTAGGTCCAAAAATAAGAATTCCCATTTTCTATTTCCTTCTTGTGTCATCATTTCCCATTTTCTCTCACGGCTCCCAGAATTCTGGACCTAAATCTGCGGTCCACCTGTCTAATAAACTCTCATGCCTGGGATTACAGTGGCATCTATGAGTATCAAAATTACCTGGCCTTTCAGTACCATACAGTGTGTAAGCACCCACAAAACATGTCTTGTTTTGCCTCAGAGGAAGAGATGCTCCTTCTTTGGCCCAAGGTTTTTCTTTTCTATGTCCTTATTCTATCCCATCTCATTCCTCATTTTCTGAGTTATCCCTTTTTTGCTATATTCTCAATCTTTCACTCTCAGAATATATCCTTTAGACTATAATCATGCTCAAGTCCCTCTTCTTAAAAAAAATATATATAAATATAAACATACATATATATATATATATATATATGAAAGAAAACATCTAATGAAAGAAAACATCAACCCCATAATCCCATAATCTCACTTTTCTTAATCTCACCTATTTCCTTTCCACTATTGTCATGATTCTTTGGTTTTCCATAGTCACATCCTCTGCTTATGTTCCAATCTCTTTTCAATCTACTGCAGTCTTTTACTCCTTTCCTTGACTAATCTAAAACATCTCAACAATTAAGGTCAACAAAAACAACATTGTCTACCATCAACATTCTACTTGAATCTTGTATTATTAGATTCTGCTGATCCTTCTTAAAAGTCCCTGTCTCTCAGCTGTGGAGACATTTCCTCTCCAAATTCTTCTTTCATCTTATATACTCTTCTTTCTCTGTTTTTGTTTTTGTTTTTCTGCTGACTTCTTTTCCTCTTCTCACATCTTAAATGTTGGTAATCTCGAATTTATTGTTCTAGGCCTTCATTATTCCTCATAATTTGCACACTTCCAAAGGATTTTGGACTTGTCTCTGGTCCGATCCATTATTTATAATATGTTGACTCCTCAGTGGTTCCTCTGACCCCCCGGTCCCTCTTATATGCCAGGATTATATTTTCTAACTAACTACTGTGAAAACTAATAAACAGAAACTTCATTTAAAGTGGAGTTGGGAGAGTAGAAGAGAGAACTCTCGCACACTTGTCACTCAATGCACACTACTGACCTTAACAGGAAGAGACACACCTTGCATCTCTGACAGGAAGTGATACAACCTTACTATCTCAGCAAGAGAAAGAAAAGATTCCTCCTTGCCCAGTAACAGCTCAGCCAATGGGAGACCGCTGTAATCAGTTAATGAGAAGTCACTATACTTTGAACTTTCAGTTTCCTTAAATGGACTCTTTGTTTACAACAGCCCCTCCCAAGTCCATAAAACAGTGCTTCTCTCTTTTGTTTTTCTGGACTTGCATGTGGAATTCTTTGTTGTTCCCAAATAAACCCATTTTGCTGAAGAAATATTTAGCTATTCATTTGAGGTCAACATCACCATTAAGATGTAACACAAACAACTCAATGAAATCATTGTTTTCTCAGACTTACTTCTTTTTCTCTATTGTTTGTCTTGGTTAATAATCCTTTATCTGCTTCACTTTCTTTACTTTTTAAATTTTTTCCTTTCTTTCACCATTCACAACCGAAAGGTACAGAGCCCAAGTTCCAGAACTATCTTCCTCTTCTTCATCCTATGTCCACAACCTCATTAGAGCTCTTCCTTTCCTTCATCTGAATTCTTTTATTTATTTTTTTTTTTTTAGGCTAGGCAACCCTTGGTTGACCTCACAGATTGCAAGGAACTTGTCAGCTTACAATTCCTTATTTTTTACTTTTTAAGCCTACAGCATTTGGTCTTTCTAGGTGGTCCCTTCATCCGAAGTCTTATCCTTACTATTTCCTCTGAGACTGGTCACTTTTTTTTTTTTTTTTTTCCCTTAGAACAAAAATCTCACCATATGTCTTCTGGAAAACTTCTCATCTCCAGAATAATATATAAATCTCTCAGTAAGGTATATAGGCACCTTTTCATCATCTCCCAACCATCCTTCTCCAATCCATTCATTCTGCCATTTTTCTACACACTAGCTATGCTAAATGCATGGCGGTTTCCAAGTTGCGACATGCCTTCACAACTTTATACACTGGGGATCTGAGTAGGAATGCATGCTTTTTATCTGAAACACATTAATCTCTCTTTAATCCACTCTTCTTGCTTGCCATTTGCCCCAATCCTGTCATTTTCATGATGTAACTCCAAAATAATTTCCTTGAGGCTCTCCATTGCCTCTCCAGGCACAATCATTCACTCCTTCCCTACATTTTCCCTACTCTGAAACATACTTTGTTATTACACATTACAATCACTTTTGGGTGTGTCCGTTCCTCCACCTATACAATCAAAGAACAAGCTAGGTTTGTCTTACACTTCTTTATTTTGCCAAAATGTAACAAAATGGCCCAAAATAAGCGCACAACAATTATTCGTTAATTGTTGAATGAATTTTTTAACTAGATGGAGATTACAATGGAAAATTTCTAGGTTCTTTCCAATGCATTAGTAAGTAAAAATAAATAATATATCTCATAATGGTAGCTTACAAAATGAGAACTACATAGGAAGTAAAAGCACGACATTCCCATCTATACTGACCATTAGTGGGAATTGATTTGATGGCACAATCAAAGCAAATAATACAGATTTGGGGTGAATTCAGAAGTATACCGGGAAAAGCTAAAATGATTTGAATAAAATTAAATCAAATAAATATTAGCTTCAAGAAGAAAAAAACTAAAATAAATAAAGAGAGGACTACATAAAAAGAATTCTAATTAGTAGTTTATTTTAACAAAGCTAAAGCAGAAAGGCCCAGGCTTGAGGAACAATGTTAGGGACTAGGCTTTATTATAAGGGAAGATTTTCGGTATTTAAGAGTTGTTAAACATTCGAACAACTTGTTCAGAAAAGTCATAGAATTTATTTGGAAGACAATCAAGATTTTATTCAAGAAGCCTGAAATTAAAGGATCCTTTAATAGAAAACATATTTCTGTTTCTACAGCTAAAAAACATTTTAAAAAGTCTGCTAATGAACCACACGATGCCAATGGATCATATTGTACACCATTATAAAAAATGTACTTTAAAAAAGTGACTAAATATGGATTTAAAAAGGAATGTATATGTTGTATCTCTTTTGGGGTAAACTTAAAATACAAATGACTGATTTTAAAATATTTAAATAGAATTATTTAAAAGTTACTACTTCTGGACAATAAAACATAAAAGCCTTTTTGTTGGAGCAATGTGAAGTCATTAAAAATTGATCCTAGGTCTTGTCCACTTAAGATTTTTATTATTATCTTAATCCATCTTTATAATTTCCCAATGACAGCTGACAAGTTATTCTCTTATAATATATTTTTCTATGACTTAGATTAAACCTTTGGGATTAACTTTCCCATTTTTCCTTATGGGATATTTGGTGTCTTTTAATGTATATTTAAAAATATCAAAGGGAAGATGCTCTTTTGCCTGATGGTATTTTACATGATGAAGATTGGGCATGTGTGTGGGCAACAAATCGTTGTGCCACTTATTCTCATACCTTTATTACTAGATGTGTTTTTTGTTTTATTTTGTTTTTTTGTTTTTTTTTTTTGGTTTTTGTTTTTTGTTTTTTTAATGACAAGGCTCAGATTTTATGAGACAGGTTATTCGCTACCATTTTTTATTTTGGATTAATTTCTATTCCAGAATATAGACTCGATTGTCCTTATCAGTTTGAAACATGAAACACAAAATCTGTTTAGAGAAATTAAGTTTTATCACATAACTGGTTTTGATTCTGAAAACTCATTCATGGAGGAGGCTAAAACTCACTTATAAATTCTCATTTGGGCAAAATGATTTAGGAAAGAGTGCTGAATGGATACCTGATCTTATTAATGTCTAAAGTATGGCCATTGTCAAGATAGAAGAGGATACTTTGTGAGATGTGAGTTTTATGTATATGAATATAAATGATGTTAATAATAACTGAAATTGTTTCTACAGTGAAATTCCTCAGTACATGACAAGACCAAATCAAACCAGATTTTCATAAAAGCAAACCCTGTTCATGATTTTTGGGCACTAGAATGTTATGTTTCTATTTTTTTTTGTAATTTTGTTTGTTTGTTTTTCTGAAGAGAACGTATTCTCTCCTTTTTGAGAAATACCTATTGCATTATTGCTGAATCAAAATCTTGTTAGAAGAAATATAATAGCTTCTACTTAGTTTACATTTACTGTATGCTGATACTATTTTACATTTACATTACATAAAATAAAAAAAGAAAAAAAGAAAACCTAATTCTGCAAGATGAGTATCTTGGGCACATTTTTGATGCCTCAGAGTCCCTTTGGAGCCCTTCCTTAGACACTACTACACATGGTCTATCTCAGCTGTCCCTGCAGATGACCAACCTTGATTGGGCCCATATGGTCCTGTTTCCTGAGGATGACCAGTCACCATCTTGGAATTCTAAGGCCTCCCTCCCAGCTGCCAGAGTGCAGACAGGCTTTCGGTTCCCTGACCACTTCCAGATTCGGATGAAATACCGCTGTAGAGAGTATAGGATCTGGCTTTCTGAGTAGCCATCCAAAGGTGTACCCAGAGTGTATATGAGGCAGGCAATAAAGACTGGATGGTAACCAAAAAGGAAGCAAGAAATGGGAAGAAACATGACAGATGAGTTCCTTCTCCTTCCTCTGACCCTGCCCAATGATCCTCTGTGTCTCTTTGAGGTTCATTGTAGAGTAGTAGGTAGCATAATAACACTAACACACATCCCCCTCTATTATTTCCCATCACATTCTGCCTTACTTCCTTTTTACTTCACTTCCTGTGTCCTGGATTCATGCCTCCCCAACAAAGCATGGATGCTTAGTTCAGGCTTTGTTTTCTAGGAAATCAAGACAGAGACAATTGTTACTTTCCTTGTGGCAGAGATGGATAGCTCTCCACCAATATGTATGCTGTGCTCCCTCCTCAGAAGTCTAGAGCTATCATTGTGAAGCAGCTTACTAGACAGACTCCATTTTTTTCCAGCTCTCTTTGCATCAGCATGGCCACATGACTCATTCTAATCACTGAAATGTGTTCAAGAAAGTGTGAGACACTTCTAGGCTCAAGGATTTTAAAGAGCATGTAGACCTTCTTGTGTTGTCTTTACCTTTCCTTCTTCTGATGCTAGGAGATGGCAGAACACATAGAAAAGAGAAGCACCATGTAGCAGAAAGCTGATCAGGAATATCTGTTTTGGACTGTGGCATGAGTAAGAAATGAGGTTCTGCAAAAGTGTTGGTTTGTAATTTGGACAGCAAGTAGTGTTCCCCTACTGACAAATCTTTGTATTATTGTTAAAGAAAAAAAAAAACAGTCAGATTTTAAATATACTGCCATTAAGTGGCAATTTGGCCATATGAATCCAAAATTCTATCTGGTTCCAAAGCCTATTCTCTTAACCACTACATTATATTGCTTCATGTAGTAATAATAACAATAACAATAATAAATACAATTAAGATTTATTATCTTTGCTATATGCCAGACATGTTTCATGAATTTTCTCATATAATTTCACAATAGCTCTATGAGATAGGAACTCTTATTAACCCCATACTGCAGCTGAGATAGCCAATGATTATAGCAACAAGCAAAATGTGAACGTATAATTCCTAACCAACCCTGGTGATCTGACGTAGAAGCCCATATTCTTACCTCACATGGTATACTGCTTCCAAGAACATTTCAATTTAGTAGTGAATTTTAAAGAATGACTACATATATTCAGTAAATTTAAAAATATGTACTGTATAATAAAAGTATATTTTGTTTTAGGGAAGTGCAGGCTCTAAATCAGATGCATTACATTGACCAAAATGATAAACCACAGAGAGTCAAACTTCATAATTAAAATAGTTTTCTGAGAGAGCCTAAGGTGAGGTTTATTGGACAGTAAGCTATTATCCATTTATAAAGCATCCTATCAATTCCATAGATTTTTGTGGTTATTAAAAATTATGTAAGATATAGAATTTATTGTGGTTAATGGCCAAATCTTGAACAAAGTATAACCAGAGAACATGGCTTCATTTACAGTAATATTGATCACTTGATCTCATTTTTTTCTTACAGTTTATGTTAATAAAGCACTAGAATTCAACTTCCTTTTCTTTTTTCTTGTTTTCCATCTCCACCCATCATTTTCCAGATTTTAGACTTTTTTTAAGTTATTCAATTATTAAGTGTACGATGAAGCCATATGATAGTGCAATCTATGCCTAATAGTAACCATGTGAACTTTGCCAAATCACTATCATTATGAGAATTAAAATACTAAAGAGAGATTGAAAATACGTTCATTAGGCTAAGGTTGGTAGATCTATCGTTTGCCCTTCCATTTTTTATGATCTTTTTGAGCAGAGATATGAATAAGGGCTCAATACTCACTTTACAAAGATAAAAATCATTCCATATTCATTTTCAACAGAATACTCAATAATTCATGAATAGCATTCTGATTGAAACTATTTTCATCTTTTTGCTAAATCACATTTTGCTCCCATAAATAAGTCCATTTTGTTATTAAAGACATACTATAGTGAATGAGCACTAGAGGTATTGCATTATTTAATTAATGCTCGTGTTCATTATTTGCATTAGAAGTAAATAATTTAAAAAAGAAAACAAATTATTGTAATGAAGTCTTTTATTTTATCTTTTTTTTTCTATCAAGTTTATGACTGAATGAGTGGTTTGAAAAATGTAAGAGTTTATTGAATGCCTTGGAAAAGTTTTCTATCATATGAAGTAAAATTTGCCTGTGTTTCCCTCTGACTGAAAGTGTTAGTACAAAGTAAAGTGAAAAACATAAAGTAGCAAAAAAAGAAGAGTAATACAACAACATGTAGGCTCCATATTGATCATACTGATTCTTAAAAAATTTATAAGCCATACAATTATGGTGAGAAATACTCACTTAAATGTTTATAATACCTTGAAATTAATGTTAAAAGTGACGGTTTTCTGAGAGCACTCTAATAAAAATAACAGAAATGCTGATAGATGATAACAAGGTTGAATTGGTCTTATTTTTGGTATATGCGGTGACAGATATTTCTTAAACTAGAAATGGACTTTGCACAATGTGTTTATTTCAATAATGTGCAACATCGAGCATGCATTCTGTAGTCACATGAAAACACTTCCAGGTTTGCTGCTGGTGCTCACTGATGAGCTGATATACCATGTTCTTAGGATAGCATATTTTAATTCTTCTTTAATAAATTGCGCTGTTTGCTTTTTTTGCACTAGGACATCTTTAGAAATGACTATACTATTAAAAGGTCAAAGACATATAAGACTATTAAATAGTGAGACGATGCCCTGTGATTTACTATATGCATTGGGCCATAATGATGACAAACTTAACGTTTTTGCCATTTTCTTTGCCAATAAGAGCACAGGCCTTATTGTTCTCATCTATTTCCATGGCTTTGTAGAATTTGTCTCAGATAATTTAACAAGGCCTGTCTTCTTTTTATTAAAAGTAGAAACAAAAATACATCTTAATTCCCCAAACATTTCTCTGCAAACTGAATCTCTCTCTTAGTTTGAGAATATTGATTACAAAGGGCTCTAAAGTATCTACAGAATGAAATCATCTCTTCTCACAATCCTGTTCAAGGTCTTTCATAAGCTAGTTCCATAGTGACTTTCTAACCAAATTAGAGTGCTTGCTATTCGACAATGCTGTTCCTCAACTTATTTTGAAGCAATCCTTTACCACCACTTGTAGATGAAACACAAAAATAGTTTGGACTGGAGCACATCCACCCTAGACCTCAGGGAACTTCCAAAAACAGTTTCAAGAGCAATGACTATCAGATAGTGCATAGAGCAAAGCAAGAAATCAATACATATCTTTAAAATAAACAAATTTAGGAATTAATTTCCCATATTTTATCATTTCTGCTCCCTTATTTCTACATAAAATGCTCTCCCTCATTTCTACATTGAAATCCTATTCATCCTTCAAAAATATGCTCAAACATCATTTCCTCTATACATATATTTAGAATCCTTTCCAGGAGGCAATCTCTCTCTTCTGACTTAGCATAAAACTAAGACATGCATCTGTTCATGCCATTTTGTAGAAATTATCAAAGTCCATTTTTTCAAAATTACTTGACTTATGGGCATGCCTTCTATTTGTTTCTAAACCCTCAAGGGAAAAATCTCAGTTTTATTCATGTATGCACCTTTCATAACACCTAGCACAGTGGATTAAACATCAAGGGTGCTCAGTGATATTGCCAAATAAACAAGAGAGGTATATAGTTTGAGCATTACTTAAAACAGTCCATCACATAAAGGACCATCTATTTTATTATGATAAACCTACATATGATTTTATATAATGAACCTACATATGGTTGTGTCTTTTCTACCAGACTATAAGCACCCTAAGAGCAAAGATTATATATTATTCATCTGGATATCTCTAGGATTTAAAGTGTGACACCTGCTAGTAGTTAACTGTTCATACAATAGATAAAAGAATGGGTGCTCTAAATTACAGAGCTTCTTCCCCATGAAACAATCTACCATTTTTTTTAACCAGGCATGCAAATTTGCCATATTCCATGCCTAGAGTCAGGTGTCTACTCCATATCAAGCAAAAGATCTAAAATCACACACAAAGCACAGCAGGTAACGAGGAGGCAAGTTGCAATTAAAGTGCTGGAGACTTGGAAATGCTTCACTGAAACTAATATAGGTTAGTGTACCTGAAAAATGCAAGGGATGTGAGTAAAGACATCAGAGGATAACTGAAAGTGATAACTCTTGTTTCTTTAAGACTTCTCTGCACAAGATAAAAGATAATATTGTAGGTGCTATTGAGGCAACACTTTTGCTCTTAATCTAAATGAAATGAAACCATGATCCTAAAAGAACTGGCTTTCTTTCTTGCCTTCTCCCCATGATAGGCCCAGTCTTTTTAATGTGTATATCACCTAGGTCATACTGCATTTCAATACGTACTTGCTTAAAGAAACCATACTAGATTATTCTAGAGTGAAGACGTCTGGGGAATACAGACACACCTTATTAAAGATTTGTTCCTGATAGCATCTCTCAGCCCATGGCATTCTTCTCAAACCTTTTCTTTTATCCTATCTTCCAACCAAACCAAAAAATGTATTCCTCTTTTGAGCACACAGACCTTGCCCATTCCGTTTCATGCCATTGTTCATATTTTTTACTCCACTGGAATTCCCTGCCTACAAATCTCCTCATATTGAATTATAACCATCCTTTAAGGCCCAATTCAAATCTTCACAGATGTGAGCTCTCCCTCCTTTAAATCTCAAAAAACTCTTCCATGTTTCTTATTTCATCTCACCCTATTTTTTGGCAGAGCTGCTATAAAGCAAAGACTGTATCTTGATTATTCCTGATTATATCTCTATGCCTTATACGTAGCCCTAACGAGCAAGCTGTTCATTGTAGGATTTCAATACATATTCTTATGAAGCCTTTTCCTACCAAGGCTTGTATAAATAGCACAAACTTGATTAACCAAATGCATATTTAAATGAAAGTGAGGTAGATTGAAATGAGAAACTATGTTATTTGGATCAAATCTCCAACTAAACACAACAAAAAATGCTGGATATTTTTAAAATTATCTTAAAAGAACAAAAAGGCTGATAGTGGAAACTGAGAGGGGAAATATTGTTTGATGTGGAGTCTAAACTCAGAGAGAAAGGCTGAGTATCTGAACATAAATGTACTTCACCTGAGGGCATTTGTTGATATTACACATCTGAACTTTGGTCACTCAACCCTACAAAATAACAGAAGAGGTGTGCCTGAGATTTTATGAAAGGATAAAGAATCAATATTAATCTCATCACCTTTCTCCAACCCAGGGGACTATAAAGAAGACTGCCTTTGTGGATGAGAAATGTAAGAGAAGAAAAAAAGGACGAGTAAAGAATAATTCTATCTTAGAAGCTGTAGCACAGCTGTAGCCCTCTTATTGTGTACATACAACTCAAGAATTTTAAGTTGTTAACCTAGATTGAATTAATTAGTCATTAGGAGTGTCTCAGACCCTTTGAGAAAAGTGCAAAACAGTCTGGAGTAGGACATATTTATCCCAGACTTCAGTGAACCTCCCAGGATATTTCAATAAAAATGATTAGCACACAGTCAAAGATAACCAGACCTACAAGGAAACAAAGCAACATGAGTGAGAACCAGCAGAGAGATCGATGTGAACTTTAGATATTAGAATCACAAGACAGATTATTAAATAACTTTGCTTTCTAATTTTAACAAAATAAAAGAGAGTTTTGAAAATACCTGCAGGAAACAACTATAACAAATGACACAGTAAATTTTAAAAAGAAACAAATTTCTAGAAATGAAAACAATGTTTAACACAAGAGGAGACTGAATTAAAAAAATTAGAAGATAAATCAAGAGAAATTCTTTGAAATGCAGTTCAGAAAGACAAACAGAAAAAAAGAAGAATATACAATGTGTGGAGGACAGAGTGAGAAAACAACACAGGTTTAAACAGAAAATTTAGAAGAAAAGAGAGAAAATACAAAAGCAACTACATTTAAAAATGTAATAGCTGGAAATTTTCTAAAATATATTAATGACAATTATAAACAATTTCAAGAGGCCCAAAAATCCAGGCAGGAAAAATAAAAACAAATTGACATCTGGATGCATGATGGTGAAACTGTGGAAAAACAAAGTAATGAAAAATATTGCGGAACAGCCAGAGAACAGGAGTTAGACTTGTAGGCAACTTCTTAATCACAATAACAGATGACAGAAAATAATAGAACGATATCTTTGATGTGCTGAAAGAAAATAACTGCCGACTGAAAATTCTATACTCAGAGAGAATATATATTTGCAGAATAAGGGAGAAACAGAGACATTTGAAATAAGCTGACAATGAGACAAATTGTCACCACAAGACACTTACTACAGGAATTTCTCATAATATACTCCCCACAGCAGAAAAAAAATGATTCTAGAAGGTAGATCTAAGAAGTAGGAAGAAATAAATAGTGAAGAACATGTAAATATAAGGCAAATGGAAACCATCATTGACCCTATAAAGAATAAAAATGTCTAGTGATATTTTAAAAAAAAAAAAAAAAAAGAAGAAAGAAAGAAAAGAATTAAAATACCATACAGCAAAAGTATATACATTGGGAAGGGAATAAATAGATTAAATATAGTCTATGGTAATATTTTGGAAGAGGATAAAGGATTTGATTAGCTTTAATCTTTTATAAGTATCAATGTTGTAATCCTAGGTAAACCACTAACAGAATAGAAACAAAGTATATCACTCCCAAACCAGTAGACAAAAATATAGAATTAAAAAAAAAAAAAAAAAGGAAAGAAAAAGCAAGACATAGTTAGAGAAACAAGCAAAATTTTTTTTAAAAAAATGCTGTGATTCCATTTATATAAATTCAAAACCAGACAAAATAAACTATATTTCTTAAGGGCTATAGATATAGGTATAAAAATAATGAAAGGTGCTGAAATAATGACTAAAATGCAATTTAACTCTGTGGCAAGGAGAAAGGTCGTGATGACATAAGAACAAATTGCAGAAATGGGGCTTCTCATGGGGGCTGTCAGGGTCTATATCTTGAACTGGATGGTGGTTATGTAGAAGTTTGATTGATAACTGTTGAAACATACATATATGTTGTATACGTATTACTAAAAAAAAAAACGGTTTCTGTATTACTTTCCAATGACAATATTTAAAAATTTTTAAGTGTGCTACATATCAGAATACATAAAAATCTATGAGAATATGAATGCTACTCTTTCCTTCATAATTCGGGATATCCAGATCTAGAGACACCAGTGGTTTTCAAATGGTTCTCCTCACAGAAGGGCCAGCCAGTCTGGACCAAACTTTCTCTGTTCTGAGGTAAAGTAAATAAAACAGAGACAATGTATGTACACATGGAAGGAGTCTCTGAATCTCTAATTTACACACACCAGTGAAGTAATTCTGTGTCTATTTCAGGAGAAGGCAACTTTTGATAAAAGTATAAATAGGTTATGAACTGAAAGAATGTCAGTGAGAATGAAAAATAGCCAAACATGAAATGTGGAATCAGAAGAACATTTTGTGACGTGCTGTATTAAACGTGAAAGCCGTTAAGTGTAAGAGCCAATGGAGGAAGATGAGAGTTCTGGGAAAATGTATATGGAGGTTACATCTAGAGCCCTAAATGGAAAGATGGCTCATTTTCAGAATTATTCAGTGATCAGACACAATATTTTATGCTGCCTATGGATATATACTTCTCTTCCTGAAGGCCGCATATACTGGTATTCCTTGAAGTAATATGTTTTCTCTTCTATACGTTTCTGAATCAGTTCAAGTATAAAACTAATATAAGGGAATAATATGTTATAATGATATATTCTAGATTATGTACCACAGAATATAATAAAGATATTTGTATGTTATAATAGAGTGTAATAATTTGTGGTTACTGTGTTTTCTTGTTGTTTTATTAATTAATTTCATTCCTTACTGATTCTGCTGACATATATCACTGTCCCCATTTTACAGATGAGGATTCTGGAGCTCAAAGAAGTTGAGTAACTTTGTCAGCTCAGAAGGGGCAAGACCAGAGTGAAGTTCCCCGTGGTCGAACTTCAGAGCTCTGCTCCTAGCTATTATTCTGTTGCTTTGTCTCATCACTGCATTAACATTCAAAGAGCATTCTTATAAAGATTAAAATGCCATTTGCTCTTTTAAACCACATTCTGTACTCACACAGGCAGTTTCTACTGACCCCTTGGAGGAAAGGACAGACTTTTTCCCAGAAGCACATGAACAATATCAGGACAAGTGTAAGGGGGTTCAAGGGAAATTCAGAAATTTAGGCATAAATCTCTCTCAAAATAAAACCACAACATTTTTAATCAAAAGCTGGCAATCATCATATCACTTCTCTGAGATTGGAATTGGTAAATGTGGGTTATCCCACCAAGCCTTTAATACTTGGTTAGAAATGTATCCAAGAATTTGACTAACAAGACAATTCACACAGGATAAACATGAATCTGTAATTCTCTTTCTCATTACCACAAAACACTGTTAGTCCCTGCCTTGAACTCACTCTTAAGACAATAAGTGCCTGGAAGAAATGGTAAGAACATTGAAAATTAGGCTAGAAGTAATAAATAGAGGCTGCCCAAAAGAAAAATGTTAACGAATATCTTCTAAAAGTAAAGTCTATTGTCAATTTAAAACAATTCCGAAGGTTGAACTGGAGGCATGCAATTAGTGTGCTGACTTGCAAGGTTTGCCTATCATCTGAAAGGGGAACCTTCTTTAACCTGTATAAAATTAAAGCAGCTGATAGTTACATCTCCTGGTAGAGGAGATTAAAATAATAAAATAAAAATAAACCAAATGTTTGAGTTTGGAATCTAATCTCTCCCATTTTCCCAGCACATTCACATAAACTCTGTTCCAGTGGAATTCTTCTCACCCAGTAGGATGAAGATCATCTTCTCAGCAGCACCCTTCCTCCCTTCCTGACTTCTTTCCCCCTTAGAACTCATTCAAAGGGAAGACAAAGGACCTACGAGTGGATGGGAGCTGTTTTATGCCTGGGCCTTAGGGGTACTTTATTTTTCTTGGAAAGATTATCTCGACCTTACTTACTGTAGCCAAAAAGTAAAAATTAAACAAAACCCTAAAACAAATTTCTGAGGCAGTTTAAATTAAAAATACAAAGGCCTGAGATATATTTTTAATTTATTCATAATTAGTTTACAGATTGGACTGCACTGAGACTCCAAATCAGCAAGCCACTTGGGGATAAAGGCTATTGCAATTATCAGGAGCAAGCCAAATGCTACCTTTTGTTCTTACCAAAATCTTCTCCTTTAAAAAAAAAAAAAATCTCCTGCAAATGATTTTCTATTTCCTATTTAAAGAGGATTACATAGCAAACACGACTAGTGGCTGGAAAGCAAAGAACTTTCCATCGTTTTATTACCTGCCAAATACAAATTAGTTTCAATTTTTGTGTAAACTCCTTGCCAGGCTTACCCCTTTCCCTTGCTGCCCATCAGCCCGATGGGGTATGGCAGGTTGGTTCCTGCCTGCAGTCCTGCCTAATCAGGAGACTGTCAGATATGCTGCCTGCCCACTGTCTCCTACTTCGTGTTGCAGCTCTGGTGTTTGGGCAGCAAGGGCTTGAGCCTGAATTGCCTCAGTAACTAGCTCACAATTGCTCCTACTTACTATCACTGTCAAATCTCTGTGGGCATATGTGAGGCTCTCCTCTAGGTACAATAAAGACACCCTACAAATTTCACTTTGTAATAACTATAGGATACAGAAATTGTATTTGCTGCATTAGATGGAGTCATTGATATATTTGGGAAGGTTAGCTGGATATAGTGAATGTCACAGCTAGACTAAGATAAAAAATCACTTTGTTAACTTAGAGTGTAACACCCTAAATTAAGGTGCCATTTATAAACAGTTTATTATTATTTATTAATGTATGAGGCACTTTATAGCATGCTAGATAACAACTTAAATTCATGTATTAAAGATGCACATACATGGTTTAACACGATTTACGTCTTATAATATTCTTTAAAACAGCTTCCCATAGTCTCATCCGTTAAGCATTTATTACTAATGCATTTTATAACATACTTTATAATACATTATTTGAGCAAGTAGCTGCATTTAGTGATCATTTCATAAATAAGAATAAAGCATTTATAAATGGCACCTTAATTTAAAGTGTTACCTTCGTATTATTAGGTAGCTGCTCACCATTCATCTTATTTTGTGATTATTCTCCAAATGCACCACTTAATAAAACAGACACTAAGTTCTATTTTCCCTTCATCTGATTAAAAGTTTATTGAGTCATTTCCTCCATCTGCTTTCAGATGTTGGTAGCTTAAAAGCTCGAGTGTGATTTCTGCAGAAACCAAACTTTTAATTTAATAATATTTCTGTGAAGATGATAATGGTAGAAACAGAGAACTACCTACCGTATTAGGCAGAGCCTGCTGCTTGGATTCTTTGTAAAATTCAATTTTTCTACTCGAAAGAACAATCCAGGAAGTAGACCAGTTTTTCCTGGAAAAAAAAGGGAAAAAAAGCATTATCACTTGAAGAAATTATTTGTAAATATAATATGAACAACATTTGGAATAGCAGAGACTATTTTTAACTAAAATTCCTAAAAGTCTTTGTTAAAGTTTATAGTAGGTATAGAATTTGAGGAATAATAAAGATGTTCTACAATTTTTAAGACCATGACATTTATAGTAAAAGTTTCTCTATTCGTAGATCTTCCCCAAATCCTTTTCAACTATCAAAATTCCAAATTTTGTGTATCCATGGTCCATAAAATATCCACTCCATATAATGTCTGTGTTTCTTCAGCAAGCCAAAAATAGCAAAGTGAAAATAGGAATCAGAACCCCTTCTTTAATTGTTACTTCTTATTGATTTAATATATTTCAGAGTTTGAAAAACTACACAGCTAATGTGCCTCTGCTTGGTTCAAAATATTTTTTTAATGTTGAATTTCACCAGAAATCAAAGGAATGAAAATAAAAAAGAGTGAAATGCTTTTTCCTTTTTTGCCAATCAAATTGGCAAGAATTTGAGGAAAAATACTAAGGGATCCTGAGGATGTAGAGAAATGGATTCTCTCATACAATTTCGGTGGGAGTGTAAACTAGCACATCTTTTCTGGAATGAATTTTGCAATATGTCTTTTTAATCTTTAAAATATGTATATCTTTTGACTAAACAAGTCCATTTCAATGAATTTAAATTTATCCTAAAGAAATCATCTCATAAGTTATTAAGGCTGTGTGCACAAGAATGAAGTGCACCATTATTTCTTAATTCTGCACCTAAAATATCAGAAAAGAAGAGATGGTATATAAATTGCATATAATAGATTCATATAATGGAATAATGATTCCTATGCTACAGAAGATCTGGGAAGATTTTAGTGAAGACCACAATACAATATGTAATTTATAACACCATGTGGTATTATATACCTAAGACTGTCTTCACCCATCCTTTCTTACTATTAATTCTCATTCAACAGAAGTGCAACTATTATGTCCTCAAAAATGCCTTGCATAGCACTTATGATGAAATAAAAGATTGTATAAATTTCACCTCTGTCTCCTCCATTAAAAATAAAAGCCCCAAATGACAGAAAGCATTTCATCTTTACAGAGGTATCCTCAGGTGCCTAGAACAGTGCCTTGGACAGAGTATGCAGGAAATATGCATTTATTGAGTCAATGAGTGAACTCAGACGTGGGGAAAATAGCTGGATATAACAACAGTTAATTCTGGTGGTGAAATCATAGCTTTTGATTTTCCTTTGTATTTCTTAGTGTTTATCAAATCTCCTGCATTGAATATACTACTTATTGATATACAGAATATGTGTGTATTCTTGTCATAAATAATGGCCTTTTAAAATGGTAAAACATTAAAGAGATTAATATACATATGTTTCTATACATTATATTATATTGCTACAGTTTTGTTTTGTTTTGTTTTTTTTTGGTTTAACACTCATTTCAAAATAGCTAAATTCCTTTTATAGAAGTGTTTGAATAAAATAAGCTTACAGAAAGACTTTATTCAGGTCCATAGAAAACCTACACCAAAGTATGTTTAAAATGACCAGTCATGATCTTTGTGTAATTTATTACAACTTGCCTTTTAGGGTCTAGGGGCTTGGTTGAAAGGACAGCTTTGATTCTGTAAAGTTAATCTTTGCAACAAAATTAGACTGCTCTTCCGTGCCTGAACCTTTCTTAATGATATATACCATTATGCTAAAAACATCAACAGTAAACAGAAACAAAACGCTACAATGTTTTTCCAACATGCAAATACGAACACTGTTTTGGGACCCACTTGTCTTCAAATGAAGTCGCTTTTTCAATCGAATGATGAAAAAGTTGGAAAACGAAAAAGAAAAAAAAAACAGAAAGAAAGCCGTGCAGACCTCTTCTGCCCTTCGCCATAGATTCCATTTCTCCTTTTAGGTATCAGCAGCAGCAAGGTGAGTTAGAGCAGCCATAGTCTTCTCTTTATGCAGACCATAATACTGCATGGCCCCATAATATTAGATGTCCCCAGATAGAAAAGAAACATTGGAATGACTACTGGTCTAGGCTGGGCATCTTTTATTTCCATCCTTTATTTTGGTTGTGTGTGATCAGGTAGGTCTTATGGAACATCCTCACACATGATGGAACCCATATTTAACCTGCCTGTTACATTTCCCACTACATTTTTCATCACCTGCCAGGGAGATACTATGTCTTATTTGCTTCCTGTTATAGCAAACCCTGGATAAATGGTTCTGATTTGAATCTGTTTCAGATGTTGGTCGTTAATAGAACTTGTTGGTATTTCTCTTCCATTCCTTAAACTTAGAACTGGAACTAGTTAGAACTGAAGCTGCAAGAAATTAAATCATCTCATCATTCTCAATTAGAACTTTGTTCTGTGAAATGCTCCCTGTTAGGAAAATCTGATGAACAGGCCAAAGAGAGTAAGAAATGTTGGTCTTAAAACCTAAATAATAGGAATTGCTCTGGCACTTTATGTACAGCGCTATTTCATTTTGAATTTATAAAATTTGAAGAATGTTTTTACAGTATTAGAATAAGTACAGATTTCCTCAACTGGTGTAAAAATAACTTTGTTTCAAAAGGAAAAATAAAATGCTGTAATCAACTTCTTAGATGCCCCCATTTAATTTCATTTTTTTATGATCTCTTACAAAATAATAATTAGTTCAAATTATTTTGAGTATCTAGTATGAATTTGATTGTCTAGTGGAGGTTTAGCTTCACAAAAAAGATGCATTAATATGTCTATTTACTAATATGGAAAACGAGGTTTAGAGAATTTAGGTGATTTAAGGCCACACACTTCAATTTAGAGTCAAGCCTGATTTCTCTGACTCTGAAACCTGTAATCTATTCACTAATTTATGCTGTCTTTTTTTTAAGGATTAAGTAGCACTATCTTGGTTAAGGAGATTGTCTATGTCAAATTTCATCATAGTTTTAGTCGAAATTCTCAAATTAAAAAGCTAGTGTGCGTAGACTGTAACAGGGAATAAGCCATTTGAGCTCTCCTATGAACTATTTTATCTGATACTAATCACAAGGATTGTGCAAAAGCCTGCCACTCCCAAGCTCTCTGCTTCCCTTAGAAGTTGCACAGACTTAAATTTAGACATCGCATGATGAACTGTTCAACTCTACATAAAAAGCCGGAAGCAGAGGTGTGCTCCTAAAGGAAATCCTCTGTCTCTTTCTTGTGAGGGAAAGAGAGTCATTTCCCATCTCTTTTTGGTCTGTGATGAGCAGACTCATCACACTCAGTAGGAACATAAAACCAGAAAGTGAGTCGAAAGGAGTGATTGAGAATACAGCTAATGAGAACAACTTTTAACCTTATGGCTCAGGTTGGAACCTCCTCTTATAACAAAGTAATCTAAAACAGGTGTCCCCAACTACCTGGCCACAGACCAGTACCTGGTTAGGAACCAGGCTACATAGCAGGAAGTGAGCAGCAGGCCAGGAAGCGAAGCTTCATCTGTATTTGCAGCTGCTCCCCAGCGCTAGCATCGCCACCTCAGCTCCACCTCAGATCATCAGGCCTTAGATTCTCATAGGAGCACCCAACCCAGGTAACAGAAAGGTTGGGGACTGCTGCGCTAGAGACTTGATTATCATCCTTACAGTATCTGTCCTGTCCATTCCCATCTGATGGGTTTGGCTCATTGTGCCACCTGTTCTCAGGATATCACTGGAAAGCTTTCTTACCCCATTACTCTAACACACTGAGCCTTGTGAATGGCATTGTCAGCTCTGAAGAGAGTGTGAAAAGGGTCAATTGGCAAAGGTTTGCCCTGATTTGAACCTTTAATACTTTCTGTGTGAAACCAAATCCTTATAGGTGACTGTATTTTGGTATACTGAAGACAACTTAGGAAGTAACTACAAGCTTAGAGGACAGGTGAGTCTAGCAAGATCTGATGAAACTTTTAGAATAGACCTTTTGAAATGAAACAGTTTTCAGAATGGAAAGTAAGACTGTATCTTCCCCTAATTCCCCCAAAGAGATAAACACCATCCCTAACCTCTTGGAGCTTTCCCAATTCTGGCACAGAATCTGACATTTAGTAGGTGCTTATTAAAAGTTTTTGAGTTAAATAATTTATGGGATCTCAAATTTCAGGAGGGTCATACATACAGATTTCCCCACTCTTTGCTGTTATTCACTAACAAGAACTACAAAGCACCCACTCCCTGCATTTCTCTTCTTTGTTCCTTAGTTCCTGGGTATTTTATGTCATTCTAGCATTAAAAACAAACAAACAAACAAAAACCCCAAAAACAAACAAAAAAAACTATTTAATACTTCTGATTTAGTGTAAATATATATATAAATTTTATATATATATATATATTTTCTAATTTGTAATTCTAGTGGCAATACTGCGCTTTCGCTAGAGGTCTTCTTGACTTCTTTGACGTATGTCAATAAGATGGCCTGGTGTTTTTATGTATCAAGTGATCTAATCACTAAGCCATTCACAAGTATCTATTGAGCATCTACCACATGACAGACACAATTCCAAAGACTGAATATATAAAGACAAATAAGAGAGACTTTAAGAAGTTTACCTCACAGGAGACAAGTAATAAACATGGAAACGAATAAATCCTTCAAACACATTGAAAGATGGGTAATACTAGCATTTTACAGATGAGACAACTGAAGTTTAGTGAGGCTGCATCCTATCCAAGGGCACAGAAGTCATGAACATGGGATTCAGGCCACATTTCCTGGACCTTGAAGGCCATACTTATTCTACTGTTATCAACTGTCTCTAGAGAAGGTGGCATGTCTACTCTCCCTTAGTCACTTTGAACATATCTATGTAGCAGATCATGAAAGGTTCTGAGAAAGGAAGATACAGAATTGTTGTCAAAGAAGTACTTGAATGTCTTTCTTCTTGGGGCAAGGCCTGACCTATGCTGTCCTAGAATGCAGAACTGCAAGCCCTTCATCCTACCTTCCCATAATGGCCAGGAGGTAAATTTATCCTTTAGTGGGAGCCAGTTAATTCCTCATCATTTGATCATCTTAACTTTTAGGGCACTCTTTTACCACACAGCAGGATAAAATCCAAACTGTTGATAGACTTAAGGATTGAGCAAGACACAAAGCTCAGGAAATATCCCACTTCAGTAAGTCAGAGGTGCCATAAATAGGTGAGACAGTCTCCGCACAAATTTACAGGGTAATGGTCAGGTGAGGGATTGATATTAATGGTAGTGATGCAGTGCAGGAAACAGATAAAAGAAATGCAGGCATTTATTTTATTTTTATTTTTTTTTGGCAAAATCAAATCACATCTAATGGAGAAAAGGTGTTTACTTCAATTAGGAAGAGGAACTAAATTTAAATAAGGACAATGATTTACAGTTTATGTAATCGATGGGGAATTTTATCCAAGTGAGACACTTCGTAGAACTTTCCTAAAACAAATCATGAGTTGTGAAGGCATAAATGCAAAACAAAACAAGATAAAGCAAAGCAAAAAAATTCTCAATCAACAACAACAAAACAACAACAAAACATCTCAACACAGGCATCAGCTGGCTGAAAACTATTTGCATTCTACAAAATGGACACCAGATGGCAGCACATAATAACAGCAATTTTGATTCTAACTGCTTATCTGAAGAACTCTTGATGGAAAACGGCCCTTAACATATTCATTATGGTTATAAAAATCTGTTAGCTTGAGCTCCAGGTTTAACATGGCCATTTGCTCTAACATCAGAGCTTTATACCCTACAGTCACCTCTCCTATGCCTCCTTTGGGTAATGATAGGGTGGCAAACCAAAACATCAGAGGGAAATATATGTGAGATTACTTGGTAAATTTCAGACTCTCTTTGGGCTGCCTGCCTTGTTATTTGACTTGGTCACACTGGATTTGACTTGATTCCACACCAATGGTGGGAGTGAAAGTGATTTACTGCAGTGTCCCTGACTGATTTACCGCAAAATCACTCAGATACTGTTGAATGTTCTGACTCGTCCTCATACAGGTAGGATAAGAACTTATTTCTTATTTCTCATATTCTAAGCTTCTTGTAACTTTTCACTTCTAAAAGGAAGGTCAAATAGACACTGGGGTATAAATACACACATCTCTCGGCATTGCAAGAAATGTAAAAGCTTTATGA
This sequence comes from Eonycteris spelaea, assembly GCA_003508835.1. NCBI lineage: Eukaryota > Metazoa > Chordata > Mammalia > Chiroptera > Pteropodidae > Eonycteris > Eonycteris spelaea. The sequence goes on from PUFA01000088.1 coordinate 6,405,865, forward strand.
TTTGAAGAGTTATCAGATGTTGGAAATTATAACAGAGCATATGATGGAAATCATAAAAATAAAGTAACCTTTAACAAATTAATTTCTATATTACATACTCTCTAAATCTTCCTTCTAGTCCTCACTACTGAACACAAAAAGAAATAAAGATAGATTCAGCCTGGAAGAATTTATTGGGATCCTGAGCAGAAAGTACTAAATAAAAAAATATTTTGTGTTAGAAGTGTATTTGGTATCTATTCTAAAAGAAGTCTATTCTGAGTAACAATAGTTTAAAAATAAGAAGAAAAGAAAGACAAAACACTATTAGACTTAATAGCTATGGTCTCCAGGATGGAAATGGGCACTAGCAGACATAATCACTGCACTACCTTCACTCCACTTCTTTCCATACCCCTCTTCCATCCACCTTTTCTGCTGTGAGTACATCTTCCCATGCCTGTCTGAAGAGCAGACAGAGTAAGAGGTTTCATGTAATAAGATGTGCAGAGCCACAAGTGAGACAATGAAGGGACAAGTATGAAGAAAGAGATGTAGAGAGATGAGGGCACTGAAATAGTGTACATGCTGTCAGGTGCCTTTAGTAAGTTACAGTATTGAAATTAACTTTTAGTTAAGGTCTCATATAGCTTCGGAAAGGCTGGGGACTCTTCACATTATGGATGTCCTCTCATGGATTAATTAGTAGAAAACTTTATAATTATCAATAAAATAGTATTTGTTATGTGGCAGTTGAAGCCCTGGTACTGGCGATGGTACGACATGAAAGGACAATTTTTGTTCCCTGGCTGAAAGTGACGTCTAACAGGAGAGAGAAAAACTAACCTACTTCAAACAGAAGACAGAGCTAAAATCTTACTCTAACAATTTGTACAACAAGATTTGGGAGAAAGGAGAGGTTAATATGAAGGAAAAGTTTCTCTATTTGTAAAATTGAAAGTAATAATACAGCTTATCTTAGAGTATTACTGGTAAAACATTTCCCAAGTGCCTGACAGAGTAACCATCTAGTAATACTGCTTATTAATTTACTAAAATGTATAAAATATATTAGAGCACCTTAATAAATAGGGAAAAGCTTATCAAAAAAATTTTTCATAAGAAACAAATTATAGCAACCTAGGTATACTTTTTAATAGTTGCTAAATTATCAGTGGGCTAAAAATTACAGAAATTTTTAAGCCTATAATTAAACCGACCATTTTATTGCCAGTTACAAAAACATACAGACTCCTTGGGCAAGCAATATGACCACATATAAGAGTAATTTTTAAATGGTCATGTGATTTAATGAAGTAATGCAGGCTTAGAGTTATCTTAGAAAAACATAAATGAAAAATTGACAAGTAATAAGAGGTTTACTGCAATTATGACTATTTAATATGAAACCAGAATCAACTTAAAAATCACATAAAAGAGAAATATAGGAATAGTTTGGTATATTACAGTCCCATCCACATGGTGGAATATTATGTTATTAAATATGGTAACTATATCTATGATTCAATTTTTTAAAGTGTTTATAATAAAAATAATTAAGAATAAGATTATGCAATAATAAGGATCAAATTTAAAGATTTATGGTCACCGAAAACTTTCATCAAAAAAGATAAATAGACAATGAGAGTCTTGGAGGAGATATTTGCAAAGTCTAAAGTTGACAGGGTATTACTACCTAGAGTATCTTATGAGTTCTCTCTCTCTCAAAAAAGTGAGAAATAATATAAAACAGCCAAAGTTTACACATAGGCAATTCTCAGAATGCAGAACTTGACAGGCTATAAATAGATAAAGTGATGCTCAACTGAAATACCAACCGGTGGAATAAAAATAAATGCAATGCTGAAGTAATCTTCTATGGCTATCGACTTGTAAAACTGAGAGTTTATGAAGATGTGTGCTGATGATTATGGCAAGACAGAGCCCTTTTGCATCGCAGAAGTGTGAAATGTGCATTCATTCAGTTGAAAATCTGGCAGCAGCACTCCATCGATTTATAAATGTGTGTACCTGACAACCAAGCGATTCTTCATTCCTGGGTATATGCACCAGAGAGAATTCCTAACGGGTTTGTAAGGAACCATACATGTATGGTTTATTGAAATGTTGTTATGGACAATTTAGGTGCCCACTCCTGGAAGCTTGGGTAAGTAAAATTTGGTAATGTACACGATGACAATATGGGTCGCACCTGGATGAAATGTACTTATTTTAAATATATAGATATAGTTAGATGTCCAAACACAAACATTGAATGAAAGTAAGAAACAGAATGAGGTTTATAACACAAAAAGAATTATGCAATTTAGAACACATTCACGTATACACAAGTATATACTATTATCTGGAATGCCACACATATAGCTAAATAAATATATGAAGACTGAATTTGACGAAAACACATTCTACAAGGGATTGAAGGGAGGATTGGAGACTGAGAACAAAGCAAAATTAGCTAGGGTTCCTGACCAGATGATAACAATACAAGGCCACACACTAAAGAGTATAATGAACTCAATTCCGTGCACCTGAGGTTTAAAAAAAAGCAAAACCAAAATTTATATAACTTTAAATGAAAAAAGGCTGAAAGAATTCATAACGGCATGCAAACTGATTGAAATAACAATAAAAGTACAAACTAATGTTTATATGAATTTAAACCAGAACACAGACTTGGTATGCAAACTGATTAAAGTAACAAAGAAAACAAACACAAAATGGTATACACACTGATAGAAACTACCTAAAAATATATTCATGTGAGTAGGTTAGGGAAAATTCCTGTTCTCTGGTTTTTCTCAACATCACCTTCTAGGAAAACAATTTATAAAGATGGTTTATGAATGATTTATGAACAAGGGCACTTTGCAGAACCACTGTGGCAGGGCATCATCTTGTGTTCTTGGAATTCCTTTTAGAACTCCCCCTCCTCCTTGCATGAAGCTAGAGGGTAAGTCTAACCAAAGCTGTCTTCTGCTCTCTCCTCCCACTCCCCAGTGAAAGCCTGAAGCAATAATTTAAAAAGTCCTTGTGTCCTTTACTGTCCCTATTTGGATTTTTTGTCCATATGGCTTGTAAGGTAAGAGAGGGTCTTGACTTATTCATCCTAGGAAGAATTTTTGCCGCACACTCCACACTCCTTCCATGAGCTGATATAATTGGGGTGAGGTCCAGGAGAAAAAAGGACACTCATCTGGGCAGTCAACATTAAAGAATTTCTTCTGTTGCCCTTTCAGAACTCAACTCACTAAGCCAGCTTCTCCATAGGGGCAGAAGCTTGCTCTGTCTCTTAAAGCAACCTTGCCTTTCATCTTATCTCCTGTGCATCTCCTGGACCCTTCAAAGGAGGGTGAGTACAGGGTTACTGCAGAGGCACTGTCTAGAAGAGGATTGAATGCCCTGTTCACTATCCCAGAATAAAACAACGTGGGCAGAAAATAAGCTTGTTCTTTAAAATTGAAATAGTTATTTTAAGTAATGGAATTATGGATGATTATTGCCTCCAATTTTACTTTTTTAAAATAAATATGTACATACATCATTATAGTGATCAAAAAGCAAATCAAAGCATACTTCTTTCTCTAGTGTTGGCCAGAGTGCCATTCTAGTAATGCATTGTATTATACAATTAACAAGTGTCCTATTGTGTAGCTAATTAGTACATTGATTCTTTATGGTTTTAACTGTTAATAATACGGCCATGAGTAAATGCCATATCTCCTGATTTGAGCACTTTTTACATACCTTTGTAGCTTGCATATCACTTAGCAGGACACAGGTTTGAACTTCACAGGTCCACAGAGAGGAGGATTTTTTTTCAATAAATACTATCAGCCCTTCCTACCTTCGGGATCCACCTCTGCTGATCCAAGCAGAGGGAAAGCAATATTTTCACATTTTCAACAGCAGTTTCCCCACTGGGGAATCCAACCACGGACTGAAAATACTGTTTTCAGTCCAAGGTTAGTTGAATTTGCCTATGCTAGGGGCCAGCTTTAGAGTCAAAGTTGCACAGCTTTTGACTGCAGGGAGGGATGACCCGGACCCCGTGTTGTTCAAGGATTAACTGTTATAGGACTTACGTGACAAATAGGAAACATTCTAAAATTGAGGTAATTGTTTTTGAATACTACATACACAATATAGCACCTTCCTCTATTCCCTATTAACCTTATTTTTTTAAAGGTGTTTCTGTTGTTTACTAGAAAATGCTTATTACCTTTTCAATTTCTCTCTTTTACTCTATGGTCATCTGGCCACCAAATGCAGCAACTTCCAACTTTTCATCTGACAGATGATCTTATTTGTTCTTTTGTTTTTATCACATAATTTTTATTTGGATGACGAATGTATTTCAAATCCTCGATTCTTCAAAAAACTGTGCTCCCAAGTGTTGTAGAGAAATTTTATATATTACAGAATGAGTCCATTCATCCTCTATTCTGCTAACCCCAGAAATCAGGACCCATTATCTTATTTTTATTACTTTTTCTTTTTTTTTTTTTTTAAGATTTCAAGTCCCGGGATTACAAGAGCACTGCATTTATGTATTACGTGCAATAATATAGAATGCAATGCTTTATTGGAAAACTATAATTATAGTAAAAATAATGATCATAGTGATTGCAGGGTGCCTTCTAGTCTTGTACCATAGGGCCTTTCCAAACAGTAATGGTGACACAAATTGAGGAGATGGGGAACTAGCATAGTTATATTAAAGTGAATTAAAGAACCTTTATTACCTTAGTTTCTTTCCTCCATCTGCAATTTTAGCTTTTTGAAGATAACCTTCTTTTTCAACCATCTGCAAGAAGAATGCATATGTTAAAACTGTGACAAACTCTCATACATTATTAGTTTAAATGAGCTTATGCTTTCCAATAGTCCTAGCAGTGATAGAAGTTTCCAGTTATAGAACTTCATTAATAATGCATATATAGCTTATGGGAAGTGCCTGCAAGATCATAGTCATTACAAGCCCTAATATCCAAAAGAAAGATTACAAAGAATAATGTGAATGATTGTTAGATAGCGATACACCTTTACTCACTTCTCCTTCTGGGCATTGAAGTCGCTTGCTTACAAAATTGATTAACAATGGTAAAACAAAGACAGATTTAATGTCTTCCTTAATTTTCCCAATCATCCTTGGAAAAGTTCAGTTTGTTTTTTTTTTCCTCACCGCCACTTCCTCATGTACCTCCTGAGGCAAGGGATTAAGAAGAATTCAGTAGAACTAGGTAACTGAGCCTTCTGTATCATGGAAGAGCTTTTAAACCAATAATATTTCATGCATTTGTTCTATTACCAAGAGACACTGTGTAGCAATATTTCATTAATTCTTCTCTGATATGGGTTTGCTTACTTTTCTATTTGTGTTTATTCATTTTTACTACTAATACATCTGTAGGTTTCTTAAAAGAGACTCAATAATTCACTAGTCCACAAAGGTTTTGTGAAGTTCTAAGGTAAATAAATGAAAATTATGATGTGTTGACTCCTAGAAAAGTCTATAACAGGTGTTTTAATTTCTTAGCATTCTATTTCTACTTTCCCTTGTCCCACATCTACCAATCAAGTCTTTCTCTATGTTTCATCTTTTCATCTTGGTGAATTGCTGACACCTTCTCTATGCTATATGCTAAAAGCTTTAGGAAGTTACCTGCCTAACATCAAAGGACCATACTTCCTCAGTACCACTCTATATACTTTCCCCTGACTCTAATACTCTACCTCCACCATGTCTCCATCTCACAAATTCCTAAATATATTAAATCTATGTTAAAATGCAATCTGCTTGTTGTGTGAGAGTCCTTCCACGATTCTTCTTCAATCCCTTTTAGATGGCCCTATACTGAATCTCCATTTTCATTCTGCCATTGTCACTGTCATAGTTTTTATTGGATCATATTGTAATTGTCCACTTACTTGGTTGTATATACACCTGTGCTGTGACTTTACCTTTCACATCTGGATTCCCAGCACCTAGAGTACTTGCTGGCATGAATAGTCGCAATAATAAAGATTGTTTGAACAAATGAGTGGATGAATAAATGACTATTTAAATATTTATTTAAATCTTTATAGGAAACTGGACAAGTCCCCCACCCCCCAATTCATCTGCATTAGGATAGGTGTAAGGAAGAAATTTTGGGGGATAAATAAGTTGTCCCAAACCACTAAAATTTTACCAGTTAGAGAATTGGCTATTTATAGACTCACTCTGATATAGGTGAGATCTTTTCTGACTTGTTCATTATTGTATTTCTAATACAAAGCACAGTACTTAACCTTCAAAATACATTTGACAAACCCATTTTTGAATAAATAAGGATGACTTATGATAATTATAGCAAAGTATTTTTCATGTATCTACATTTCCAGAAAATTTATTATGCTATAGGGTGCTCTCCACAAGTGTAGAAGAGTCTAATGAAGCTCTCTTGCAAAATTTTTAAAATAATGATGTTCGATAATGTCTTTTTTTGTATTTGCATACATCTATTTGTTTGCTTTTTTTACATTTTATTCTATGTATGCTGATGCTTTTTCTTGGTGCCAAGAAATCTTTTCTACCCCCTAAACCCATATAATAAATTCAATGTTTAACTCTGGCATCACTGGTTTCTACAAATGTTTGGAAGAAAGATGTTTTCAGTAGCAATTAGCATCAGAAGTTGGGGGCGGGGGAGGGTCCTTTTCTTATGAATGTATATTGAGAAATTTTTTCATATAACCATGGACAAAATTTGGTTTGTTTAAGCTTTCTTCTGATGAAAATAAAATAGTTACCAAAAGCCTGAATTTATACCAAAAAACGATCAAACCTCTCAACCAATCACGAAAATTGATGCCTGCATTTTCATCTAAGAATATCGCCTTTCTTACTTCTTTCTTACTTCTAAATATTAACTTAATGACCATTGGGTAGACATTTAGTACCCCGAGATGTATTAATGAAGATCATTTCTCTAAAAAATTAAGAGAACTATGAAAGCAAAGAGCTAATACCCTTGCAGGAACAAATCAACATAAGCAGGCTTGAGTTATATACCTTGAAATTCTCTCTCCTTAAATACATAAGCAGTTTCCTTCAGACACTGCTAGACCTTTTAAGATACCTGAGATTGAGAACAGGGGCTGGATTTCTCATATTAAGACTCTATAAATGCGACAACATTGCTATAGGACAGACTGAGCCATTTCTCATGATCTTGGGCCAATGCAATATAATTGCCAGGCATGACCACACAGAAGTCCCAGAAAATAGGCAAGAAGAAGAGAGCAATAGCAAGTACATTATCATCTTTTATATCATCTCTCAAAGTCCAACCTGCCTTCAGTGTCATTAGAGGAAGCGAATATTTCTTCTGCTATGTACTCTTACCTGCTACACCTACCACTACCATGTATATTTTTACAAACCTACATGTGTTTGCAGGCATATTTCTACATGTAGTTATATACATGTACAACCATCATGCACATGTTACAACTCTGAAATCAGGTGTTTATTTCTCTCCATTGTCTCTTTCATACTTGATGAACAGTTATTCATTCTTTCAATAAATTTTCAATTAGTAACATCCCCTTCCACTTAAATACACCTGCTCTGCTCACAATGGGACGCAAAGATTAATAGGACAGTATTATCTTATTGAGCTTATATCCTTGTGAGCTCACATTCAAGCTACTCCTGGTTCCTCTTTTGAGGGGACTGGGTACTATACTCCTGCCAAGCCATTTCAGGGACTTACACTGGTCTTTGCCCTGAAAATTCCAAACAAGCTTTCCACACTGAAATTACTGCATTATTTTAAGTCCCATGCTGGCAAGCAAAGTTTCCACAAGGTAAATTTAATTACTTTATCATTCCTTGTCATTATCCTTTGAAATACCTCACTATGTTCCAGGCACCAGGAATCAGTTATTCTGGGAGGCTTGTAGCAGCTAAAAGAAGTATTAGGGCAAGCAGAAGATTGCTATGTATTTTGTATGTGCATTTATATATGGTACCATATTAATTATTCTAATTATTTCTATTTGACATTAATCCCATGGTTTGAAAGGACAATGATGTATAAATTACAGGTGAGTATGTCGGTCATTTGGGACTCAGAAAGTCTTGTCTCTAGTAATCTACAAAATTATGTATGGCTTTAAGTCTAAGTTTAGGATGCTATATGACAAGTTCTGGGCCAACTTGAAAATCTTTAAGATAGTGACACTCCCTAAACTACATATACTTGAGAAATGTCAACTAAGTTTTAGGTGCTGAATCTTGCTTCTTGAGCTCTCTCCCCAATGTCCCTTAGGAGCCCTATTTAATGTTAAATGATGGGAAAAATCAGCAATTTGTCCAGATTGGATGCCGGCCAGTCTGCTAGCATTGAGGAAGTACTCAGTACATATAACTGTACAGATACAGATGAAAAGAATGAATGGCAATAGGATAGCCAGATAGCACCTGTTTATCAACCTAAGTTGGAAGCGATAGACAAGGCAGGAGAGCAGAAGACAATCTTTGATTAATGTAACAGCTGTGGCAGAAAGACCAGCCTGTAATCATAAGTACAGACATTGCAATTTTTTTTATGTGAAGGCTTCACAGTGTTCTCAGATAAAAGGAGTAGAATAGAAAACAATAGGTTTTCATCAACACCAAAAGTTTTCTATTAAAATACATGTTTATAAATGGAAATGAACCAAATCTAAGACTTTTACCAGATTTTGAAGAGAAGGGATTGACACAACAGAACCACAAATCCCCTGTGCCTTACAACATTTGTTCTTTTCCTCTTTGTTCTGATTCTGTGTTTGTTGGCAACCCTTTGACTCCTAATTCAGCTTCTTAAGTTCTTTGATGTAGAACATGGATGGCTTAAATAGTTAGCATTTGTACAACCACTATTATAAATTTATAAATCAGAATTATATTTTATACATCAGACTCCTACAAATTTGGTTACTGTGAGATTTATAGTCCCTACAGAGCATTATTTCTGTAAGCCCTGATAATATTGATAAACATAATTTTTCTAGACTCACAAAACTGAAATAAGTCACAGCCCTAAACTTGAGTGAGCCACTCAAAGTAGTATACCCTGTGAAACTTCCTACGACTCTCTGGTCTGCTCCTAGGAGAATTTTGCATCATTTCCAGTGCTAGTATAATTTTCAGATTTAGCATTTAATTTTCTTATTTAATAATGAAGAACTTTACTTTTTCTGAACTTTTAATAGATCATAGTACTTTGCTGATAATCTTGTTTGTTTTGATGATTTCTATGTCAAAGGTCAGAATGAGGATATACCTGGTTACATCATTTTACTCCCAAATGCTGTTTCTTTTCTTCTTAATTTTCTTTACATCTCTACTACCTACAGAAATAGATATAACTATCCGTCTTCTTTCCATTGGCTTTCTTTTTTTATTTTTTATATTATATTTTTAAAAATAAAAATTGTATTTAAGGTATACAACATGATGCTTTGCTATACATATGCATAGAGAAATGATTACTGTAGTCAAGCTAATTAACATATCCATCTCCTCACAAAGCTATCTTATCTTTGTTTTTGTGAGGAGAGTGCTTGAGACCTACTCTCTTAGCACATGCCCAGTATACAATATTATTAGCTATAATCACCAAGCTGTAGATTAGAGCTCTAGAACATATTCATTCTACCATAACTCAGTTGGCCTTTCTTCTCAAGACATTGTCTTTAGATTGTACCACTTTAAATTGCACTTTTCTTTTTTGTACCTCATCACTTACATTTTTATTCTTAGACTTCAATTATTTCTATAATATCTCTTTTTTGCTATAAAAGATCTGCTAACTGTGTGTGTGGACTTGCTGTGGACACAATCCATTAGGAACAGAAATGAAAACATTAACTTAAAAATTCAGTTTATCTATACAAGGTACTAATTAAAAATATAAATGCTTATTATAGAACTACCATACATATAGCTAGAGAATGAAATGAGATGTTTTTAGTGACATGAATTATAATATTTTTGCCTAACGTAAATATAAAATTTATTGTATACCTACTTTTTAAAAGTGGTAGACCAAAATTCAAATTAAATACAATGATTACATGAAAAGGAGAGTAGAAGAAAAGCAAAGAAAAATAATTCTACATCATGTGAGTGGTGCCTGGGAAGGGCCAACTAAACATTCTCCAAGAAGTTCTTGAGAAGCTGGTCTTGATTTCAAGTCCCAAAGTTAGGCATGGTTTGCTCATTGCAACTTATTTATAACCAATTTATTTATGTATATGATGCTCAATGCTTTCATTGATATTCTCTCTCTCTTACTTACTGTCACTCCAGATGAGAGAAAATGGGCTTTAGGGTTCTGCTGAATATCTTGAACAATTTTTCAAATGTTAGGTTTGGCAAAGTATACATTATGTTTTGCCAAGTGCTTTCCCCTATCATTTTAAACTTCTATGTATTTCAAGGGAAATTTTACCACGTCTCTGATTTATTTACCCCTACCTCATCAAAATGTCATCTTGAAAAAGCTGCTATTTGAAAATTTAAAAACCCCATAGCCTCTTTCCTGAGCCTTTCATCTGTAACCAGAGTATTTCTTTTGGTCACACCAAAAAATACATAGGTTCTGTTTGGGAAATGGGCTGATAAAGGCACCTCTTTGTGTCACAAGAGAATTTCTTCAGTCTTCTGAGGCTTTTCCTACATCTCTCCTCTCCTTCCCAATCTTCAGGTTCTCTCTTCTTTCCTGAATTTTATTTCTTTGTGTCCTTGATTTAAATATGTTGCTCTTTATTTGCCTGTCAGTGGAGTTCAGTGAGAATAGCCTTCCTGGTTACTTACTGCCTGGGCAACTTATTAGATAATTCATTGTTTTGTTATAACCTAATTTCAGTCTAGGCAGTAGAAAGAAAAGATTGCTCAATGTTAATAGCCTTTTTGTTGCTGTCGTGTATATTCTTTTTCTCTACTCTAGGGCTAAAAGAATTTAAAATATGGGCCTGGATGAGAGAACTTATTGTGACTGTTTCTGCGTTTTAATGGCTTCTAAACTTACCATCGCTTCCGGGTCCTTCATGAACTGAGTGCTGCCTCCCTCTGCCGCTGGTGTATTTCTCTGTTCTACCCAGTGAGTGGTTCTTGTAATTTTTTCAAATGTAACAACTTTATTCTGACCTCCAGACCTTTGCGCTTGCTGTTCCTTCTCTTTGCATCATTCTTCTTCCAGTTATTTATTTATTTATTTATTTTGCTTGGCAAACTCTATCCATCCTGAAAATCTCAGTTTAAATATTCCTTTCAAAGAGTGCTTTTATGACTACTTACTCCAAGGTAGGCTCTTTTTCTCTCATAAAAGCTTGTTTTTCTGCTGTCAAACATGCTTTTAATTTTCATTTACAGAATAATTCCTTCCTTTACCTGTTGAATACTTCACCTCTAGATTTAAAGCTTCTTAAGAAAAGAATATGAATATTTAGCACATCATTGCATACCTCCAAACTAGCACAGCACCTAGTACAGGGGTAGCCTCAATAAATACTGACGTTCATAAACACATCCCTGTTTGAACAAAAAGGCATAAGAAACAATAAAAACTTGGAGGTGATTTTCATTGGAGTTATTAAATTATATAACTTATTATTAACATACTACCAGCTTGAAGATCTGGAAGGATGTTATTTTAGAAAAGCTAATTTTATCTTACCAAAGTAGAATTTTGAAAGACTAAAGAGCTTTTGGAATTTTTTGCAATTTAAAGAAAGCACAGCCTGATCAATGAGATTATTCCCTCAAAGTGGCTGTCCTTTGTTTTAAAAAAAGAAAACACTGTATGTTCACAATGCCTTTCATCCTCAAAGCCCTCACAAGTATTAATTAATCCACAAAATGATATCTGGCTCCAAAAGGTAGAATCTGTGACTTAAGGTTTATCTGCAGAAACCTGCTTTGCCCCCAAGCCATGGCAACTTCCTGAGCTCCGTCCTCCAAATCCTCCTAGCTCAGGAGGTAGCAGATGATTCTCTGAAAACTGCCACAGGCTTTTGACTCCTGCAGAGTTATCCAACCATGTCTTATACTCTTTTGATAAAAATAAAGATGATAAAGATTTAACATGCTATAAACAGGGTTATTTTCTCAAACATTTCTTTAGGGGAAGAAGAGAAAGTGCCCTGAAAATAATTAGATCTCATGAACAGTTATAATATGGCATATACAAGACCAGGAAACGAGCACATATTAGTATATTTGACATTTCTTGTTTAAAATCATTATCGTATTGTAGCACTTGTTAAACACCCACATGGATTCTCAGAAAAAAAAAATTAAGTCTCTTGCATTGATAGTGTATAGATTTGCATACCATGTGGCATAAATGATGTCACCTGTCAGTAAACTGGGTAGTTTCCACCATGAGAGTTTAGATTCCAATTAGAAATGCATTTTTGACATTATTCAAAAGAAATGCATTATGCTTCTGTTTAAACACATGTATCACAATCTACTTTATTAAAGGGTATGTTGAGAGATAAAGCATGGCCACCAAAGGAGGGTAGCACCTTTCGGAGCTCCACCATGGCAGATTCCACTTTTGTAAAGTGAATCATCTTCCTCCAAAGGAGATGGATCCGATAGTATACTTTGCCAGTTATGCTTAAAGCAAAGGCCACTTATGGTTCTTGGAAAATGTTCAGAGAAGTTCTGAATATGAGAGATAAAAGAAGTGAGATTTATATAGCACCAAATGTTGGACATAAATAATCTCAAAAATTCATATTATAAAAATAATGAATAGTAATACCAACTTAAATAATTTTATTATTTTCTAAAGTATTTTCATGTCTATTACTTCATAAATGGTAGCTCATACTGGTGTGTACTACCAAAGGAAACTACTGCAAAAACATATGGATGACCCTGGAGGTAACACTGAGGTATGAAGGAAGGAAGGAGGGTTGTAGGGATAGAAAATAGAAAATGCCAGATTTGTGGAAAAAAAAATATATATATATGAGTCTAAGTAAAAAATATATATAAGGTTAGATTAGTTAGATGTAAAGTAAATGTTATAGGAATAATTCAAGTTTTGGTGCAAATGGTAATGGATAGTTAAAAGTTAATCAGAATTTGCTGCTTGGGGGAATTGGTGGTTATTTTGGCATTGCCCACTATAATAGAATAATGCATACATAAGAGCTGTGGGGAAAGATAAGCATTTCTGTTTTTAAAATCACATTATATAAGCAATGTAATGCAAGTAGAAATTGATGGATAAAAATGGAAGATAACCTGTGTTCACAAGACAGAGTTAAACAAGTACTCAGAAAGAGGAGCCAAGGAAAATCAAATCAAGAATAGGAAGTAACTTGGTTTGTAGTTCCAAAAGTTTCTAGAGCTCTGTGTGTGTGTGTGTGTGTGTGTGTGTGTGTGCGTGCGTGCGTGCACGCGTGGGCATGACAGAGAACTAGAGATAGAAAATGAGATTTAGAGAGATTAAAAACTAAAGAGCTTACAAATTATTGTTTTTTCCTCACATTAAACAGTGCCAATGTCACCTTTCAGACCTAGAATAGAGTATTGAGAACATAGATGCATTATCTATTAATGTGGTATCCATAATTTAAGATATTCAAAATGAATTTTGTTTATTAAGAATTGAGGTGACAAAGTCAAGACAGCCAACCAGGCCAGCTAAAAATGAATAACCTTAAAGTTAGAAAAGTAAATTAAGAAAAACATTTCTAAATATTCTATTATTTCTTTAATATTAGTCTGTTTTTGATATATAAGTATAGTGCAAATACAGCATCGGTTATTCATTAAATTTTACTAATAGCCATAATTTGAATTTTTAAAATTTATAATTAATACATATATTATGCAAAATTTTTGAGATATCTTAAGGCATTGTTCAAATATAATTGCATAAAATTGCATATATATTTATACATACATAATTATATATAATTGCACATGTATATTTATATTATACAAAGTCACATAGCTCCATTTTCAGTCTGTTGGCCATGTTTCATCAAATACTTCTGACTAGCATCCACATTTGCTATATTTAAAATAAATGACTTTTTATAATGATTTATATGCACTTTATTTGTTCTATAATCCAAATTTATGGAAAAGAAACACAATTACTTTTCTATTTACTGGACGACTATACTGTGCCAGGCCTTATATAAAGTCCAAATAGCAAACCAGTGAGTGAGGCATAGCCTTCTCCTCAAATAGCATAACAATTCAGTAAGAGATAGAAAAGGAAACAGGCAATTTTAGTGTGATTAAAGATAGAGGCAATTTAGAGATAAAGCAAAACCAAAAAGCTATAGGAAAGCAGAATAAAGAAGGGTTACCTAAGTCAAATTTGAGGACTCAGAAATACTTCCCAGAGGAAATGTTTCTAAGTTGGGACCTGAGTAATTATTTTGAAAACAAGATATTGTTATATCAAATATATTGAAAGTTTGGCTTTCACTATGGAGAGCAGGCATATATTATTTAATATCTGCAACCAATAATATTATTTTAATATACCTTTAATATCTTATTATTAAATCAATTGGCAAACATGGCTTTTTTGAACAAACACTAGAGCCAAAAGCAATGGAAGGAAAAGTATGATATAATACAGAAAATACAAGTCATGACCCCTAACTTCAGCACATTAACAGTCTAGCCATGGAACAAGTCTATTACCCATGAAATAAGAGTGAACAACACAAAAGAGTGGTGGGATAAAGGAACTATAATTGTTACAGAAAATCCAAGCTCCTTCGGTGTGAGCCATGCCTTAATCATGTTACTATAGCTGGCTTGAGGGTATGTATTTGGGAGTAGGTGATAAATAAGGTAAATCAAGTACCATGAGAGAGGTCTGTAGATTTGATGCTATAGAGAATAGGAAGCTGCTGGAGGTTTTGACAAGGGGAATGAAAGAGTGAAGGTGCTGTTTAAAGAAGGTTGGTGTGGAATTGCTGCATAGGATCAGTGGAAAAGGGGTTGATTCTGTGAAGCACTGAGTACAGGGTAGGGGGTGTCAAAAGTATTTCAAGGTCTGGGCAAGAGTACGCATGTACACCTCATCCATTGTGGAGAAACTGCTTCAGAAACTGGTGACTTATATGAAGGGTCATACAGAAAATAAAGGATCCTAATAAAATGTATTCTAAGCCTAGATAAATGTTCACTACTGCAGTGGAAAGGGGAAGGAAGTGATGATGGATTTGATTTGGAAGATTTCACTTTTGAGATGACATTGAGACATACTAAAACAAATGACTGGTTAGCACTTGAAGATATAGGATGAAAGAATAAAGAGACTATATATAAGTATAGATTTGTGTATTATAAACTGGGAAGTAAAAACCAGAGCACCACCTGTTTTATTCGTGCACTCATTCAACACGTATTTACTAAGTTCTTACCATGTTCTAGCAATCATTACAATCATGGGAATGGAATTGTGAACGTAGGGAACAGTACCTCTACTCTCATAGAAAGAACATTCTAATGAGATGACTGACAAAATACATTTTATAGTGTGCTATATGGTGATGAACTCTATAGATAAAATTAATTTAGTGTAAAAAAAATGTGGATGGAAATGGTGGGGGTTTTGTTTGTTTTTAAGGGAGATTAGGAAATACCTATCTTAACACGTAATATTTGAACAGAGATACAAATCAAATGATGGAATGAGCCTTACAAATTTCTGGACACCAAATAAATTATTTTGTACTAAGCAGAGAGGAAAACAGGTTCAATGGTCCTGTGGGAGAGGTAAATGGTCAGCTGGGCTGGAACAAAATAAGCCAGAAGGAAAAAAGAAACAATGAGGCCAGAGAGGTAGCTGGGACCAGTAGGATCTTATGAACCACTGGAGCTTTTACCCTGGGAGAGATAGGAAGCCAGAGAGCAATTTGATCTAAGGAGTGACATAATCTAATTTATAGTTTAACAAGTTCACTTTGTTGTGTTGAAAATAAAAAGTAGAGAGCAAGGGTAAAAATGGACACATCAGTTAGGAGATATTAAAATAAGTCATGCAAGCGATGATAGCATAAATGTGGTGAGAAGTGAGCTGATTCTGGATGTATTTTAAAGATAGAGCTAAGAGGTTTCCTTGATGTTTAAGTTTTATCTTATGAGAAAAACAAAGAATTCAAAGCAAAGTTAAAAGTTAAAAGTTTTGACTGAAGCACCTGGAAAAATAGAGTTAGCATCTTGTGAAACAGAGAAGACTGGGTTTGGGAGAAAATTAGAATCAGTTTGGGATACATTGAATTTGAGATGAACATTAGACATATAAGTGAAAACACCACAATATACAGTGCTGGAGTTTAGGACAGTTTCCATCCTAGAGAAATGGTTAGTTAACATGGTGTATAAGGTCATAACACTGAATGAGATGCTCTAGGGAATATATATGGGGGAACAAAGTTAAGAACTGAGCTACAAGATGAAGAAGAACCAGCAAAGTAGACAGAAAATGGGTGGCCATTTAATTGATTGGAGATCCATGAGAGAGTAGTTTATTGGTAACCAGACGAAGGGGAAAATATGTTTATTATCAATTGGGTTAATTCTCGGATAGGTCTAGAAACATGAAGGCAATCAATGACCTTAACAGGAGGTGGTTGGGATAAAATTCTAAATGAAGTCAGTTTAAGGAATAAAGGGCGGACAGAACAACAGTAAAGTTAGACAATTCTCATAAAGAATTTATAGTCTAAAGCAGAAAGAAGTAATGGAGCATTAGCTAGAGCGAAGATGAGGGATTTAGAACATGGAAAGCAAAGGAAAATAAGAGAAATTAACCTAGAAAATAAGTATTTTGGTGTGAGAATGAAAGCCCAAAATAATAGGAATGGAACAGTGGGAAATAATAGGAATAAAGTCATTGCTGTACAATAACTTTTGAGCCAATGGACTGGGAGAATGTCAACCAAGTGAAATATAGCAGGAAGAATGGGCATGCAGAAAAAAGGCATTATGTTTATCAAAAATGTGATCATTAACTAAAAAAAAAAGCATTAGAATATATTAGAAAGGCTGGGCTTATGTGTCTTTAAGATATCTTTAATATTCTATTTATTCATGTTATTGATGATGTTTCAGGCATTCTTCTAGTCATTAGGATACAACAAGAAACAAAAGTGAAATAAAAAAAAATCTCCCCTCTCATGGATTTAGGATCTGATGCTAAGAGATTAATTTTTCTTAAAAAAATAAACAAATAAAACTGTCAAAATTTGCAGTAGCCTCTCCCCTGCCCCAAATCTCTGCTTCCTGCTATTCACAACCTTGTGTAACTCCTTCTCCTTGAGTGTAGACTGGATTTAATGACTTGCTTCTGACCAATAGAATGTGCCAAAGTTGATGAGCTATCACTTTCGTGATTAGGTTACAAGAGATTTCAACTTCCATTTTGTTAGCAGACTGCTTGCCTGCTCCGCTTGCTTAGTCTGAGGAAGCAAGCTGCCATGCTGGAGAAGACCAGGTGGCAGGTAACTGAAAGCGGCCTCTGGAGGAACTGACACTGGCAAGAAGCCTGTACATGAGCTTGAAAGTAGATCCTTCCCCTGTCAAGCCTTCAGATGTGACTTCAGTTCTGGCTCAAACTTTGATTACAACCTTTTGAGAGACTGAGCTAGGAGACTCTGCGAAGCTGTGCCCAATTCCTGACCACAAAAACATGAGATAATATGTACTTAAGTTGCTGGTTTTAGGGTAATTCTTTGTAGCAGTAGGTAGATAATACAACATTGGAGTGGAAGAATTACTTACCAATTGTTCCAATGGAGGAATGACATCTTTCAAGACATGTTGTGAATGATTCCTTCGGTGCCGGGATACCTGTAAAAATATTGACATTTGATACAATTATATTATCTTTCTTTTTAAAAAAGCTATAAATGACTTAAAAGAACATAACTTAGTAAGAGTGCACATGAAAATAACCACATTCAGATACTTTTAAGAAGGTAAATAATGCAGATACAAAGTGGGAAGTAAATGTAGACATAGACTAATTTGAATAAAATATATACTCAAAGATGGCTGGCTGCAACAATATCTCATATTCTGCTTTTCCTACCATGTAAACTTGACACCCCTCCTACAAGTGGCAGAGTCTGTGGTTCATTTTGAACCTGGGCAGACTTTATGCCTGCTTCAGTCAAAAGTATAGCAGAAGTGATACTATCTAACTTCAAATATGATCGCATAAAAATATTATGTTCTTTGGAACCCTCACATTTGGAACTAGCGACTATGTCTGGAAAGTCCAAATCATCCCACACAGAAAGACCACAGGGAGTGGCCCCTAGGTTTTCTGGCTGACAGACTAACTAAGGTTCCAGAAGAAGGACAATGTCAACCACCAATCATGTGAATATAAAGATCCCTCGATGATTCCTTTTCCTAGGCATTGAATCAGTCCGAGGCCTCATGTCTTCCCAGCAGAGACCTCAAACACTGTGTAGTAGTGACAAGCTTTCCTGTTGTGCCTTATCTGAATTTTTTAACCAGATTCTATAATCATCAAAAAATCATTGTTTTATACCGCTATATTTCAGGGTGATTTGAAAGCTGTGATGATAACTGGAACAACATACTTAATATTGAAACACTTTGTCTTTATGATAAAATGTGAGGTCAGCTTTTTCAGTCAATTTTCTATTAATTTTCATGTCTTCCGCTATTATCTAGATGTACTTAAATACACAGTAGTCACACGATTAAGTGCTTTTAAAACAATTTTTTAAATGCCTCATTGTCTTTTCTCCAAAGAAGCATCATAAACAGATTCTATAATAAAATACAGAGAAAGAGAAGAATGGAATTTTTAACAATACCATACTGTTTAATAACAAACAGAAGCTCTCATTACTAGTACTACTTCACCTAACAGAATTGTCCAGTTTTTTTGCAAGGAGAGATTGGAGCAGAGAGGTACAGGCTGGTGATACGGAGAGAGAGAGAGAGAGAGAGAGAGAGAGAGAGAGAGAGAGAGAGAGAGAGAGAATTTAATTATTAAAACAAACAAATAAACAAAAACAAAACAAAACAAAAACCAAAGAATAAAGTCTAGAAAAGAACTTTGGATGTCTTTGGCTCTGGTTACTGGCACACGTAATTGATTGAAGGGATTAGATCAATGCCTGCTAATATTTTGAGTGAGTTGTGTTACCAAAGAAACAAGAAGCTTGGCCAAAAATAAATAAATAGTTAATAATAATAATAAAATAAAATAAATTAAAAAATGTGATTCTATAAAACCCTTGAATTCCATATTTACTCCACAACAAAACTGGATTATGAGCAGTACAACCTTCAAGGAAGCCATCTTCCTCAATACCTACTTCAGAGGTGGTCTGTGGAGGACAACAGACAAGGAAGAGCTCCTGGAAACAGAGCTGGAAATGCTGGAGAAGAATAGACATAAAATTCTCTGAGAAAGGACAGCCAGGAGAGCAGGTACTGTCTCTACTGCCAGGGCAGGGCTGTCTCAGGGCCTGCCCAGGAGGATTCAATCATCATTTTGGTCTAGTGACTATTAGCCATCTACCATTCTTTCCTTTACAAATGAAGGGGTTTTGTTAGTTTGCAGTTACGAAATTTTTGCTTCACCATTGTCTATTGGATGTGAAGAGAAAATCAGGACAGAGAGCTTATTTTTCAAGTTCTTTAACCCCCTGGAGAGAAATTGGGTGTAATGCAAAAAGCTCTTTGTCACCAGAGATTCTGGAATTGGAGTTTTATGTAGTAACTGGTTGGAATTTTGTTGTCTCTTTGGAAGAGGCAGATGGATGTATTTCTAAGCGTTGGAAGATAGATACAAATTGATATTTGAGAGGAAAGATTGGCAGTTCCTGATGGTTCCTCACCAAATTCTGTCCTCTCTTTCCTAGGCACACATCTAGACTGTATTTCTCAGCTTGCCTTGCAGTTATGAGTGGCCATGTGACTAGTTAAGATCAATGGAAAGTTATTCACCAGTGAGTGCTTCCCTCAGAAAGTTCTCTCTTTTCTCGTATACTGGCTAGGAGAAAACATTGAAAGAGGCCCTTGTGGAGATTGAAGATGTGAAATGGAAGAATCTGGGGCCCTGAATCACTGTTGAAAAAACCAAACACAAGCCAGGAAGACTGACTTTGTTTTATTTAGCATACTTTTTATTTTGGAATAATTGTATATTTACTTAGAGAAACTGCAGAGAGTGCAAAGAATTCCTATAGAAAACTTTCTAACTGTTATACAGTGAGAAATAAATTTCTATTTCTTGGAGTCCATATGTATGTTAGAAAATTTTATAGCTGCTACCATTAGCCTAAATAAAATAATTATAGCTGATGCTCAATAATGTTGAAATGAAAAGTCTTTTGTATTAGAAGATGAGAACAGAATAGTAAATGAGAGTGCTCTTAGAAACCAAAACTTCATACCTGTTTTCATTGATATTTTAGCCTCTCAGAGAGAAAATATAAATATATTTGTTTGGTATTTAACTCTCTTAAGATCTAAGAATCATTTTATATTGCCATACATTTAGAACTTACT
This sequence comes from Eonycteris spelaea, assembly GCA_003508835.1. Taxonomy (NCBI): domain Eukaryota; kingdom Metazoa; phylum Chordata; class Mammalia; order Chiroptera; family Pteropodidae; genus Eonycteris; species Eonycteris spelaea. The sequence continues at coordinate 6,426,446 of PUFA01000088.1, forward strand.
ACTCTTAACCCCTACTCATTATAATAAAATTTATAATCTTCAGTGAAATTTTAATATGTATGCCTTATATTCAACTTACAAGGGTGGAAGAATTCTGGGTTAGGGGGAGTCTTCCTGTTCCATTTTCTTGAAACCTAGCTGGTTTTCTAGTCTTAGGGTAAAAGTCATTCTCCTGGCATGTAAAGTACCTCAAGCTTCAAGTGTTACAGAAATTAGTAGCAAGAAAATGTATCCACAATATTGATGAATAGGCACCTGGGCATTCACCTGTGTCAGTCTTACCATTCTTTTATAGCCAAGCCTATGCCGTCTTTTGTCCTAACACTACTAAATTTTGATGGGTCTAGTGGACTATCATCCTTTAAATATTTCCTTCCAGTCACCTATAGAAAGCTTTCCTATAAGGCACTGTTGCTGAATGTGCTGTGTACATATCGCTAGTGGCACAAGAGATGATTTTAGCTGACATATGTTTTAATTTTAATTATCATTTACATACTTTTAAGGCTCAGTAGAAAAAAATGATCACATCAGAGCCATTTATTAATGATAAGAATACATTTTCCATTAACATAGTTATTTAAGTCCATGAACTATGGGAAAACCCCACAAACATTATAATTGAATAAAGTTTGAGAAAAATTTTAATAAGAAATTGGAACAAATATGACTAGTTACTGAACACATACATTTCACCCTTGAAGGAATTTATTAGTTCCATGGTATAAACAAGAATTCAAATTGGGATAATGCAACAATGATACTCTCTGCTAACATTTATTGGGTGCTTATTATTTAACAAGCACCATTATGAGTTTTGTATATTTTAATATATTTAATTCTCACCCAAAACTTGAGATCAGTTATAATATTAGAGATTGCATTACCCCCTTTTAATAAATGTTAGAAACACAACAGATTGTTTTAGTAACTGAAAATTCACAGCTAGTGAAAGACATGGACAATATTTTAAGCTATATTTTAGCGCTCAACTATTGCACTTTACGGTTGCTCCAGCAGTATAAATGTATAATCTAAGTATGACAACAGGAACTAAATTCAGCTTGAGGAACTACAAAGTTGAAATCGCCTATGTGCAAAGTAGATATTTCTGAGATAAAAATTGAAAGATTGTCAAACTTATAAATTTGTATATATTTGCACAGGAAGCTAGGATCAGTTTTCAAATAAGTTATAAATTGCCTTAATATTCCTTTAGGAGAAATAATATTGCTAATTATTCCTAAATCAATAAGCTAGCCAATCTATCATGTTTAATCAAGTTATGCAGATGTGGTAGGAAAAAAAAAAAAAAACTTTCGTTACCTGTCTTTTGCTTTACTGTTCTTCTCAGTTAAGCATTAGACGCCGAAATATGTTATCATCCCAAATCAGATTATGCTGACTAAAACTTATGATTTAGAAAATTCTGGATCCAAAATTGATCTGTTGTCTTGCATGAATATCAGGAAAATTAGGATATTTCAAGAGAGCTGCCTTAATATGATATACTTAATTGAAATAATAATTATAAAGAAAACCCAAAGTCAATCATAATCTCATGAAGTAAGTTTGAAGGGAAAAAAGCCTCACCTAAACTACAGTATAAATACCAAAAAAATCTTATAGTATTTATATAATGCTTTATCCATAACTTATTACCATTATCTGATAATTTTGCAATCATTATGGGATACCCTCTTGAGAAACAGTCCCACATAATACATTAGATGTCCTTCTGAACTATTAATTTTAGCCAGTAATCATTTCATGTTTAGTACACTCATATGATAGTAATTCATAATAGTCAATGCTCAAAATATACTTTTAAAATTGGTATTATAAAATATCTTTACCACTCGTATTACAAAGTACTTCATTTATATAGTCCTGGTTTTTTCTCCAAAATTTTGTGACTTTTAAATGTATCTGATATCAGAAAGTACATTTTGTCTGTAAATGTTTCTGAATGCAGGCAACATTGGGCTCCATTTTTTGATCTTAAGTCCCTTTCACTTTTGCAGAAATCATGAATTAACCATTTAATTTGGAAAACTCGAATACCAATAATTATATTAGCAGTAACTCGATATAACTTTCTTTTACTCCACTATTTTGTCTTGAATTAGAGAATCATTTCTTCTGAGGAAGTTTGAAAATAGTTTTTATGTGTGTCTGTTTTCTTTTTTGTTTCCAAATATTCTGAAATAGTATATAGATACGCCCTGTAAATGTAAGTAGACATGTACGTATATCTACCACATATTTAATATTTACAGCCTGATTTTTTTTCTAATTCTTATACTCTTAAATTATGAAATGTTGGTTTCAATATCATTTTACAGTTACAATCTGAGAATTTTAGGAATTACTACTTCTTACTTTACTTCCAGTATTTTAGCAAAAAAGGGCTGTAATAATTTTAAGTTTCTCTTCTTTTGAGGTGACATGGTATGTCTTAGCCTTTTAGTCACAGTATTCTGTATCTTAAGTAGCTGAGCTTTCATACTAAACAGTCATGTTGATGGCACGCCTTCCTTGGAGGAGAAAAAAAAAGTCAGACCTCATCTTTTTTTCAATGATGCCATACATTTATTATGTCCAGTAAATAAAAATGATTTGTAGTGATCATTGAAAAGAAAATTGAAACACAAATGTCTTCTGACTTGGATTTTTTTAGTCCATTATCAGATTAATATATCGCTGCAACATTTTCATATCAAACCTATGAGTTTTTCCTTCTTTATTACCACCCACCACTCTCCCACTTCCAGTCTTTCTCTGTCCCCTCCCAGGTACTTTAGCCTTCTAATGCTACAAAGCAAAGTGGAACAATGGGATAAGAAGGGTGTGCAATGCATATTTTCTTTTTTCTTTTTTTTTTTATTAGAATATGTATCATAATTAAGTTTTTCAGATATCCTTTCTTCCCAAAAAAGGAATTAGAAAGTCACTTTTTCAGAGTGTCTTTATGTTTTCTTCTTTTTTTTCAGTTTTATCTATTTAAAGAATATGAAACTGATGGGTGGAACTAGTACTTGATATATTACAAACTGTAAAAATAACAGAATTTGGGCACACTATTTTCCTTGTGTAGGAGGGTCTACTAGGAAAGTTATACATAAACATGAAACATTCCACATAGCTCTGATTTTAAATAGATTACCATTTTTGATGAAAGTTTATATCTTGTGGCTTAGAATTGAAATAAAATCACTTGAATACAAGCATTAGTTTGTTCCAACATTTTCACAGATGTACATTTTCTGAGGCATACCCCCCATTAGCAACCTCCCTGGATACTTGGGGGAAAAAAAAAAAACAGAAATAAATCTGTCGTTAAGTTTAGTTTTTATCTTCACGGTGTCTCGAAAGTTTTTTGTTTGTTTTTTTTGGTGTTTCTCAATTCTTATGTTCAGATCTTTATTTGTTTTGTCAAATTCTTTTCTTAAAGCTATTACAATTAGAAATGAAGAAAAGTAAGTGAAGCTTTTTTTGGCAGTGGGGGAATGTGGAGACGTGGCCAATATTTTTATACTCAAAAATTTAGTTTAGAAATAATAAACATCAACCTAAGTATTGGCAATATTTTTTAAATTATGTGTATGTGGTAGATAACTGTTTTTGAGAACAAACAAACAAAAAAAACAAGAAAATTAAGATGTGAGGACATTACCTTATCATGCCTTTAATCTCTGATTTTATTTGTGGACACTTGTAAAATTCATCCGTGTCTCATAATTATTCTACCACTAATGAAACTTATCTTTCATAGTCCTAATGGGGGTAATGACATAAATCATAGAAAAAAAAATTCTTTTGCTTTGATCCTTATTAATGTACCACGAGTATATTCTTTAACATTTGTGTTCTCCTTCTTCTGCTCACAATTTCATTCAATTACCATAATGGATATCCATAAGCAATTGTCCCTCTTTTCTATTTTTGGCTTTTTCATAAGCCTCTTTTGGTTGTATATTTTCAGTCAGAAATCTGACACTCTCTTATCTCTTTCATCACTTGCAGAAAATGAAAGGGAAAGATTCAAAAAACTTCTGTAGGACATATTAAAGTTTATCAGCATCTTTTTTTTTTTTTTACAGTTTGTTGAATATTCCTAGGTCAGCATCTAGATCACCTGCGGTGATCATCGGCCTTTCAATCATCGGGTAAGTCTGGTCGAGTTAAATTCAGCTTTAACCACATTTTCTGATCTCCCAGATAGCTAAAGGAAATCACTTGCTGGAATGATTTTAACTTCTTAATACTTTTCCTTCGATTTATTTTGTCCCAAGTACATGTGTTCATCTAAGAAGAAAGTCAAACTGCCTTATACCTTCCTGTTTAAAGAAAACTTAATTATGTACAGTGCACATATCCATGTTTATTTCTATCTACTATTTCCTTTAGTTCTTTCATTTTTTTTTTTTTTTTGCTTGCTTTCAGTAGAATGTTTCTCTCCAAGTGTTTTTCTCAGACTGAGAGGTGTCATTTACATAGAACTTGGCTACACCACAATTTTAACCTTCAAACATGCTCTTAAGAATGGGTAAAAAAGGTGAAAGAGAATAAAAGGTACAAACTTCCAGTTATAAAATAAATAAGTCACAGGGGTATAATGTACAGCACAGGAAAGGTAGTCAATAGTATCTTAATAACTTTGTATGTTGACAGATGGTTACTAGACTTATTGTGGTGATTGTGTTGTAAGTTATATAAGTGTAGAATCACTATATTATACACCTGAAATGAATATGTCAATTATACTTTAATAAAAATAAACAAATGAATGAAAAGCCATGCTCTTAAGATGAAGACTACCAGAACCAAAAACATAGAGTTACCAGGGTAACACATTTCTACATTTTTTTTTTACAGAATGTGCCTTTAATATATTGTCTTAATTTTTGGTTTACTGTATCTTTTTCTCTGGATTGGTCATCTATATTTAGCTAATGTATTTAACAAATTGATTTATTTTAAATAAAACTAAGGGCCAAAAAAGACACATAAACATTTTATTTTATAATGTTTAATGGTATTAGAATTAAGGCATTATATAATTTGTAACTCTAGTAGGTAGAATTACTAAAATTCTCTGTTAAAATAGCCTAGTCATCTTTTTTTTTAATAACAAAGTTCTTTACTCTGTTGATGTAAACAAAAGGAAACAGTTTAGAGAGTTGATTAAGAAAATATACATGGGTATTTAGAACACTTGGGCCAAACTAACATTTCCTCCACAACTGCAAGTTATACATGAGCTATTAAATAACAAGATTCAAGACAACAGGAAATGATACCAAAAAAAAAAAAAAATCTCTCTCAAAAACACCTCAAAACAAAGCAAAATAGAAAACAACTAATTATTGAGGGTCTAAATTATTAAAATGGTCTACCTATTTTTAGTCAAATAAAACAAATCATTGTCAAATCACTATTTGGCTAGATTTGACAGAAACAGTCTGTATTTAATTTCATGATGTTTAACTGCCTGGAAATTCTCAACAAATCAGAATTAGGCTTTATTTTTAGTCTCAAATATAAAGTCTCTTTTATAGCCAAGGAGGCTTACATCAAAAAATCAATTTTACTTTTTTTTTTCTTTTTCAGGTGTAGATTTAATCACTGAAGAAGAAATTCTCTTCTTTGAAAGCTGTAATCAATGATACATCAAGTTTGATTTATGATATGTAATGTGTGATGAAGATATTTACCTACAGTCAGATTTCTATGGTCTTTTGACACCTTTCCCCATACATTACTTTTTCTTAATGCAGAAGTGGAAATATGCTACCTAATTCACTGAACATGCTCAGCCTACATGAAAAGTTCACTTCTAAAATCACCATGGGAGGCAACACTTTTAATAACTATGACATTCTTTAAGAATTAAGAGACTTTGGGTCAACTATTTAAAATACGCACATAAATGTCCTCGGTATCTTTAGTGAATATCTAATAATTATATCTTTTCAGCTTCCTTTCTTCAGTTATTCTTTCTGGTTTTTATAGACCCCAAACTCACCTTCTGCTGCTGAAAAAGCAGATTTAGTTCTGAAGGTTAATCCAACTCAGCAGGATTGAAGGATGGCACTTTTCCTTGGTCGTAAGTATGTTGGCTCAGGCCAGACAGCTGTTAGGACATTCTCCTCTGGGAATCGTGCCCTCAACACCCACCGTTGATGCACATACATGGTCTACTGGCTGCCGACTTCCATGCCCATCTGCTCAAATGGCACGGTGCCCACTCACAAGTTGGCTGGATCCTTGCCCTTAGTGTGTAGGTGCCAGGCAATGATGGGTTCAGATGGGCGGCCTGCATAATACTACAAGTGACAATTTTTTTTTCCTCCTCTCTCTATAATATCTGTCCTCTGTGCCTTCTCTGAAAGAGAGAATTGTGTTTCTCCACCTTTGATTATACCTGTGGACACAAGTGGCCTTGTCCATGTAGGTGTACAAATGTACTCAACCTGCTACTAACAGTGAGATGAAAGAGAAGAATCCACAAAGCTCCAGATGACAAGTTCTAACACTCAAATGGGCTGGATTGTGACAATCCCGACCACCTGGAGTCTGTCAGAAGAAATTTAGCATGGGTATAAGTACAGCAGACCTCTTACAGATAGCAATGGCACCAGAAAGCAGCTTAAGTTACAGCACTTTTCGTCTGTTGCAGTTCCAGCGCAAATCACTTGCCTTGCATTGAAAAGGCACACGCGACAGCAATCGAAATAAATCAAGCAAAAAGAACAAGCTTAATGGGAACACAATTTATATGCTCAATAGTGGCAAGGGTGCAAGCTATGATATTCAGACCTCAGAAATAACCCCAACTGTAGGGCCTAATAGAAAGAAAAAGAAACAGAAATAGCATCTCTTGTTCTAATCTACAGCAAACCCATAGAGAGAAATAGATTGGCATCGGAGGTTGTGACTTTAATGATCCAAAGCATATGAATGCTTGTTAGCAGACAGCAGACAGACATAAGTAAGAACAACAGTAATGGCTGCATCTGCAGCCTGGCCTTTGGCACTCAAACCAATCAGGCAGCATTGGAGAGCAGTGCCGGAAGGTATGTTAAAGCCATACTTTCTTTGTGTGTTTATTTAAGGATGATTGAATTCAGGGTGTTGTCAGTCTGCCTTGGAGAATGGTTTTCCAATGTGTAGGCATGATCTTTCTCCCTGAATATGCTCTGTTGAGTCAGTTAGTTATGTGTGACTACTTGCTCTGTCCTAGTCTTTATGTAGTGCCAAAATCCTGCAGTCCAAGTTCCAAAGGAACAGGGCCTAAAAACTTTTGGCTCAGAATCAAATTAGGCTTCTCTGCTTCCCTAGCCAGAAATGCATAAATACCCAATGGCCAAAACCAAAGAATTTGACATTGTGGAATGAATAGAGCTGTCATATACCACTAAAGTGTGGAAATCTCTACTGTTTAAGTTAAGACTAGTTCAACATCTTCAGTAATCAGAACAGACTTCTTTGGACACCTTTATGGGTTAGTCTGGCTTTTGATTGGAAATGTTTCTGGCAAGCTACTCATTCCAGATATCAGAAATGCAAGAACATACGGTTTATAAGGAAAGATCTGCCATTTTTTTCTTGTCAAAAAAAAAAAAAAAAAAAAAAAAAGAACTCAAAGGCAGCACATTTTCATGAAAGACAGATCCTTCATCCTGTTTTCCTGACTGACCTTCAAGTTAGCACCACTTGCTTCTATGTATACTTAAAAGAGAACTAGTCAAAGAAGAGGTAACAATATAGTTTGAAAAAATATTTATGTGAAACTAAATTTGGAATTATCTGGAGAGGTTATAGTTAATATTGACAAAGAATTGATATAAACACCCAAAACTTCTACATCTGATTACTATGCTATAACTTTTAAAGTTCCTAGAGAAAATTATTTTCCTCACACTTTGAAGTTATAACTGTAAGAATCATATATAACTAATTTATGGAAAATAAAGAAAAGCAAACACCCTGTCCAGAAGGTCTTGAGGGTAAGGGCCATTTTTTACTCATCTTAAAATCCACAGAACTTAGCATATATAATAATGTAAACACATATTATGAGATTGGCCATTTCAAACTTTCTATTACCTCTGTCTATACATGTGACCTATTATTTCATTGAATTCACCAAGACCTTCAATAACCTATAGTGTCTTACCCTAAGATATCTTGTTATAAATACATCCATCATTCTTTTCAAAATATCAACCAAGTCAGTAGTGTTTTCCAGATGAACTTCCATAATATTTCATGAGATACTTGTCATCTATCCTTACCAAAATAGGTTAAATTTTCAAAATGATCCCCCTCACTTTAATTTACAATTGAAATAACTGATACTAACTAAATAATAATTCCCTAATCTATGTAGTATATATGATGCTTGGGGCTTAGATTCCTCTTCTACAGGAATAGAAAAAAAAAAAAAAAGGAAAATACACAGATATAGACACAAGTAGGTAGAGATATGAATATAGGTACAGATTTATTTATGATTTTAAATAGCATCACACGATTACGTGGATTATTATTTTGAATAGTTCTATGTTCTATTATCACTCACCCTCTGGGCAAATTATTTAACTTCTTGGTGACTTTATGTCCTCAACTATAAAATGTGCAATAGTATAGCACTTACTCCACATATGACTGCATTAGGAATAAGGAAATTAATAAATACACAGCTTTAACCATATGGTAAGTCCTCATTATTATAATCCCACCATACCAACCTTTCATGAGTTCTTCTAGTAAATGGGTAAACACATTCTAGTAAAAGGGTAATTAACATTAAGCCAATGTACTTATATTCTTTCCTGCTTCTAAAAACTCCTTTAAAATGATTTCTTACTTTAAGAAGCTCGAACCATTTTCTTCCAGAATACTTTGAAACATTTTATTAGAAACATTTTCTTAGAAAAAAACTCAAAGAGATCGGATTATATTGGGCAGGCACACTAGGAAATGGGAATCCTGGAGTCATCTTAGAATTCTGCCACCACAATCCTACCTCTGACCCTCAGTGAATCATGTCTCTCCCACAAGCAAAAAGTCATTCCCTTCCATGATTTCAAAGAGTATCATCGTATTATAGCATCAATTTAAAGCAGAAAGTCTCATCATTTAAATCTAAATCCCATTATCTCACCAGCTCAGAGACCAAATCTAGTCACCTAAATCCAATTTTGAAAGAAGTTGAGCTGAGATCAACTATTAAGTTGCAAAGGCAGAATTCAAACACAGGTAATTTGGTTCTATAGCCAGTTGCGTTAATAAGTACTGTGCAATATTCATGTTACTAAGTAGCTCTGATGATTGCAGTCATTGCATAGATGATAAATCTAAGGCAAGTGGGAAAAAGTCGCAGTTAGTAAAGGTCAGAAGCTGTTGTTTTACCTAGATTCATCTAATTCAAAACCCCATGCATTCTGACAAAAAGCTTTTAAATGTGAACTTACTGCTTCTCATAGAGGATATTCAACAAATGCTGTTGTCTGACCATCATATTGTATAGTTTGCAGATCAAAATATGCAATAGTATTTATCAGACTTCCACTGAATTATTTTAAACTACTAAAGTGCCTAATTTCTATTTTATCACATCTCAGGTAAGTATTCTTTATAACTATCTTGAAATAGTGATAGCAATGTTTTGGGCATCAGGAAGATGAATAGACTTAAATTATGTATATTTTACAACTATATTCACTTAAAAATAGTGCTACTGGTTTTTAATTCGTGAATCCTAGAATTGGAAAATGATTGTCTGTTCTGGACAACATATCAGCTGAGGTAAAGACGCCAGGATGGTTTTCTAGTTGAAAGTTGTGGATTGACCACATACTTCAATCCCCTCTATCTACTAGTGTCAGAATAATGTACGAAAACACTGTAATTACATTACAAAAAGAAAGAAGAGAACCTCTTTTTTTCAGTAGTGGAAGATGGGAGTATGAATGATAAAAAAATTTAACCCCCTCTTCATAGAACCTCCTAAAATTCATCACTTAGTAGCATAGGTGCCATGAAAGACAAGGTCAAGATTGCCTATAGCAGCCATCATTCAGAAAAGCTGGACTCTCAGGCACACTCATTCATCACACATTGCCAGGTGACTGCTCCAAGACCTGTATGTGACAAATATTAAACCAGGTAGCTTCTAGGGTCTTGACTCATAGTCGTCTGACAATGCTGAGGGAAGAGATAAGTGTGGGGCTGTGAACTAGGGAACTGAAGTTTACCTACCATGAAATGGAAACCTCAGCCCTCATTCTAACCCATTCTCCCAGAAATGCCACAGACAAGATGGTATCTTTTCATCTAGAAGACTTAAGGAGTCTTCTCTAGAAGATTTAATGTTTCCAAAGTACTTCAGATATTGAAACTTAGTTATGCTCTACAAAAAGCCTGCTTCTGCATGATTTTCAGAGACTCTTATCAGTCAACAAGCCCAGCACCCCAACTTCAAACATAAAGACAGTGTTTTAGTGCCTCCTTTAAAAATATAGCTATGCAGACATGGGTTACCAGAAATTAATTAATTAATATATGATATATAATACAATAAAACATACGTTTATACATTATATTTAATAATAATTACACAATATGTAACGTACTATATACTTATGTTATACAATATATGATACCATATAATTAATATATTATATATTATAAATTATCATTACTATATTTTATGTATTTTTTGAACATTGGTATGTACAATGCCCTGTTCTAAATGCTGAATAAAATGATCTCTGCTTTAATGAAGCTAAAGTCTTTAGAGAAAGTCACAAAATGCAAGAGGAATATCAAAACAAGCAAACATAAAAAGTAACTCAGAATAAGCTGAAATAATACAAAAAAACATAAAAACTTAAAAAAAATACCATTAGTAATATTATCAAGAGAAAAGAAAATATATAAAATTTAAAAAATGAAAAAAATAATAAAAAGGCATTTAAAATTAATAATATAAATATGTATGTTACAGCAAAATAAGTTTTTGAAGAGAAAATATAAATATGCTAAGAAATAGAAAAAACAGAAAAATCACAGAAAGAATTGTAAGTAAAGAATTGATAGGAGTTTGACAGATTTGCTGGCATCTTAGAAAAATTATAGACAAAATATAAGTAAATTAAACTAAGTCAATCTTTAACTCCATGAAAAAACTGAATGTAAAAGGAATCATGATTATATAATAATTCTGACTCCGCTAGAAATATTTAGAAAATCACAATAATGTGTACTAGTGATTGAAGCAAAAATTGTGATAGAACTATAATGGAAAAATTGAGAGATGAGAAGAAACTATGGAGTATAAGATAATATTAAAATGTCATAACAGAAAGTCAATACATAATGCATAAAATGTATAAATCAAGATAAATCAGTATATGTATAGTGTTGAAAACAAAGTTGATATATAAAAGAAACAATAACAAACTTCAGATGTTGAAAGCAGTTGCAACTAGGATGTGAAATTGGTAGGCAGACAAACAGAAAAGCCCGAGGAATGGTATGTTTAATCAAAAACTTTTTAAACTAATATATTACCTTCATGTATAATTGCCATAAAAAATAAAAACAGATTATACACCAGGAAATATATCATTAAAAAAATAAAATTTTCCTTAGATAGGCTTGAGAGAGGGTAAAAGGGAGCAGGGAATTCTCACACCTAACTGGATAAATACTTAATATGGACTCTTGGCAATCAATCTACATCATGAAAAAGTACCCCTTGCCTATCGGATCCTTGAATACAAGTTGAATACAAAAAGAATCATAAGTCTGTCCAGCAGAGAATAATTGTCACAGAATTAGTGGATTCAATCTCTGCATTCACTGTTAATCTGTGTGATTTAGGGCAAGAAACAATCTCCCTGTGTCTGTTTCCACATATACAAAATAGAGAATATAACAACCTCTAGCTCATAGAATTATGGGACAATTAAATGGATTAATACTCCTAAAGTGCTTATAAGAGCATCTGGTATATAATAAGTGATCAATAAGTTATTATCAAAAGAGCTCCTGAATTTTGAACTTTAAGAGAAGCCCTCCCAAGGTGGCTGTGTCAGCCTTTTGATCTTCCTAGGGTTTTGGATTGATGACTCATTCCCTAATTCGTCTACTAAGGTCAGTGAAAGAATCAGGGTCAAAGGAAAAAAAAGGGTAAGTGGGGCCCTAGCCTCTCTCCAATGTCCTCAGTCCTCACTTCCTTTTGCCCAGTGAAGGCATTTCACATAGTCAAATAAGCCTTCTCAAAGAAAAACCCAAGAAGTGAAAAGCTTAAATTTGCATTTAGCATCATATCATGAAAAGCTTAAATTTGGATTTAGCATCATATCAAATTTGCATTCATGCTATTTAACCAGATATTTATCTTTCTGGACATCAAGTGGAAGAGGCTGGGAATTAACCTCTTGGCTATTATTAGCCAGTAAGGAGCCATTCATTCCCTGATCTTGGGATGTCCACAGAAAACTTTGCATATTTCTTCTTTTTATAGAAGTCTACGAGAGAGAGAGAGAGAGAGAGAGAGAGAGAGAGAGAGAGAGAGAGAGAACCCCTTCACTAGTCACCTACTTAAACCCTTTAAGTTTCAAATCAAGGAAAGCTGCCAAAATTGTATTCATTTTTAAAAATAACTCTCACTAGTACTCCCCTTGGATGAATAGAGGGAGTCTAATTCTGAGTCCATTTTTTATCCTCCATTGTGTACACACCACAAAGCACAAGTTAGCTCATTAGTGCTCTCGGCAAGGACCATCATTTTTAAATGATCAAAGTTTGTTTGGGGAGAAATCAGTCACATAGAGTAATGGTTCCCAAACTGTGATCCTGAGCATTTAGGAGGAGAATTCTCTGTGGTTCATTTAAAAGATATTTTAAGGGAAATGTGAAGACATAAAATACAGGACCAAGTGGGAATGTTTTGAAGATAAAGGGACATTGTTACAATGGTCATTATATTGGTTTGGGACAGGGATTTGAAATCAGCAGCAGTTCAAAAATGAGGAATAAGAACCTTAAATCATAGCATATAAAGCAGGTGCAAAACAAATTTGGGAACCAATGATTTAAGTTATATGCTAAAATAAAATTTTTATAATACAAACAAATTTTGTAATATAAACTCTTGACATAAAAAATATATATCTAGCTAAAATTTAGTATAGAAAACTTTAATTTAATAATCTTTCAAAATACATTTTCATAGTGTAAAAGGCATATTCTTACTCTTTGTAAGTAGAGATGTTAATTTAAACAGAGATTGATGTTTTAATCATATGCACAAAAATATGTTTTTATTTCTATTTAATATGCTTACATTTCCCTAATAAGTTTTGGTTTTACCACTAATTTGATTTTCCTTAGCTAGTCACTGTGCAAGATATACCCAAACCAGAAGCAACAAAAATGAAAGAGTTGAAAATTATTTTTGAAATATTGGTCAAGAGCTTAATAGAAACTTAATGGCAAAGTCCCTGAAGGAATGTAAACAATATTTATTAAGGATCTTTAAAGATATGTTGTAGCTATGGGAAGTTAATTTGGGGTCACAGTTTAAAAAAAAAAAAAAAGAAGATGGAAGTTAGAAGGTCTTGCCCAAGCTAATAAATTTGGGTTTGGAAAATTTTTAAAATACATATTTCATACCTTTTTTGTAAACTTAGGATAAAATATTTTTTCTTTTCACTTTATAAAACATCATTTAAATTTTCTGCTTAGGAAAAATCATTTTCACATGGTTTGTAAAGTGCTTCTGAGAATACTAACAAAGGAAAAATAGAGTTCCTACAATAGCAATTAATAAGAGGGTATACAGTGCATAGGGAAGAAGGCAAAATTCGTTTTAATGTAAAACAAGAATATTTCTAGAAAAAAAAATCTCAACTCTTTTTGGACCTCCAAAATACCTAAAGGAAACACATCTGTGAGTAACAATTGTTACTATTTCAGTGATTACAGGCATTGAGGTAACCTAGGAGGTACTGCAGAATCTTTAAGGACAATGTAGTTTGAAAAAAAAAAAAAAAAAAAATCCCATTTGATTACATCTGCCTCCCACCTTGATCTGATATTAAAAATCAGAGTCCCAAACAAGATGACATAAAGAGACCCACACCAAGATACATCAAAATTAATATGCCAAGGGTTAAAGACAAAGAGAGAATCTTAAAAGCAACAAGAGAAAAGCAATTAGTTACCTACAAGGGAGCTCCCATAAGACTGATTTCTCAACAGAAACTCTGCAGGCCAGAAAGGAGTGACATGAAATAGTCAAAGTCTAATAGTTAAGTAATCAATGTTTTTCAAAGATGAAAAACAAAGGTCTATAGCCAAGATTACTCAACCAGCAAAGCTATCATTTAAAATCGAAAGACAGATAAAGAGCCTCTAAGACAAGAAAAAGCTAAAGGAGTTCATCACCACCAAACCAATATTATAGGAAATGTTACAGGAACTTCTTTAAGAAGAAAAGAAAAAGAAAAAAAGATCAAAAAGAGAAATAGCAAAAATAATTAACTACATATCAACAAGAGACTAATAGTGCAGAGAGTATTTTGATGGTTGCCAGATGTGGGGGGAGGGGGGACTGGGTGAAAATGGGGAAGGAATTAAGACGTACAAATTGTTAGTTACAAAATACTCATGGGGATGTAAGGTATAGCATGAAAAATATAGTTAATAATAGTGTAATACTGGATTTATCAGAGTGATTACTTTGTAAGTTACATAAGTGCCTAATTGCTATGTTGTACACCTGAAACTGACATAATGTATCCCAACTGTAATTTAAAAATTAAAAAAGTAATAATTTAAAAATCAATGAGAGAACCAAAATTTCAAAGCAAGGAAAAATACAGAAAATGTTCAAAGTGTACGAATTTCAACCAATGTTAGTAGTTAAAAGCAATGAAGAAAGAAAGTTTCAACAGAGATAAAGTAAATTAAACAGAGAAAACACTTATTTTAATTTTACAGTAGAGATTATATGCAGTTCATCCTAGTAGTCCAAAAGATCAGCACCATACCAGATATATGGCAGGCATGGAATAAATAAATGCTAAGTTGAATATTAAAGTATTAATTTTAAAAATTTCACTATTTCTCAAAATGATTTCACAAATGTTAGACCATTTTATAAAAGCAGTATTTTACAGTAAAGAGGGAATTATTACATACATTTGGAAAATAAAGAAATTGAGTTATTTTTTAAATGAGTATTTCGTGGGTGATTTCTATGAGCAAAACATTGTGTTGAGTCCTGTTTAGGTCAGATAGCATTATTATCCCAATAAATAAATTGTTTTTACTTACACCCAAAATATCATTTGATCTACAAGATCATCCTCTTAAGTAAGTATCATTGATCTCTAAACTGAGGCTCAAAGATATTAGGTAACTAGCTATTAGCTAGTTATCTGATCTTATAGCAATACACAATGTTTCCTTGAGGCCACATACGGTCAAAGCTGCTGCTCCCTTTCCAACGGGCAATTCCATACCTAAATATCCAGGAAATTTATGGATGGAATATGGATAAGGAAAACAATCTGCAATGTTCAAGTCAAAGTCATCAGAGAGAATTCCTAAGTAAGCAACGCAACTAAATAATTTTGTCCGGTTTGTTATCTCTCTATTGTCTATGCACTGCACTGTCCAATTTTTTGAGGTCCTTTTTACACATGTAGACTTTCAGTTCATGCTAAAGGCACTTGTCCTTCAGACTTTTGCCTCACCAAGACTCTTGCCTTCTCTTTAGTGTATGTAACCCTTCACCCTGTCGAATGCTATTCTTTGCAATTCAGATCACATGATAGACTTCAAAAAATAAGCTAGCGGAGCAACAAGCTGCATCAGCGGCCATGTCATTTCAGGTTACATTTCTGTCCTTTCTTTATGAGACTTGGGCTGCTGTAATGCTGACCTCTCCAGTTGCAGTTGACTGCCATGGGCTACTAGTTAAAGAGGAAGAAAGAGCTCAAAAAGCAAGGACAATGCAGTGGAGAAACTTCTAGTTTGCCTAATTCTACATTCCTGTCTTTTACCTCACCATGCCAACTTGATGACTTTATTAAGACTATCTCTCCATGTCATTTCAACTTTCAACTTCAATTTAAGGACACTGTCTTTTTCTTTTAAATTTTGCTTTCAATAAACAAACTTATAACATGACAGCATTTTATCTTTAGCTTTTAAATAAAGGGGGAAAAAATCCAAAACAGAGAAATCTATGGAGTGTTTTAAATGGTGTCCTATTCTCACATCCATATTGGAGCTGTGTGACTCTTTTAGTTACTATATATGTTTCTTTCCCTTTAGTGTGTTCCTACTTCTTATAAGATTCTTTCTATATACTTTAATATATATGATTATTTTTTCAAAGATATATTGATATCAGTACATAGAAAAAAGTAGTCTTTGATGATGCCCATTGAAGTTGTTCACACTTTCCTTACTTATCATTGTTCACTTTACACAGAAGAAACATAACTTAAATCGGAAAGAGAACTTAAATCTCTATACTTCCAATAGCATGGACTTTTTAGAGCTATAATAATTAATCACTGGTTATGAATAAATAATTCATTGGTTATGAATAAATTATACTCTTTGACAATCCCCAAGAGCCCTGCTGACTTTCTCCTACCTTTTCTAATCTTAATTCTGAAGATTAGCTTTTCTAGTAGGCTTAGCTTAGCTCCAGAGCTAATTGTAACAGGAACAAGAACATTACAGTTCTCTGTGTCCCTTAATCTTGAGAGGATGAATACTCAGTGAGGATCTCAGGACCTCAGAGTTGGTGAACAATCCTCCCTGAATCTCTGCTGCTACTCAAGCCTTAAATGTTAAGTCCAAATTTGAGAACTCTATACCCCTTCTCTATCTTCGTTACATGCCTTTAGCAGAGATTTAATTTATAAGATTGATCTCTCATCTTTGACAGCTATCCTTTAGCACCCAGAGACAAAGAGCACCTTCCATGAACTATTCCTGGTAGCTGAAGAGCTGCCTCCTCTGAGATCCTGCTCATTCTCTTTCCTAGAATACCATTCTCTCCTAAATTCTTTGTGATCTTACTCCTGCCAGGTGGTTGAATCAGCTAGTAAACATAGTTGCCTAAAATATTTTTTCACCCTGAAACATTTGCCTTACCAATGCCACTCTCTGAAAATGTATTTATCCCTACCCTAATAGATACTGAATTTTTCTGGTGAGCTCCTATAGAGAAGGAGCTTCTAGAGAAGCTCCTATAAAATTTGTGAAGCCATATGGAAGATAGCCATTTTGGTTCTCGATAACTCAATATCCTCTCCTCTCCTCCTCCTCCTCTCTCCTCTCTCCTCCTCCTCCTCCTCCTCCTCCTCCTCTTCTCTCCTCTTCCTCCTCCTCCTCTCCTTCTCTCCTCCTCCTCTCCTCCTCCTCCTCCTCCTCCTCCTCCTCCTCCTCCTCCTCCTCCTCCTCCTTCTTCTTCTTCTTCTTCTCTTCTTCTTCTTCTTCTTCTTCTTCTTCTCTCTCTCTCTCTCTCTCTCTTCTCCTCTCTCTCTCTCTCTCTCTCTCCTTCTTCCTCCTCTTTTTCCTCCTCTTCTTCTTCCTCCTTCTCCTCCTTCTCTCTCCATCTCTCTCCTCTCTTAGGGAAATGTTTTGATAGAAAAAATATTTAAAAGTATTGGTTTTCTAAGACATAGATCAGCTATGTCTACATTTTCTAAGGCATACAAAGAGTTGGAGCTTTGCAGCATAGAAGGTAGATATCTCTAGCTTCTTAATGCAAACTAACTTTGTATGGTGCAGTGTTATTTGTTCCATAGGCTGAGTTTTAAAGCAGAGTCTGGCTAATAGAGGGGACTCTTCTTAGTTTTCGTTTGTTTGTATAATTTTGAAGCCTGAAAGATTTGACCTCTAATATATAGCTGAAGCCAGATTCTGATTTGTAAGATCTAGGTTGCATTCAGGAATCTCTATTTTTAAAAAGCTGTCCAAATGAATCTTGTGACCAGCCAAAGTTTATAATTACTGCACTAAAAATGATAGTAATTTCCCTGGGTACCATGCCAGCACCCTTAGCATGGTAACATTTCCCATTCCAAGTGAGCCTAGGATTTTGGTGTTGGTTTCTGGAGACCCTGAAATCATTGCCAAGTGGGAATGAAAAGTAGTGCTGAAAAATACCGTAGGCAGAAAAGCATCTCCCTGAATAAAAGAACAAAAGCCTGAAGAAAGGAACTGTTCTTGTTCTAGGACCTGAATGGCTGTCTGGACTTGCTTTGTACATTAAAAAAAGTAAAGATGAAAGGGTATGAAGACAATCCTGGAACTATGAGTAAAAACAATTGACAATGCTCAACCAGATAAAGAGGAGTAATCCTCTTTATTTATTTGAGATTAAACTAAAGCTGATGATTTCAGTGCACCTACCTAGTTGACTATAAAAAGGGATAAAACTCAAGTAGTTTAGGGAGCAGGAAAATCTCCTGAGTGACAGCACCATTCACACCCTGGGATTTGCATCTTTTTTTCACAGCCAGTCATTGTTCTATAACCTTAAGTTTGTGACCAGATTTCTAAAACCTACTTTACAGATTCAAGGATTAATTGAGACTACGTATATAAAGCACTGATGCCTACTTTGATTTATGCCACTGTTTTTATCCCCTACTCCTCAAAGTAAATGTCTCCTAAGACAATAGAGACAATCCTAATGGCCATGCCTAGTGTCCAGTATCAACAGATTCATGCCCATGGGAGAAAGTGAAGACTGAGAAGTTCTAATACAGTTTAGGATATTAAGAACACACCTATTGAGTTAGACAGGCTTTGAGTTTGTGCTCTACCATTTGCTTGATAGTAATTTGAGGCAAATTGTGTTTCCTAATTTGTGAGAAAGTGATAGGACAAGCACATCCCATAAAGTACTTTTGATGATTAAACCTATTAATATATTTGTGTAGTAAATACTTAATAAATATTAGCCATTTAAAATTTGAAATTCCCATTTTGTCTTTTCTAGAATGAACTGATTTTGGAAAGAAAGCCCAAACATGAAAATTAATATGGAAAGCCTATTTATAGAAGAATTACCATGACCTGGCCAAAGGAAAATATAAATATATTATTTTTTACATTGATAAAGGAGGAAGCCCTCTCTAGTCAAGTATGGTTTTGGTAATCAGTGGCTTGCTGATGTAGGTAAAGATGTTAATTTATTGAACTTCTCTTTTCTCTTATGCATCTGTCTTTTAGAAAGATTTCTAAGGAATCCATAAATGACCATTGTTATTGAGCTGAATGATTCTGGTCATTTGTACCTTTGTGGTATCCTGTGGACATGTGGCTTTCTGTGAGGATGCCTATGCTCAACTTAGTCCTCCCAGGCTCAGTGCATTTCCAGCTAGTTTAAGGTTATCCAATATACTTTACCCTGTGTCCAAGATTACTTAAATATAATCATACAAAATTTGGAACATAATATAAGGTATAATATAGGCCAAATCTCTGGTTTGAAACTTGTGAAAAATGATACCCAGAATTTGCATAGGAATGATACCAGAAGTTAGAAGTTTTGAACAGCAGCCCAAGAGTCTTTCCAAGATATAAATCATGCTATTATTATCACTATTAAATCCTCTAGAAATTCAAAAAAATCTAAAGTGCAACTATAAACCATGGCAAGAACAGAGTACTGGCATACAATAAGAGAAGGTAACAATGTTTGGAGATTGACACGTGACAATTGCTTTGTATTTTATGTGTATTAAAGTTATTTAATTTTCAAAACAATCTTTTTGTAGAAATTACTTTTATTATTTCATTTTTTTAAGGGAGGTAACTAAGATGAGAAGGTGTTAGGGAACACGCAAAATGTTCCCATAAATAAGTGGCTAAACCAGGATCTGAATCTTGTTTATCTGCCCACATTTTTAATCCACTAAATCATATTGACACGAGGAATTTCTCGGCCATTTCTTGACCAGTTGAGTGCAATTTAGGCTAGTTAGCCATGGAGTAACTTACCCCATCTGTGAAATGAGGAGATTGGAACCAATAATCACTAACAGCTCAAGCAGTTTTAGTTGGTGTTTTATGTTACAGTCTGCATCTCACCTCAGAAATAAAGCTTTAGATTTATGTATATAAAGTAAGCCCTCAATAGCAGCAAAATTCAACTGTCAGAGAAATAATAAGTCAAAACATTTTGTGTAGGTCGATAATGATTCCCACTTACTAAAATGCACTTGACATAATTTTTCTGAATACAATTAATTCTATAATCCAGGCATCACAAACGATTATTAGTCATTTTAGATAATATTTAAACAATACCAGTCTGTGGTAAACTTAAAATTTTAGTAAGTATTTTCAACCAATTGATAATGTCTCAATTTCTTCTTTTTTTTTTTTTTTTTTCTTTTTGGCCACTTTAGGAGTAAATTAGTATGAAGGATTTCATACTCCGATGGAATTCATGAATGCATAAAACTGAACGCTTCTTTATGGTTCTCCTTATAAAGCAATAGCTATCATTTTTGAACATTTTTTCCTTAACATAAACACATGGAGGAGATTAATAGGCAAATACAGTGCACTATGAAAAATCTTAGAATCCTTCTAGAAGTTGGTGAGCTTCTCTACTATGTTCTAGAGTGAAGAATTTGTCTATTTTCTTGGAGGCCACATTCTTGACTTAGACAAAATTTCTCAAACTTTTTTAGAAGACTTAATACTCAAAAATTTTTTATAAATTTCTTAAAAACCTTAGAAACTTTGTTAATGTGGGTTAGGTCTAATAATATTTAAAATGTTAGAAACTAAAATTGAGTAATCAGTTTATATACAATAATAAAAATATATTACTTATTAACATAACTAATATATATTTATGAAAATAACTCTTTTCCAAAACATAGAAAAATATAGTGAGAAGAGAGGTATTGCTTTATATTTTTGTAAATGACTTTAATGTCTAGCTGAATAAAATACAGCAGGAATCTCATATTTCTTCTTCACTTAACTTACGTGATATCACATGTCATGTAGCCTCTGGAAGACTTTGCTGTAAATTGTGTGAGACTAAGAGTTAAAAAGGCAAAAATATCTTAGAAATAGTACGAAAATTGATTTGACCTCTGGGACCTCCTAAAAGGAGGGATCCCCAAATCACCCTTTGAAAACCACTGATATAGAACATTGCCTGTCAGATTCACATTCACAAAAGCATGAATGAATGAGCCAAATATACACTAGAAAGTAAAAGATAGAAAATGCAAAAAGTCCTTTGTTTTATCTAATCTTATAGTGGATATTATTTATGTTGTCTACACTGAGTACGATCCCTTTTGGGAGAGTGGGAACAGCCTTTCTTGATCTAATAAAATCATCTTGGTGGGCACTATCCACATCATAACTATACCTTTTAAGTCTGATCCCCCTCCCAGCTTGAAAAGGCATTGGTCTAAGAACAGCTACATGACCAAAACAAAGCCAATTAGAGGTTTTTGCTTGCAATTTTTCTGGCTCAGCTGATGGGGAAAACTTTTTCTTCTGTTATAGATTAAACATGCAAACTGCCAGCTACAATCTTGCCACTTTTTGTAGAAGAATGTCTGTAGCAGGAAAGAAAGAAGAGGGAAAAGGGCAAAAAGGGTAAATAGAGAATTTTTAACTTTGATTATGTAGCAGATTTTGTTTTTCAAGGTGTCTACAATATCTCCCACGCCACATGTTCTTCTTACAGCATGACATTGATGCTAGTCTCATTAAGAATCTATATTCCCTTCTCTTAATCTTAGAGGACTTGTAACTATCAGAAAAGTGACACTATATGACTTTTAAAACCAGTACATAAAAAGTCAGACAACTTTCATCTGTTCCTCTTGAGATGCAAAACTCTTAGAACCTACGCCATGAAGAAGCTGAAGCAGGCCATGGAAAGCCCATGTGAAAGGAAATAGTTTTCCCCACACCACCTCATAACCTCAATCTCAGTTGGGCTTCCAGGAGACAATAGCATTGACTTTCCAGGCATGTGAGTAAGCTATCTTGGAAGTAAATCCTTCAGGCCTAAGTTGAGCTGCCCCAGCCAATGAGATGAGCCTTTCCTACTGCATTCTCACCAAATTAAAGATTTTTGAGTTTAACGAACATTTGAGGATGGTTTATTATGCAACAATTGATAACTAATACATGCTATGAGAGTCAATGTATTTTTTTTCTAGTTAAACTGGTTCAAATTGGGTTTCTACATTTGCAAACAAGGACACCTGACTAGTGCAAGATGATTTTTATATAGATTTTCCTATTTGTTTGCTGATATTTGCTATTTGATATTAAATGATAGAGAAGACAGGATAAAGGAGATTTATGCTGCTGTCATCTGATAATTTTAGCCAGCTGCCCAAAGCCCAGACTTGTTTTGGATATATAATGATTAATTTATTAATAACTTGATTTCTGAAAGTGAGAATCAATTCCAGATTACTTTAAATAATGTGAAGCAGATAACCTAAATTAACAAATAATAGATTAATTTTATTGAATAATTTCTTAATTGTTTTTGAAAATTGCAACTATAAAAGTATTATTGTATAGGTGAATAATAGAAAAGTTTTCTATATCATTGCCACTCAATATTTTCCACAAACATAAAATAATCTTTGTAAATCCTTATAACCGTATGACAAAAGCATCCTGAAGTATTTTGTTTAAGGGAATGAGGTCATCTCTCTCATCCCATCAGCTCACCAACATTTGGAAGAACCTTTCAAGATATAAGAACTCAACTGTGTTAAGCTTGACAGTGTAGTTTTTCCCTTGAAATTTGCCAACATTAAAAAAAAAGTTCTCTCTAGTCTACAATATGTATTTTACTTTTTTATGTCAGAAAATATTAATTTCTTTCTGGCATTGTATGCTTTATATTATTCCATTATATTATTCAAATAGGTTTCTTTTCTGAATTTATAACTTAAATTTGACTTCTTTTTTTTCTATTAAAATTATACTTGCTATTTGATTGAGATTTCAAGATGATTATTATTAGTAGCCCTAGAGATACTGGTGGTTTGTAGTAGTTAGAAAGGCCTCCCTGAAAATACAATATGTATAGATTTCTAAGTTCAAGAAAGAAGCCTTAAGATTTAAAGAGTTACAGTGACTTGTGAAGATGACTTTAGAGAGCATTGTTCACCCCAGGATCTGTGGTTAGAATAAAAGTTGGAGATAGTTTTTCTTCCCTCTGTTTTGCAGAAGCCTGTATCATATTCATGGAGACATCAGAGCTTCCATTTTTAAGGCATTCATCTCCTAAGAGGGGAACACCAATGGAAGTAATCATCATCACAGAGATCTTTGCCAACTGCAGGCCTTAAAAGGCTATCAGGTCCTTTTCCATCTCAGCCTTGTCTCCTCAAGACTCTCCTCCCTGAATATCTGTCAGTTACTTCCACCAATTGTTTCCTGTCCCAAAACTTAGCTTTTGATCTGTGATGAGCCTTAACTTACTATGTGGTTAATAGGTCTTCAAATTAGGCTTCTGTGAATATTTTAATAGCATTGAACACTGGTAATACTGTGCTCTTTCCCATTTCTTCCATCAGGTCAGACTAGGGACTTCCCAAGGCTCTCAGTCCGTTGGTTTAGGAGCCTTTGAGATGCATTAAAAGGCTAATGATCCATAAAAGTTCAGTCTTGATGTTTTTTAACCCTCTCTAGTTTTCTTTTTATGTATGAATAAGTTCACCACTACAGCGTCCATTTTCAAATTATGCACTTGTAGATTCCTAGGGAAAATTAATAGTCTACAATATGAAGTTGATTTAAAACTTGGATATGAAACGTCTCCATAGTGTTGTTAATTTTTAGCAGTGAAGTGAATAACGTTCATATGTCTAATTAATACCTTAAGAGATTTTCCCCATTTGACCAATTACAAAAATTTTGTATATATAGTTAATATTTTTTCAGGATACATTGTGTTTGTATAAGGATTTCATTATAGAGTCATTATTCTACTTTTTCCAGGAGGAGATGTGAATATGAAGAACCATTAAGTTGTTCTTCTGTCCCTGCAGACATGGGGGAGACCACACTGATTAATCTGTACCAGTTCTTTTAAAAAATAAATCAAATAGGCCCTCTAAAGTTATTTCTTCTTTCTATCATTTCAAATGAGCTTATAACACCTCAGTTCTTACAGAAAGAAAATTTTTAAAATGTTAAAAATAAAAAATTTAAAAACAACCCTTAAGTAAACAGACTCTGCATGACCTGAAAAGCAAGTAGAGTGTGTAGGGTTAAAATTACTTGTCAAAAACAAACAAAAAAGGAGAAAATTTTTAAAAAATAGTTTCTTCCCTCCTTCCTTCCCTCCTTCCTTCCTTCCCTCCTTCTTTCCTTCCCTCCCTCCTTCCCTCCTTCCTTCCCTCCTTCCTTCCTTCCTCCCTCTCTCTCTCTCTCTCTCTCTCTCTCTCTCTCTCTTCCTCTCTCTCTTTCTGTCTCTCTCTTACTTTCTTTCAAAATTAAAAGCTGTGTTAGTGTTTGGCAATTACGAATGGGAAAGATATTTGAATACTGTGCTCTCAAAGGTGATGATCAAAGTCTTTTCATTCAGCTTTTGGTGACTATTAAGCTGCTCATTTGGTCGAGGCTATCATTAGTGTCTTAATGTGAAACAAAAGCTTCAGGACAAGAAGTTTTGGTTGAAGATCAATATGAGAGCTATCGTTTCAGTTACAGCCTTAATAATTGTAACCGTAGGGAGTCTGGCAGAGCTGGTTTTATGAATTAATATAATATAGAATCCACCAGGTACAAACAGAGAGTACAAATAAAGGAGAATTGCTAGTAGTTACTACACTGGGAATATTGGGTGAGAGGGAATTGTTTGATAAATGTGAGCTGCCTCAAAGTGGGCTCTAGCACAGTCTCCACAAGCACATATTCCAATAAGAGAATGCATATCTGAGGGCCAAATTGGGAAGGGAATTCAACCAAGGAGAATAAAACTGGAAAAGACCCCTTGAAAAACGATTAATTTTACACATTCCATTATCTTATAATGTTACTTGTGGGATTTTTTTCTTTAAGTGGGTAAAATCAAACATACGGTTGACATTTTCATGTGATTTGCTGCTGAGGTACATACAATAGGCCCCTTGGACAGAAGTTATAAACGAATTGGTCAGAGACTGTTATCAATCTACCAAAGAAATAATATGCCATTAACCTTTTCTGATTAATAGAGCTTATCATTTTATCCTGGGGCAAACTGTAAATGAAAAATAAAGTTCAAAAATATCCACTCAATTTATTCGATAAAATTAGAGTACTTCTTTAAGTTTTGTGGATTGTATTTATTATCTGTGTAGTTTATTTCTTTATCTTTACCTTGATGTTTGCCCTGTGAGTCTATCTTTGAACAATTTATTTTGCATGTTGAAGCTAGTTATCATTTTAACCTTTTCTTATTCCTTATGATGTTTCAAAGAAAGATTGCTTCTCTTGAACCAGTATCTGACACTTTTTATGAGAAAGTTAAAAAATGCAAAATGAATTTTGAGTCTTTCTCTCTGAGTGGGGGTAAAATAGCATTTAAAACATGTAAATATATCTAATATTGCTTATATTTTATCAGAGTATACATTAAAATGGAGAAATACTGCTAAAATGCATTTGCATATTCATACAAGACTATAAATTATTTCTAAAATACTTACACATGAAATGAATATCTGCTTTTATATGTTTAGGTCATAATCCATTAGTTTTACTTCATTTCTCATTTATGTTAAGTATTTTTGACTTCAAAATAATGAACTCTACATGCACTTAAATGAAATATGTATGTATCTTTTTTTTTGTTTTAATTTGAGTATTCTTAGGAGCCCCTTTGTTTGTAAGAGCCCCATGGATGTCTCTTAGTTTATGCCCACCTTTCTAGTCACTCCTTCAACTTCTTTGTAGGTTTACCTTTGCAGATCTGAGCCCTATTCTATGTCCTGATGGGATTTTGGCTATTTCTATGGCATTAAACGTCAACTGTTAGTTGTTGGCATCAAATTGTATCTCTAGGGCATTCCTATTCCCTGAGCTCCAAACTCGAATGATTTTCTCCTTGACACTTTGAATTTGATGTGTCACTGACTTTCTACTACTTTCCACAATCTCAAACTTTCTACAATCAAATCTGACCACTTGACATCTCAGCTTGTCAAATTCATGTCATTCTTGGTTCTTCCCGTTTCAGTTTGGCATGATCATCAATCCAGTTTTTTTATCTAGACATCTGGAAACTTCCCTACTTCTTTTCCACCTGCAAGTCTTTAAAGTTCTGAGATTTTACACACACACACACACACACACACACACACCACACATACATATCTCACATATATTTATTTAAACTTCTTTTCTTCCATTTGTCTCCACTCAACCAATCTAGCAGAAGCTACCATGATTTAGTGGGTCAAGAATAGTTTGGACTCCTTAATAGTGTTCATGTTTTCCCTCTTCCTCTCCTAACTTATTCTTCACCAAGCACAGAGATTCATCTGCTTAAAATCTTTTAGTAGCCTCCAAATGTGCTCAAAAAATAAAATCTAAACTAATAGTAGACTACAAAGCCCTGAATAATCTAAGAAATGTCTCCATTTCTACCTCACTCTTAATCCATTCTTTGATTTAATCCTGGTCTTTCATTAGCTCTTTTCTCTGTCTGATATTATTTTGTTTGCAGGAGTGAAGTATTCTGATTAAAAATTACATTTCCAGTCTTCCTCAAAGCTAAATGTGATGATACAGTTTTGAACAATGAGATGGAAGTAGAAATCACTAAATGGGTTTCCATGGAAGCTATTTTAAAAAGGGTAGGTTTAGCCTTTCTCCTTTTGTCCATCTTCTTTCCTGCCTAGAATGCAGCTGAAATGCTAAAGATAAAGTAGTCATCTACTGGCTATGAGATCAGCAATAAGAAATAAGCTACATTCTAAAAATGGTAAGTGAAGAGAGAAAAGAAACCCTTGTCTTTGACATGTTGTTCTGGCAAGTACTAGAACTGCTACTGTGGAGTTTTTATCTCTGAATTATTGTTATGCAAAAAAAAAAAATTAAGCCCAATACTTATTTACGCAACTACGTCCACTTTTCTGTTACATGGGGATAAATGCAATCTGTAATGATTACAAAAGGTCATGTAACTATCCCTGGACTGAATCCATTAACAAATAATGGATGTGAAATTCAGGTGGCCAAATTTTCCTCTTGGAATTGGGTACAGCTTGAGAGCAGTTTGATGAACTTTGTTCTCCATCAGATTTTTAGTCAACTAGACTACCCAGTATAATTTTGCTAGATACTGATAAGATTATCTTGAGATTGTCTTCAGATTTCCCTGATGTAATAGCCTAGTGAAATAGACACATGCGCGTGCGCACGCACACACACACACCACACACACACACATTTATGATTAAATCCTCAGCCTGCCCTTCTACTGCTGTTCATGGTAAGTCCACTCTATCTGTAGCAATATACGTGTGGTTAATATAATTCCCAGGATATCTTAGTTCACTCTCATTTCCCTACTGTCCTTACCATGTTGCTTTCTTGGAGTTTCAGCCTCTGAGTGGATGTAAAAAGATGAAGGAAGAGTGAAGAGCAATAGAAGTCTGCCAGAAAACAACACTGTGCAAGGGGGGCAGAGGGTGGTATTTTCTAGTTTTTGGTTGGCACATGTTCTATAATTTCTGAATTGTAGGCAGGCAGTCAAAGAGATGAGCTACCTATTTTGGCCTAATTGGATACATTGGTGACTTCACTGTTCATGAGATGAAACACAGATAAACTACTGGGATTTTCTCCTTCGATCCAGTTTCTTTATCTTCCTAGTTATGAGATATCCCTAGAATCTAATTTTTTCTTACTTTGTACATGTTTTGTTCCTTCTGTGTCTTTAGATATGTTTTGTTCTCTGAAATTGGAAGAGATATCACTAGGTGATATATTAAATGTTTATTTTTAGCCAGATTCAATTGGGGTTAGCTACGATGTCTGAATTTAAGGAGTTTTCACTTTAGTAAGGATATATAATATGAAATATAAAAGATTGAACAATAATAATATAGGGTAATACATTTTCAAAGTAAAACAGAAAAAAAAATAAACTACGACTGTGCATAATGAATCATTATAGAATTAATCAAATGAATAATTTCTCTAAGAGTTCAGATGAGAGAAAGACCAGTCAAAGTAAATGTCAGGTAGGAGATTGAGTTTTAATTGGTTTTTTAAAAGTTGAATTTTAATTGGCATAAAGTAGGACATATATGTGTTTCCCACCTGTTCTCTGGGCCAGGATGTACATAGCAGAATGCCATGCCAGAGGCCAAAGGTAGGGTTTTAGGGCTTAGGATCTGTAATAAAGACTGTGAGTCAAAACGGCCAAAGATTGGACTTTGGTATCAGACATCTTTGGGTCACGTCTCAGTTCTAGCATTTATTTGTTGTGTGAGGTTTTAGTCAATCTCTTCTGTTATAGCACTTAGCACCGTCCCAGGTATAGCATGAATGACCTCAAATGGCAAACTTTTATATTATCGTAATGTAAGAGTGTGAGTCATAGCTGAGGATGAAAGCCAGCAGATTTATTGCATGAACAGTATTGGCTATCAGAGAAGATTTGTCTAAGAATCAGAAGCTTAAATAAATTAACAATTGGCCGAGTAAGAATTCAAAGTGGTTGAATCTAAATGGTTCAGAAAATAGGTGGGTTTTGGGAGCTGGTTTGCTGAAAGGTGTTGGTCAAAATGGCAGAGGTGCACATAGGGCAGCTCAAAGCAACAGAGCCAGGCCTGCCAAAAGAACTTTTTACAAATGGGTAGCAAAATTATAATAGCCATTTAAAAAATAATTTGTAAATACTTCCTACCTGCTCAGGTATTATACTTTGTCCTTTATATACATTATCTCTTTTAATCTTCATTAGTCTATAGGTAATGGGTATTTTTATATTCATTTAAAAATGGAATAGAAAGGCCCAACACCATCAAAAAATTTGCCCAAAGTAACGCAGTGTATAAGAGGCAGAGCTAGGATTCTTCTAGATTTTCCCAGTATAAGTTCATGTTCATAATCACTAACCTATTTGCTCCCAAGGATGGCAAAAGCACTCTGAAGGTAAGCATCATATAGATGTACTTGAAGAGGTAATTTACTTATTTTTAAGCTTATAATGCCAAAAAATAATTCTAATACTGGTTAGGGTAAAATGTTACTGGTTAACATACTGAATGTATACTAAATTCATAACTAAAAAACAAGGGTATTATAACTGCTTCATGACACTTGCCACTGACTGTTCTGATTGCACCTAGAGGGGCCACTTCAGGGACAGAGGCTTGCCAAATCTCCCCATGACTGAATCTTTGATTTGTCATTGGACATTTGTGTGCCACAGGGGCACTAATTAGTGTCTTTGGGAATCAGCAAAGGATAAAGTTTTCCAAACTTCATTTATGTAAATAACTACAGACACACACACACACACACACACACACACACACACACACACCTTTTAGTATAACTTTTCCAGTTTGCTCTTCTAGGCAGAAATAAGATTTTAGAATAGAAAGAAACAGTACCTTATTTCTACTTAAGAGCAAACTGGAAAAGTTATACTAAAAGGATACATGAGTTTTGCAGTTATCTGAATGACAGCTCAGTTTCTTTTTGTCCTTAGCAAGTATGTAAAGAAGGTTAGAATAGATAATGCAAAGCTGGCACTGCCAACTCAAGTCTCAGTGGGTAATCTGACCCAGTGAAAGGGGCCTGGTTCTATGGCTGTGAACTAGAGGGCACTTGCTCATCTAGGCTGGGCAATAGCTATTTACTTTCAACTAGTTATTGCCTGTTTTGGGGGGCCAGCCAAATAATGCCAGCATTTCTAGGGGTTTTTGAAAGATGTCACATATACAACTTTTTATGTGAAAACTCACAATGCTAAATTAAAATATCTCTTCATTTAAAAATAAAGAAGGAAAAAGCAATATCTGGACCAAATAAAACACATCTTTAGGTCAAATTCAACATGCAAGATGTAAGTCTAGAGATCTTTGAGAGCCCTTCAATCTTGTTTAAAGAAGTGTTTTTCTCCCTCATATGAAACTATCCTCTCTCAATAAAGGCACACAGCTTATGATTTGGTAAAACAGGTGCTTGAGAAAAATAAATTTTACCTGTAAAAAGTGAGTTGACACTGCTTATGGAGTTCATTTTTTTGGTTTGTTCCATTTCTTATAGATGTTACATGCCAACTGAAGAAATAATAATTCTAACAAAATTTAACATCTTCAAATTAAGTTTAATTAGTAATAATATAAAGTAAATAATAAGTAAGATGATTATTCAAATCTCAGTAGACTTAAATTTAGTATAATATTGTGAACTGTTAGCATTGTTTCTCATTTTTAAGGGTTTTGTGTAATTTTAAAAATACGATTTAGAGGTTTGCTTCACCTAAATACAAAGTAAATTGTGTCAATTTTTTCAGAACTGTTTAACAAAACCCACAAAATTAGATCAAAGATAACCCAGAATAAACAGAATATTTATAACCTGGTGACAAGAAAACACCATTTCCATAGATAATCAGTTATTTTTTAGTGTTGTCTAAAAGACAGCAAGATGTTTGTTAATTTATAATAATGTAGAAGTTAAAATTGAAATTAAGCCTAAATGAGAAAATCTAAATAAGAAAATTATTCATAGTTAGTTATATAACAGGCTGTCTTTATACTGTCAGTACAATGTGGTAGAGACTACATTTCCAAATGTATGACTGACAATTGTCATCTTCTGAATTTCCAAATTTATATCTAACAATTGCCATCTTGACTTGCCACATCATGCTTTACCTCTGAATAGCCAGTAAATGAAAATAACTTTAAGATTATAAATGAATATGTTTGGGACCAAGCATTTTGCATACATTGATGAAGATACCACAACTCTAATTAAAGGTTTTCAAAATCAAAAATTTAAAAACACCATTCTAGCAATAGAAAAAATACTGTGGCAGAATTGTATCAGCCACTGGATGGTAACCCCTGCTTTAGTCCCATTTGCCTCACTGTAGAATGTAAATAGTACATATGAAGTCAATATTGTCCTTAAATAGGTCCTTGAAACAGATGACAGGATGTTATCAGAGTTCTAGGTGCATGCTGATGATCTTGCAAAGCATGGGTCTTTCAAGACTGTTTCAGCTAAGCAATCAGGCAGGAACTGGGGGACTCAGAATTAGAGAGAAGAGCATGAGTACAAAGAGGTTTGGATTCACAATTAAAGGTATAAAACAGTTCTTGTTGCTTCCAGAATCTGATCTGGATGTCCTTGTTTATTCTCATAGCAAAGCTGTAGTTCATTGTGTACCTATGAGAGAATTAAGGAATTATGAGGACTCAGTGGAGCCTATATTGCATATGGTCAAGTAATCAGAAAGATCTGAGAATCACCTTGCTTAGGCAGAGATAAATCTTTAAACTGGTTAGCTGATTAGTTCATGTCAAGATTTGGATGTTACTGTATTTAGGCTCAAGTTTGTCTATGCAATTGGAAGAAACTACTTTTCAAAAAATAGTTTTTTCTCCCTTTAGTTTCCCTTTTTCCCAAATGAATTAAGCCTCAAACGCCTAACGTCAATTAGGCCTATGTTCTCTGATCTTTGCTTCATGGTTAGTGTTATTACTTTTGTTTTAATGTAGGTTAACCTTGGTATCATGGCTGGCGACATGTTTTAAGGGCTATTATGACATGCTCTTCTTAAATAGACAAGAATAACACTAATGATACAAACTGCTTAGGTAGCTTTGTAAATTAGATTATTTTTTTCCACAATCAACACTACAAAATTATGCAAATCATGGGTACTTGAAAAACAATGTTCAGCCAGACCCCAACAGCAAAGATCACAATAATATTTTTTAATAGTCAAGAAGTAGTAAAATTTTGAAGGCTCTGTAAAATTCTAAATTGAGCCTGTTTTCAATTTCCATGTTGAAAGCATAAAGTCATAAATGTTAAGCAAACATACTGACATTTTAACTTTTACTCAAAAAAATTAAAAGTTTATCATAAATTCACTAAGACTAAGGAAGGGGAAATTAGAATGGGTGAAGAATAAAATTTAGCCAGAAGAGAATATTTGCACCTTGAATTGTTACCAAAGAAAGTACTTTAGTGACTCATGTATGCCAAAGGAGACAAGTCATAGGAAATACGTCAAAGTATGCAAAAGAGAATTTAAAGTCGGTTAAGATATGGTGGGAGTACCACAATTTTAAATTAAAAAAAAAAAATCTCATTTGAGATTGACAAACCACAAAAAATGCATCTACAGGAAGAACAAGTAAAAGTATCTTATTGCACGAACCAATTTTAAACACTGTGTACAATATTTGTGACAATATATAAGGCACGGGGTGCTAATACTAGTGTTGAAAATGACAATGATGACATCTAAGAAGTGAATGGGCTAAGCCTGGTTTATCCTAGGATAAGGAGTCTATCTTGCTTGACTGTAACCTCCAACAGGAAAGATAATCATTTTCTTTTTTGTCTTCATCTTTCAAAGCAGCCTCTGACATATAACAGGTGGCAATAAATATCTGTCGAATGAATAAAAGAGTAGACTAATGAATGAACAGATGAAAGTAGCTGACCTTCTTGCCCACTTTCCACTTTGGGGACTCTTAACGGGCCACAGAGGCAGTGTTGGGATGATGATCACCCAGTAAGCCAGAAATTATTAATTCTCAGGACATAATTAGAGTAACATTTCCTATATATATATATGGTAAAGGACACAAGGGTAGAAATAACAATTGAAATGTTCCCTTAAGTACAGGACTTTATTATCCAAAATATATTGTAGATGAGAATTATAAGGATGTCATGCTAATGATCTGTGTCAAAGTAAAAGTTATTCATTAGTATTTTTAAGACAAGAAAGAAAATGTCTTCTATCTTTCTCTTTCTTTTTCTTTTTCTTTTTCTTTTTTTTTAAAACTATGATAGGAAAAACCTGGAGGTTAAAGATAGCATATCCAGGAATGTAAACTTCTTTCCTGTCTATTTGATCATACGTTATTGGCATTAACACTGTCAATAATTCATGGCAAAAGAGGAAGTTGCCATGAAAGGTTACCCATTGTCAGGCTATGATCAATAGGTAAGACCACAGTGGGTGATGTATTATCACGTATCAGCAAGAATCACTTTCTCATGGATCTTAAAAACAGTAGTAGTTACACTCAGTTTGTGTGACCTGAGCTAAGTTTGTTTTTATCTTTTCACTGCTAACTATAGACTATGCTTAAATACATTTTATTCAAATACAGATATCAGCTCTCGCTATTATTCCTGTGATCTGAAAGTGGGCCTCTAGGATTTGTCCCCATGTCTCAATGCTGGCGTTTATATTTGAACAAACAAAACTGTCACTTTGTTTTCCTGTCTTCCTATATTGGGTCACTTTGTGCTACATGATATGATCTAAGACAATTCAATGCAAGGAGACACATGTCCCTTCTCATTGGAAATATGAAGACTGCAGCTTCCTTTCACCCTGTGGGAAAGAAAGCAGGTCAGGTGTCCAAAAGTAGTGGAGGAAAGTTGGTGTCATCACTATTCCTCTTCCTCCACAGAAATAATATAGGATCACGAGGCAAAAACAGCGCTGGTTTCTTCATGAAGAGATAAAAAGAGAACAATATCTTGGCCATTTATGTTTACAGTATTGTGGAAGGAAACTCACATAATAACCAGACTATGATTTCTAAACACTTACAAACACATTCTTAATCTAATATTACCTTGGAATATCAGGGAAAACATATTCACTTATTGAAATCACCTCCTAAGGGACCAATACAAATTAAACATTCATAGTCATTTGCCTTCTTTGTTTGATTTAGAAAGTAAAATCAGCTGATTTATTTATTGTTTGGTTTTCAGAGTCAGACCTCAAAAATGTTTTGATACTTAAACACTCAAATTTGGTTTTGTTTCATTTAATGTTATTTTTATTTCACCCAAATGCTGGTAAACAGAATATATTATGGATAAATGGGTGAAAAGTCTGTCAGCCACTGTAATTTTTGTTATCAAAGGCATTTGTATATGACGAATTCACCATATCATGGTGACTATAGTGGCAATCAGAAATGACATGCTGATGCTTCTCCAATAATAATAATAAAAGATGCAATGCAATAATAATAATAATGAAGAGTATAAAGAGAAGAAAATATGGAAAAACTGAATTTTTTTCTGTTTTTTTTCACCTTACCCCCAAAATTCTTTGTTTTTTGAATATGTGATTTCTCTTTCACTTTAACACATCCCTAAACCTGCTTGACATATGACAACCATACATCCTGTTATAACTCAAATCCCATATCTCTTCTTCAATAAACTTACTGCCAGTGCATTGGAAGCGGATAGGAAGCATAAAAATCTATCACCTCAAAGGAGAAGCATATGAAATTGCATGTAAAGGAGATGGCATCATCGCTGGGAGAGAGTGCCACATCACTGTACATTTGTTTAATTACTTGCGAGAATGCATTAATGTAGAAAAACAAAAAAAAAGCCTTCTTCTTACTTGGTATTGTGATTTGGAGATGGTTCTGCTTATCAGTTCTTAATATGCTCTTTGAAAACTGACAAGTACAGTACTTTACCCACATCTCTTTAGAAACACAGGGATTCAAAGGCTGGATAAAATACTTTCATGCTTCCCAACATAAACCTGAGAGGGTAATTAAACAGATGGTAACAATAAAGTGAATCTGAACACATCAGGGGCTGGAGTCCCTTATTAAAAGCCTTAATGCACTGGAGGGAGGGAAGAAACAACTCTGGGGAAGTGTTTTAGCGACCAACACCTTTATGTCTGCCTTGACCTCAGAAGCAGAAGCTAATCAACCATTGAGGGATGAGTTTCCTAACACCTGAGAGAGGGCACGCAAGAGGTCCACTGAGTACCCTGAGGAGCTGGAATGCAAAACATGACTCTAAAGGAATGCAACTGTTCCTCAGGATTGCCATTAAAGATGTCAGTTTCAGACACACCAATTCTGTAATTGTCAATTCACCACATCCCACCCCTACAACACACACACACACACACACACACACACACACACACACACACACACCCCAAAGCCTTCTCAGTTGGAAGACTTATGCATGAAGCACAAAGCCATTTTTTTCTACATGAGGTCAAAAACTAGATGTGATAGATTTCTGTAATGAAACAGATATTTTGAATATTTTCAACCTCATTCTTATCAAAAGAATAATCCCCTATTTATTCCATCCTTAATACAAATTGGAATTCTACTTACTCCTCAGACCTTAACATTGTCAGTTTGTGTTGACTTAAGTCTACAGAAGAGGAAAATTGAAGCAATCTTGATATTTCAGCTTGTAAATAAATATATGTATGTTATTTTTTCTATAATATAAAGTGAGCTCAAATATATAAACATTTAAAAACACATCTGTCTCTGTGTATATGGTTATATAGATATATATATATGTGTATATATATACACACACATATACTATATATGTATATAAGTATAATAGATATATATGTGTATGTATGTGTACATACAGAAAGGATCCATTATACACAAGAATGTTACTGTGGAGGTTTGCAGTGTTGTGCCGTCACACATGCAAAGATGCTATTTTGCTATTATTACATAAGGCACTTACAACCTGGGGGATAATCAAGTCAGTGTTTGCTCTTCTTCTTCTGTTTCTCAACCTGCTCAGTTCTCTGCTTCAGTTGGCAAGTTCTTTGGGAGCCATTTATGAGAAACATTCGGCATCAGTGCAACAATGATCTATCTTAACTAAGTGCCTGCAAGCAAAGGACAATGTCGAGTATACTGTGTTTAAGATTAATCAAGGTTATAATGATGATCTATTAATAGACATCTTTGAAAACTGAGGTAAATATTAAAATAGGAAAATGTACAAGGTATAAACAAACACAAATCAAATGGCAAACATCACTTTCTCAGCTTTCATTTTACCTTTGGGTGGGTACACATCGCCAATTTTAATTTGGGGGTTTGATAATAAATATAAAAAGACTTCTCATTCTCTGATACTATTGTACATAAAATACACACATCACCTTAGGAATTTTCCATAAAACTTTTAATAATGTTGACTATGTTTCCAAAGTTATATTGAGTGAAAAGTATTATATAAATTAAATAAGAGATACTGCAAATAATTTAGTGGCAAAGCATACTTGCTGCCACATAGAGTACTAGGTAACCTTTTTAAATTAGAATGTACATTTTTGATTACTGATTATGAACATCAGGGGACCCAAGATTTTGATTCATCAGTAATTCTCCTTTATGTCTACACTAAGATGTAAAAACGAGACCTCTGGCTCTAACTTGGTATTTCAGAGCCTTTACATGCTGGAGCAGAGTCTATTTTACCTGTAATCTCTAGTACTGCTCTGCCCCCTTGTGCTGCTACAGTGAACTCAACAGAGGAACAGTTTGCCTTAATCTTTGTACACGAACTACAGAAAAATCCCACTGTCACTTCTCACTTTTCTGGCAAGTTCAAGGTCAGTGTCTAGCTATTTTCAGCTCATCTCTTCTTGATCCATGCAGAGAAATGACAAGGTAACGTGATTCGGGGTCAGCTGTATTACAGGAACTGTTACATAAACGGAGAAAGTGAAAATCAATCCTAGCTGACAGTGACTTCGGGATAATCAACGCTCGCTGGATGCCTCTGTCAGCTCGCCTGCATCAAATACCGTGTGACTTCTGTCAGATCTTTTTAATAAAACTATATTCTCACTTTCAGCAATCTAAATAAATATTTCACTCGAGCTGAATTTTTTAGACCATTAGCCTTCTAGATTTGTAAACTATCCCAATAATTCTTTGAGAAATTCCTGGGTAATACCCATTATCCCACATTTTGTTATTGACCTAAGACACGAGGTGATGCTGTAAAACATGTTCTTATTTTGAGTGACCTATGAGAGCTTTCCTACAGACTGTTGCATCTTTGGAATTGAACTCTACACCCTCCCAAATCATCCTCAGTCCTAACTCCTCTTTCTTCCTTCTTGGTAACAGCTCCCTTTGATCAATCATTTTGTGTTGGGAGATTAGGTTTCTTTCTCCTTTCTAGATGTTTATCATTGCTTTCCTTTTTATCTCTGTATTTCCTACTAGGATGTTTTCTCCTAATACAGAATTGAAAAAGCGGTATTTAACAAGATGTTTCACATTAGTGGCAAACCCACTGACAGCACCTGATATGTCAGTTTAGGGAACGAGTTATTTTATCCCACCCACCTTGTGCTCCTTGAAACTGTGAGGCACTCAGTACTCCATTGAAGTACAATTTACCATAATATTAGTTGTCAGTAAATTCAAAGACGGAACTCCTAAAGCTATAAAATGGATTAGAAGCAATTTAAAAAAGAATTAACAAACTAGAGTAAGAGTATACTGTCAACAAACAAATGCTCCATCATAGGACTGTAATTTGGAATTTTAATTACCCCTCTGCTTCTGTAACAAAACAATGTCTGAACTGGCAGCGATTTGAATCTCTCACAGGTCATTGAGCATTCTAGTTAATTACTCTATGAATAGCCTGTTTTTCTCCCCTCTGGAAACACGTTTCTAATGGCAGTCAAGGTCTGACAAATGTGTCATCTACATAATTAGCTAGGAAGCAACACAAAACATTAAACATGCTTTGTGCCGACAACTATCAA
Organism: Eonycteris spelaea; assembly: GCA_003508835.1. Taxonomy (NCBI): domain Eukaryota; kingdom Metazoa; phylum Chordata; class Mammalia; order Chiroptera; family Pteropodidae; genus Eonycteris; species Eonycteris spelaea. The sequence goes on from PUFA01000088.1 coordinate 6,464,316, forward strand.
AACATTTCATTTGTTGTCAATTATTCATTACTTTGTAGGTTCTGAAGGGGTTGTTATTATGGAAATAAGTCCAGATGCTAACAAGGTTAGAGTTTTGGATTCAAATTAGTAATCAGAGGACTAACTTTTAAAAAAATGTATCTCGTGTACATTCAGCGCCATGTTCGATCAGTAGGACATTATAAACAAAATTTAGCTATGCTCAAGTTAAAATGGAAATGATGCAGCCACATATGTGAATTCAAGACCAGGCTCATTCTTTGAAGTGTGGTGTCATTGTAAACTTCTGAACCTTTGGCAAGTCCAATTTGTGCTTGGAAACAGAGTTAAAGATTTTCACAGCATGAAATGACACGGGAAGGCAAGAGAAGAAGAAGTCTCTGGTGGGTTTTGATTCTTTTTCCTCCCACAGGGCACATTATGTAAAAGTCAAAATTCAGGCTAAAAACTTTTTTATCTTCCCTACAGCAGACTAGTTACCTTAGGTAACCCTTGAATTTCATAAGTTTTTTGTTTTGCTGTTTCTGAAATCTTGTTTCTTTTATTATTGCTTTAATATCACATATAGAGCCAAGTATTTTGTTGAAAGCAGCACTCCTGATGTATATAGAGGATATAAAAAGATTTCTCAACAAAATTGACCTCTCAGTGGCAAAGAAAATTGCAGTGGAAGACACATTATTGCGTAGTCATATCTGAAGCTTGGATCTATGGAGAGTCTCACTCCACTGTCCTCCAGCTTTTCCTTATAAACCAAAATGGCTTACAAATGTCATCCACAATAGTCCAATAAAGATTAGGAACAAAACACTGTCCTTACATTGATGAGATAAGAAAGATTTAACTGAAGAATGCAGTGTATAAGAACAGCTCATAAGCCTTGTTCTTGAATCAGAAAAATAAAATTCAAATTATATTTGTGTGTGCCTAGAATTAAATTGAGATGATCAGTTTATTTTCTACATAATGCTTGATCAGATGCCTGTACTACAGAGCTAGATAAAAAGGAAAGAAAGAAAACAAATTCTATCAGGAGAAATCAAGAAGACCCGTTATCTACAAGGCGTGCAAAATATGTCAGGAAATAATTCTACCCTGAATGCTGAGAATGCCCAGTTAATAAAGAAAAAAAAAAAAATCAGCCACTCACTAAGAGAAAATAATTGTCTGTATCTATATTTTTCAAAGCAAAAAGCAACCTCATCTTACACTAAACAGGACACATTAAAATAAGCTTTAATAATCTTTATGCAGAAGGAAACTAATCCCTTTTCAGATCATATGATCCACAGCAATAAAAGGAAATCATCAAACTAAAAACAATTTTAGAAATGGCTGCAGACTCTCATTTAATTAACATGCAACAGATCATATATTTATGAGGAAGTCAAAATATTTAGGAAGCCTATAATCCTGTAAGCTTTAATGTGGTATAAAAACAACAAATAAATGCAAAGTGTTACTGTTATACATGCCTGCCTGATCAATGGTTTTCACATATTGATCTATAAATGGAGTTGACAGTCTGTGTTGGCTGCACATTTTCCAAGCAGCACTATTTTTGCACAAAACCAATACGGGCAATTACCTTTGTTTGAGATGCCAAGTCTTATCAATTCAATGTGATTTAGTGTCATTTTAATTAAATATCAGTATCCACTTCAGGACAATTTATACAAACAAACCCTCAAACCTAACTATAAGCTTCATTTGAAGTAAACATGGACAAGTCCTACAATCTCATAATATTTCTCAAAAACTCTGCTAAACAGAAGGCATATATTTTTAGTAGCAATTTTTATGTCTGCCTTTTTGGCTAGCCACAACTTTGGCAAGTATCCTATAATCACAGAAGTAAAAAACAAAAGAAAATTGTTTCCTCTTTTTTCTTATATTAAAATGAAAAATGAACGAGCACATACTTTTAACAGAAGCAAAAGGAGTCCTGTGTGTTAATATTTAGGAATGGTTCAAGTTAAGTATCCGAACACTAATAAAAGATATTTCCCTGTCCATAATGGACATGAATGAAGTGATGAACTTCTGCAGGATTTACAAACTGGAAATGGTGAATATTTATATATGTTGCTCCTTAAGACACCAGCATTAAATGCCGAAACTGCTCCTGCCTGCAAATCCTATGTCTACAGTTTCCTGACGTGGGCTATTTAAATTCTTCATTAATATCTATTCTAAACTGTCAACCAGACTGGAGCATCCTTCTTATAAATAACATCAAAACCACATTAAACCTTTGCATTAGCTACTTGCCGGATTGCACATTAGCCTTTTTAGCCCTTAAAACGGCACACTTCACTTGCCCCCATTTACTCTCCCTAAGCCGTCTGCTTCTCTGTTTAGCACATTCCTGTAACTGAGCAGTCTACCTTTAAGAGTGCTCACTCTGGTGCCTGGGATAAGACAACAAATCACTGACACCGAAGAGTGTCCCTTCCCCGCCAAGTAGAGGTCTCCAGTTCTCTCTCACAGGCCATTTTCATGCTAACCATATACTTCTATGTCCAAACTTCCCACCTCTCCATTATCAAGGCAGTAAGGTGACTTCTTTGAATTTTGAAAAAGCATTGATGTTATTACACGTAAAAAATGATTATTTGCTGTTTAAAGAAAATGATGCATACCACCAATAAAATACTAATGGGGTATCAATACCTGTTTCACTGAAATGATCCCCTGCAGCATTTAGATAATCACAACTTTTAATTTAACAATTCAAATTCGCCTACATTTGCAAGTCTTAGGGTTGAATAAATGTTTATATTGGCATTTTAAACTATGTACTCTTCGATTTAAAATACCCAAAATAGAGAATCTTATGACATATATTAGGCAAATTTTATACAGTATTCTGAGGTCACAGTTATAGTAAACATATTTTTAACTGAACAAAATAAAATAGAGGAATTTCTAAATTAATGACAAATTTATATAACTGATTTGACCCTAGAACCTTTTCTCATTTCTGTAATAAGTTAAAGCATTATGAATCTAATATCAGATTCTCATGTTATTATATACTCCAGTAAGTCCATATTAGATTATCATAACTGCTATGCCAGTGAACAAATAGTGTATATATATACATATATATTATATATATTTATCTATGCCATGAATATTGAATAGAGTGCATAACATATATAGACTCTAAGTACTCTTAATTTTTTTCTGTACAGATAAATGTATGTGTCTCTGTTATAGCAAACCATGCTACACATGACCATGTACGCGCATTTTTGGAATACATCTTCTCCTGTTTCTCCTAAATTCAAAATCTTCCCCCTTGACCTCATCCCAACCTCCAACTTCTGAAAAATCAAGCTCTTGGTTTAGCTTGAGTAGATATCTTTAACAGGCTTGTTTGAATAAATATGCCAAAATACTTTACATTCTGTCAGTATCTAGTCAGAAAATTGTGCATGGAAAAAAGAGATGAAAAGAACTGAGACAGAAAGAAAATTAGTGCCATGGCAAGCTTTCAATACAGTATCTCTGAGCCAAGTTTTCTCAGTGAAATGACATATCCTCACTGAAATACCCTTTTTATATAATTATGCACTGAGCACACATAACCAAAAGTAACTTTTATTTTTGCTCCTTATCGAGGAATACATATTGCCCAAGCTAAGAATGAGGAAACAAAAGCTGGGATAATTATAGCTAATTTAACTTTGGAAAACTCTTATTCTCTAGCAGCCCGGCACATAACCCCCCAAACTAAAGTTATGTAACAAGGTAATATCAACAATGAGAAACTGCATGATAAAATCCTGCCCAAAAGTGAAAAATGCTAATTTTGTCTCATTTAGCAGCTGGATACAGAAATGCTCATTAGTTTTAAGAGGGTTAATCCTTTTAACTTTTGCATATTGATATGCCAATTATGCCTAATTGTACAAGAGGCATCAGTCAAGGTAATAGTGCATAAACACATGAAAGTTATTAAGTACATCCCAACATGTAATAAAGTAGGTGTTAATTGGTAGCTGAGTTCTGCGGGCTATTGAGGTGGATAATTCATTGAGAGATGGATCACTTGTAATTTCTCTCCATAATTCCTTTTGCAGTCTCATGCTGTGATGTTTTCATGCTTGTCAAAAACAACTGCGGCATAGTGCCTTTTGTTAAACACAGCCAATAAAATATGTTAGGCATCATTAAATATACTTAACTTTTAAACTTTTTCAAAGGTACAGTTCTTACTGATAATACATTATAGAGATTCCAATAATTTACTCTAACCACTGTCTCAAGTTCATAGTTGAGGAACATTTTAGCTGGTTTGAAAGCAGAGTCAGGCTGGCAGTGTTGTGCCTCCCAGCAGACAATACTTTTAAATGAGGAAGTAAAAAAGAAAAATGCATCTCTGAGTAACCTTATCTAAGGATGTACTTCTCACTCTCACAATATAATCACCAGCTTCCTCATGCTAAATTTGTTTGCAATACCTGAAGAAAGGATGATTAAAATCATATATTTCTCAGGCTCCTGAGATTATTGTGCTTTAATTTTGCCCTTGAAATTTCAAGTGAAAAACAGGGAATAAATATAATCAGTAACATGCTACTCAGCAAGTTTATCTCATTTAATAACTCAGTTAGGAAGCTGAATATTTCATAGGCCCCTACAATACTAACAGAACACACAATTAATAGCTCACATGTTTCTGCAGGGTGACTGGAACTTGCAGCCTGTCCCCAGCTAACCTATTCCTCACTCTTGCTCTCACTGTGAGAAACAAAATAGGTCTAGGGTCCAAAAGAGTGGCTAACATTGCATAAATAATTTTGTAACATTCTATGGCCTCAGCTGCAAGTTACCACCATTATGGAAGGAAATTAACCAGAGGAGACTCATCACAATCAGTGTGTTTAGTGGCTCAGGATGCGTGCAGGGGCAGGGACACAATTGGCAGTAGAGTTCGTCTCTAACTATTTTATTTCAAATCTTCCTAATGACACATTATCGAGACAAAATGGCTTCCTCCCCAAACCTTAAATCGCCACGCCATTTCAATTGTTTAAGTTCGTTCCAAATCAAATTCTAATTTCCAACATCATGTATGGCTGGGAGATTTTAAGAAAGAGATTTTCACATTTTTTTAAAAAAGACTTTTATTTCTCAGTTCATTCTTAGCTAAATTTAGCCTCTGGCTTTTCAAAGTGATGTACTGTATTTGGAAGTACAAACACCACATGCTAGCATAACCTCATTATTTTTATGACACTGAAGCATGATAGTGAAGGCCCTTAAAATGAGTCAAAGGTGCTCTTCGGTCTAGCTCCAAATCCACTTTATCACTCTGGATTAAGTCCATCTCTTCCCTCAGAACTGGGAACATTATTATGACTATAAGTAGGCAAGATAAAATACATTACAAAAACAGTTTTCTCATGCATATTATGAATAAAACGACTAATTCTTTCTTTCTTTCTTTCTTTCTTTCTTTCTTTCTTTCTTTCTTTCTTTTTTTTTTTTTTTTTTTTTTTACAAAATTTGGTATTAAGGAACTTGGGTATTAGAGGTATTTGACTTACAGGTTCAGCGACCTTCCCAACATCAGTGAGGATCATGGATTTGGTTTGGCTCAGCCTGTCATTGTGGCTGTTGGCATTTTTTATTCTCATTTGCACAGCTCCGGTGCCTTGGCGGGTGGAACTCGGTATTTCCGCAGAGGTATCTGCATTTGTAGATTTCTGCATATTACAGTGTTATCCTGATAAAATATAAAAGCATTATATTATTCTACTCATGTACTTTTCCATGAAAATCTTTTTGATGGAGTGCACATTCCTATTCATTAGTAAGGTACAAAAATGAAATAGTCTCCATTTCTCTGCATAGTGAAGACAAAGGTCATTCCTTTGTAATTGTTTTAATCGATTAAATTATGTGACCCCTATATGTGGACAGTACTGTATATGCCAGAAGACTTCCAAGTTCATAGGCCGCATACCTTTACTCTGTGTAGTTCCTAATTCCATCAAGAAACTAATGGCAATATAATACGATCTTCCTTATACAGAAATGATGTTGCCAACTAATCATCTCTAGGGTATATACTCTTTTCATTCACAAAATCACTCATCTATTACTAACCCCATTCCACCCCACCTCCACATACAACCACCAGCACTCTTTTTTGGTGAACGAAAACCTACATCAATAAAATCAAATTTAAGTTAGTAGAACTGGTGTCAAAGCAAACCACACCAATCCCATTGACTATCAAATGTGTTGGCTTGGCCTTATTAACAGGTGTTCAGCCCGAGATGCCACCCCTACTCATAATATCCATGAGGGGGAATTAAAATTCTTTTGTCCTTCACCATCTCCCAACAGAACTAGATTCAGTAGCTTAGTTGGACATAATATTTATGAAAAAAGAGAAAATCAACACTTTTTTTTGTTTATTTATTTACTTATATTTTAATGGAAGACATCTGATTTGGGCAGAAAAATTCAGTGTGGGTACATTTTAAAGGAGATTCAGTGAAGAAACAATAAGTCAGAAAAAGAAAACAAAGATAACTAAACTGGCCTCATCGGTGGGTGGACTGGGAGTTTAGTTGCTTCCCCAAATCTTTAATCCTTTTCAACTGTTCCTCCCCACAAGCCCCACAAATGAACATGTCATCTCATTTAAAATAGAACATTTGCAACAAACACAGCTTCTAAGCTTCTAGAAACAGACCCCTTTTTAGCCTGATTATTGTCTCCACGTCCTACCTACATAGACATTCTGTAGCTAGCTTGGGTGTGTGTATATACATTAAAAAAAAAAAAAATTGTCAACAGTTATTATAGAAGCCAATATAGAATCCCAAAGAAGGATGGTACTTTATTGGTATCCCTGTTTGTTGGATAGACAATTGGGCTAGAATTATGATAATGTTCAAGTTAAGTAGACACAGACATGATTAAAAAAGAACGAAAGCATTTTAACAGGAAGAAAGTGTTACCTCTTAACTGATGCCAGTAAAGCAATTAAGTGATAACTTAGAAGTTAATATTTATTGAGTATTTATTATGTGTCAGGCAATGTGTTTAGTGGTTTAATCCTTGCAAAACTCCTAGGAGGAAGACATTAAACTCATTTGTTTATAGAAGAAAAAAATGAGGATCTGAGAGACTATTAATTTTTTTAAGAACACTAGGCAGAAAGAAATGAAGTAGTATGTATTTTATCCTGAAAACAAAACAAAAAACAAAACAAAACAAAACAAACACCAAGATGTCCATCAACGGGTCAATAAATGAACAAATTCTAGTTCATTTTCACAACAAAATATTGTTCACTATAAAAAGGAATGGACTATTGCTGCATATGGCCCACATGGATAATCCCAAAATTTATTGTGTTTAGTGAAAATCAGTACCTCCCCTCCCAAAAGTACTCATTGAGTACTTGTCACGTCACTTATATAATATTCTAGAAAATACAAAGTAACATAGTTTTCAGAAAGCTAATCAGTGATTGCTAGAGATATGTTGGAGAGAGGAATGGATTATAATGATTCAAGAAAACTTTGAGAGTTGATAGACACATTTGTTATCTTGATTGTGATGATGGTTTAACAATAATATACATATATATTAAAAATAATCAAATTACAGACTTTAAATACATGTACTTTATTGTACTTCAGTTACACCCCAAAAAGTTATTTATGGGAAAGTTGTTTTAAGAATTCCTTAACAGATTTATTTTGATTATATTTTCATTTTTGACCAAGAGCATGTAGCTATGTTCCTACTTGTGTGATGTTTTATACAAATTTATCTAAGTGAGAATAAGGGCTCTTTCAATAAGATTTAAAATAATAATTTGAATAAAAGAAAATTTCATCCCCACTATTCCATAGAAATATAATGACAGCCACTTTTACGAGAATAGTTTTAAAATGTATCAAATCTGGCCAATAATGTGTGCAAAAGGTATCTTACCTCTATATCTAATTAGAATAAGATAATAGAGTATTATATATATATAATATATATATATATATATATGTAACTCTATAAGAGTAAATGAATGCAGTTACATGCAGATGATATAAATAGTTATTTCTCCATTTACCATAGTAGATGAAAATAAGTTTGAGTTTTATTCTGTATATGATTTATTATTGAGGCCATTAGTTTTTCCTAGCCAAGTAAAACATATTTCAAAAAAATAAAAATAAAGTGAATCCATGAATCTTTGGCAAATATGTAAATGCTATTATTAAAACAGTTTTTTTTTTTAGGGTATATTTTAATGAATTGAAATAAGAACGAACGAAGGAATGAAAATCTAGGGATTGCCATTGTAATGGGAGCTTTGGACTCATGGTAATTAGACCAGCTGCATAGAAAGAGCACATCATGACTTCCAGTAGCAGCGTTATCTGTAATGATCACCTTTGCGATCTTGTACAAGTCAATGAACCTGTTTCATCATTGGAAAAAAAAGTGATAGTAAAGGGGCAGGGGCAGCCAAGAGGATTGCTGTGATCTGTCAGGTCCTTTCACTTCTGATACTGATGTGCTTAAAATTTGGTTGCTCAAGAAGTATTACTACAGACTTAACAGAGCTCAATAGTTTTAGGCAGATAAGCAATGATATAAATACTGTGGTATGGATCGATACTCAAGGGATTTGGGTGGGGGATGGGGGAATCTATGATTAAACATATAATTTTTTCTTTTAGAAAAATGTGGGTTCTCCTCTGAGTGAATTCAAGGCTTATTCTTCCCTATTACTCATAGATTCAAACTCTAAGGATGCTGTGTTTCTGATATTGATGAGGGAAATCACTCAGGCCACAGCTACTATCTTCTGACCAAGAGCATGAAGCCACTGTATTTACATAGCCCTGCCATGTGCCATTTATAGCACACATCGCTTCCTCAAAGCCTACACAAATTTTATTGTCAAATCAACATTTGCATTCTTGTATTGATTTCACAATCAACCCATAATTTACCTAGTGATGCATTGCTGTCAAAGGGCTGATTACTTAACAGGCCTCTTATCTGGCTTCCCCACCTGTTTTCTCAGGGACAGGCTGCAGAAAGCATTTTCAAAATCTTTCTCCTTCAGATCTTTCTGTTCAGCTAATCTCTTCCCTTAGCACAGTGTAATGTTATTTTTCGTTCCTCACTCTTTCTCTCCTGTAGCTATCACTTCCTTCCCCATCGGACCTCATTCTCACATTTTGTTGATATCCTACTGCATTCTCTTCATTCTCTTTATTCAGCTTCCCTTGTCTTCTGCTCCACAATGGAGTTCACATTGATACTATCTCATAATTATTCTCATATTTGCCAATATTCAGTGGATTCTAATTTTGCAGAGTGCTACAGTGCTCTGAGAATAATGCAGAAAATGACACAAAACCTCTTGTTAAAGATTCCTACCAACAGAATATAAAATTATCCATTCAATATTTACAGAAGTTCTCCTAAGTGGAAGGCACTATATTAGAGGCTGGATATACTTTTTTTTTTTTTTTTAAAACACTACCTTATAGTTGGTGAGGGTGATAGAGAAATAATTCACAATTAAATGAGAATAGAATTGTGTCCAGGTAGAGAGGACCAATGGCATCAAACTCAAGTGAACTGGGAGATGGAGAGAAAGTCTGCAAAAGAGATCAGCCCATGCTGGAGCAAAGTCAGAGCAGGTTGGATACTTTGGGCAAGGGGCTCAGCAATGCAAAAGTATGCAAATAACTGTGAGATTATAATGTAGATCCTGAAATGTGTTATGAAGGAAAAATATAATATCAAGGTAGTTCAAGAAAAGGAGATATGTTGGATTTCATAAATAAAATGGTATTTGACCTCTGATCATCTTGCTAGCCCTTCATTGAGCTGAAGGATTGACTGGAAGCCCCACTCCTTCAAACCCAACCACTAATGTAAAAGGCTGGTATTCTAGACACTCTGAGGGAGAGAACATGGGAAGAAGGCTTTCCTTGGTATGATACACAAATGTTTTGTATGGATGAACTGAGTACAAGACAGAAGCAAGACCCCCCAGCAGGATTGAGGGAGGTGCAGAAGGAAGGAGGGAGTACAGAGGCGGAAGGAAAACCGATGGACTGAAATAGCAGCTGTGCTAGTGGCTGCGACACTTGTAACTGCTGTACTTGTGGGTTTGGAGATGATTTATTCTCTTCTATCCTGTGAGGACTCTCATACCAAGTTGATAAGGTAATTTCTAGGCCAAATTTTACAAGCTGTATTTGGACCCCACTTGTAGTCTTTTTTGTTCACTGTCAACTTCTCATTTCTCTTCACCTACATCCTAACACCCTTTTTTCCCTTCTACCAGGCACCTGATTCTTTATATATTGTGCTAAATCCCAACTAGAGCACCTAGTCAGGCCTCATTTCATCCTCAGAGTCAACACTTCTGAAATTCCACCATATTTTCTTCTTTACCTACATACCTGAAACATACCATTCTCTCTGTGAATCACTTAGATGTATATGGGAGAGAAATGATTAAACTAATTAAAGTAATGTCACAAATGATTAGTCAGGCTTCCCTTTTACTTCTCAGGGAAGCATTTACCTGAATTTTAAACTGGTATCTCTTCTTGGCTGTATGAGAGAAATATTTTTGGCAGTAAAAAGAGTTTTGATCAGTCTACTCCATATATAACCTTAAGTAAATAGGGGGAAGTAGTATTTGTGACTAGGAACAGGATATTAATTAGCATTGTGGTTCTAGTAAATAGTGCCTCCTGGAGTTGTGCAATGTGATAGCCTACCATGGAGGTCTTATTTTTAAACTTTATGAAAGAAGGTTCTAGGGAGAGAAAATGCCTAACTTTGAGTCAAAAGAAACCCTTATACAACAGGGTCAGTCATGACTAAGCTGCCAGCATCAGGGAGTGGATGTGCTTCCAGGAACATATGTATCAATTCCAGGATATAGTCAGAAAGGCAATGAAGAGCTCCAATTTGTAGTTGTTCTGTATTATTATTCCAGGAATATTCACAGGGATTTTAAATCATATTCTGTTATTCCACCCATGTTTTCATCCCTCCTTGAGCCTCAACTTTTCAGGTTTGGTGGAATATATTGTAAAGTCAATAATATTTGTCTCTGAGTATTTCTATGCAGCTTAATAACATCAAGCATTTTGTTAGCTATAAGTCATATTAACTTTAAATTTCATGTGATCTACATGCCTATTCAGCATTTCCTTTGTTCCTCCTATAACATATCTGGTCATCATCATCATCATTATTAATTTTATTAGAGAAAACATTCATGCCTTATGCATTTATGTTCTTTCAAGAGGCACACAGAGTCTCGGTGAATGACTGATGAAAATATTGAAGAGTTAGTTCATTTTGCATGTCTCTAAAACATCCATTGATTTCACAAAACTCTCTAAATAAATATCCCTGAGTTAGAAATTATAATGTAAATCAGTTAAGACTGCCTTCACAATTTCTCTACACTTCCTGATTTTACATGTACCAAGAGAAGAGCAAGAATAGCTTTTTATATTGCACTAGTTCTACTTTCAATACTGTTTTAAAAACAGGAAGCCGTGATGACAACGCTCTTCATAAGAGCCACACAAACTTTGGTTCTGCTCAACAGACTTGGTTCTGTCATGTTCTCGGTCTGATTCTCCACCATCACTGCAAATACTCAAATAGAAGTGAATGTGGTATTTCATTTAATCATAAATTTCATAGCTGTTCTATCAATTATTTGTTGCACTCAGTTCATTACACTAAGGCTCAGAAGCTTGCCCTTTTGAGCTAGAAAGTATATTTTTGACATCTCTTTCTCTTCAGCAGCATTAAAAGTATATCAATAATTTTTTGAGCTAGGAGAAACTGAAAAGGCACTATGATATATCTTTATGCTGCAGAGCAGAGAAAATTGAAGCTCAGAGATACTGAGAAGCTTGCCTAAGGAGTACAGCCTGTTCAAAGCAGTCCCAGGACAGAAACTCAGAGCCTACATTCACAACATCTTGCTTTAACCATAGACCCCGCCCCAAGACAAGTCAAGTGGAAACTGTGGGTAAAACACAAGGTAACAAGAATCCTAAAGGAAATATGACAGGGAGATAAAATGATCATAGGGCAGCCATGTTAGACACATATTGTATAATTCTTTCTATTTAATCATTAATAATATTCCTGACAAAATTAATAAATGTTTATTGACTATATAACTAGGAAAAAACTATGGAAACTAGTACATGCCACTGGGCATGGCCTAACAAAGCATTATCAATAGGAAAACATCCTTGACCAAGTTTATTTCTTATTTTAAAAACATATGTATAACTTGCCCTAGTCAGTGTTTCTAAGGGCCAAATGAACTTTAGATATTTCATGATCAGTTAGAAGCAGAAAAAATACAATGCATTTCACATCTTATGAGGCTTATATTAAAGTGTACTTGGAGATTCATAAGAATTTTTAAAAATATAAAGAATACCATATTTTCATTTCAGAATAACCCTCTTGTTTATATCTCTTTAAAAAAATGACACTTATCACTGTCTTAGAATTTAGCAGGGCTACTTGTTCTGACAGTAGAGAATATTTCCCTAGAGTTTCAAATATCTTTAGGTGCTTTATTTTCTTTCTCAAAAAAAAAAAAAAAAATAGACTCTCTTGCCTGACATGAATTAGCACTGAGGATTTTGTAAGGAAAACCATCTCAGAGGTAAGCATTGAGTGCATCCTATGGAATTCCCATTCATGGGTATTAGTTTGGGTTTTCACTATGTGGCAAGTGAGCTGCCTGCCTCATCACTCCAACCCTCAAGAGCTACGGTCTCCTCTGCCTAAACACACAAGAACCCTCTGTGGTGATATGACCCCTTTCCTTTCCCAAAATATGCGAGAAGAGCTGTTTCTCCAGGTTGGCTAAGAGCTCACGACAACTCCATAAACAAATATTACTTCTCTGAGAAATTCATTTCTAAACCTTAGAAAGATCTTATGTTGATCTGTGGTACAGCACAGTCTGTTTGTTCCCTGTGGAAATGACTTGTGGCCTCGGTAGTTCCAGTAATGTGTGGCACAACCTTCATGCTACACTTTTCTGACAGGTCAGTAATTAACTTGCATCGCAATTGTTTGTCGTTTCCACCACAGCAGCCATTTACCAAAATAACATTTTAATTTCAGTTTCCTTCCAGTTCACTTTCCTTTTCTTTTTTCCCTGTGGCTTCTACATCTCTATTAAGTCTAATTTCCCCAGACCACTTCCATAAGCGGAGGGAGTGCAATAAAACTCAGTTTCAAAAATGTCAAATATAATGAGAAAGGAAGATCACAGTAACAGAATTTGACCATAGCCACCCCATTGGGTAACATTGTCTTTGACTGGGCAGGTGTTATATATAGGAAATGTGATAATAAGGTTTTGCATTTATTTAATTTACATCAGGGAATCTGGGTGAATGTTGCAGTTATGGGCAAAGTCAGCTGCATGGATAAATTGAAATAGTGATTGTCATTATATATAGGCATCTTAAATGGTGAAAATGACAAGTAAAATACATTTTTGAGTAGAATAAGTCCTGGATAAAATTGCTTGGAAGGTAACCTTGATCTTTTCTTAGGTCTTGGTATCCTATTGCTATTTCTCATCCACTGGACATCTTACTTAGCCTTTTAATCTCTATCTTAACGAGAGCAAAGCAATTGATTTTACATTTCATATTTTTATTAAGCCTCTACCCTAAAAAATAGACTTGTAGGCCCCACAGTTTCTGCAAAAATTATTAAGAACCTGGGATTAAGTTATAAATAAGCATGTTTGTCCACCATGGAGTCTGATAAGAGTGCAATGGAGGATGGGACTGAGGACAATTTCAAGGTAAAGGTGACATTTGACTTTGATGTTGTGTGATAGATAGGACTCCAAAGGCACAGACAGGATATCAAGAGCAGTGCGGGCTGAGATCACAAGATTTAAGGAAAGGAGGAGTGACTATCTACAATGAATGTTAGAATGTAGGTGGTTAGGCGGGAAAGTTAAGGAGAAATAGTTAATTAAGGCTGGATTAGGAGAACCTTGAAGTTCCTGTTAAAGAGTTTGGTTGTGTCTTCTAGGTCCTGGGAAACTTTGATGACTTTCTTTAAGGCATAATTTTCTCCCAAAAGACTTGGCAAAAAGAAACCTGAAAGAATGAATTTCCAGCCTCTGAGACTATACAATGAACAATATTATTCTCATGGGATGTTGCTTGAATAACTTTAAATCAGAATAAATATCACAACATCCATTTGTAAACACCAATCTTATGATAAGGACACCCAGTGATCTGGGGAAAAAATTCTCTAGAACTTTGGGAACCTCACTTTGAATTTCCAGGTATACATTTAATGTTTCTTGTTACCAACCAAATGAAGAGAAAGGTAAAGATTTCACAGGAATGACAAACGAAACATTTAAGGAAGAGAGGTCCAAGGGCGCAATTACGTTTATATTAAGGTCATAGTAGAAAAAATAAAATTAAGATTAATGGAACTGCTTCTGAATTTCCCTCTGGTGATCAGGTAAGAGGTGAAAATTAAAAAGCAAATAGGAACAAAATGCCTTTGCCATTGTAATTATATTTAGGCAGGATAAGACGTTTTATGAAATGGCAATCTCCTTAGATACACAGGAGAGCCATAAGAGGCATAAGTGATGCAATCTTCCGTTTCCCCTGTCAGTTTTGACCTAATCTAGCAAGAAATGCTGAACCATTTTCCGCCTCTTGTGAACAAGTATAAAATAAGAGAAAACAGAGTGACTATCTTAGGGCGCTGAATGATGAAATGTCACGTAAAGAGAAAACATGGGTGATAGAACAAGTTGCTCAGCAGCTACAGTATTAGAAAACACTGGCAGAACAAATGGAGTCTCAGACACTCTTTGGAACAGAACAGGTTCACTGATCTTTGTTGGAAGAGTATGAAGTGCAAAAAATGCATTTTGACCTGCGATGCTTGTTTCCTGGGATTTCATGTTCTATAGTATTTATTTCCAAAAGGATGTGACTCAATTATAAAGCCCTTTTATCAAGCAGATTACATTTAATCATGCATTGATTGCAGTACACCAGACTTTCTCCATCTCTATCTTGGTCTGCCCAAGTTAAAATATGGAGAAGCTGCATATTGCATAATTAATGCTCAACAGTAATTAACAGGAATCGGTAACTGACAGTACTCAAATATGGCTGACACTTGTTTTATTTAGCAAATTTGCTACTGCATCCAATTAGTCTTTTCCTAATGCTCATATCTTTAAACTTTGAACTGATTGGATTGGATTTCGGTGCCAAAGGGACATGTCTGAGAATGGGACAGTAATATCATAGTCCATTGTTGTGACAATAATAACATCATTAAACTATTTCAGAATATTTCCTTTAATGCATTTAAAAATTAGTTTATTTCCCTCTCAATTATGTAAGCATGAAATGCATTTTAAATAGTTCCTGTGCTATGTGTGTGTGTGTATGTCTATGTTTGTGTATAAAGGTCTATGAATATAACACACTGAACACACTCATGTAATCACACCTAAATCAAAAAAACTCAGCATTATCAGCACTCCAGATACCCCTTGAAGGTCTCTTCCAATCACTATCCACCCCACCCCACTAAGGATAATTATTTTTCTTGTCTTCTTAGTTCTGCCTATTTTTGAACTTCATGTAAATGGAAACCTAGAGTATGTACTTTTTTTTTTTTTTTTTTTTTGCTGGGCTTCTTTCATTCAAACTTTTATTTGTGTGACTGACTGCTATGTAACAATCTTTTTATGACGTGCC
Source organism: Eonycteris spelaea (assembly GCA_003508835.1). Classification (NCBI taxonomy): domain Eukaryota; kingdom Metazoa; phylum Chordata; class Mammalia; order Chiroptera; family Pteropodidae; genus Eonycteris; species Eonycteris spelaea. The sequence goes on from PUFA01000088.1 coordinate 6,480,140, forward strand.
TGTGCAAAACTTTTTTTAGGTCTTTATTAGGTTGTTTGTCTTTTAGATTTGTAGGAATTTTTCCTATTCTGGATACAAGTCATTTTTACTATATGTGTTACAATAATGACCTTTTCTCACTTGTGGGTTGCTTTTTATATTCTTAATGGAAACATTTCATTAATAGAAGTTCTTAATTTTAATATTTCCAATTTATCATGTATTTCCTTTTATGAATAGTGCTTTTTTGTCCTCTTAAAAAATCTTTGTCAAATCCAAGGCCACAAAGACTGTTTCTACATTTTTCTCTAAAAAGATCTGTTGTTTCAACTTTTATTTTTAGAACTGTGATTCTTCTGGAAATAATTTCTGTATTTGGTGTGAGGTAGAAATAACTTTCTTTCTAAATGGATAATTCGTATGTATATTTTTAAATTAGAAAGATCTGATATCTCTCATTTATCAAAGTGAGAAAGGCCCAGAATCTGGCTCTCCATTTGAAGTGAACAGATGCTGGAGAGCTAGCTCTCCTACCCACAAATATTGACAAGAAGTTCAGTTGTGTCCAATAATTACATAAATTTCTGGTCATAGTCTTGGTAAATATTGGCAATTGGGGATCTAAGCTGAATAGAAAATTTATTCAGCAGAGGAAGTAAAAAAACCATAAGTAATCTGAGAAGAGCAGACTCAGAAATTCAGATTTACAGAATGTTAACAATCAGGAAGTTTGTTACCAAGTGTTAAGAGTTTTGAATGCTTGGTATTTGTTCAGAGCTAGCTCAATTTATCTACAAGGAGACTGGAAAGGGAATGGAGCAATAAATGACCAAGTTACCAGTAAGAAAGTTGTGGTCAGGGACAAAGCAAATGCCTAATGATGAAGGCATGACTTGCTGAGGTACTGGGACTTGTAAATGAGGAGAAACGCACTTGCTGTCTGCATCACAAGTGCAGACCAAAGCCATGATCACTTTTAACAATTTATTATTGAACTCATAGAGCTTCATTCCACTGGAATTCAAGACTACAGGCAATAAGCTAAGATTTTTCCTGGGACTTATGGTCAGAAATAACTCAACTTCAGTTGAAAATGAATAAATTTTTAAAGTCCATTGCTACTAGGCTCATATTTGTTAGTATTGTTACTCTAATTAAGTTTTCTGAAAATGCATTTCATTTTAGAATATACTGGCTGTTGGAGGAAGTGGTATGGATCATAGTTGGGAATAAAAGAAAAGAAGAAGGTAGGAAGCTAAGCTAAGTAGGTAGATACAAAGATAGATATATAGGCATATGAAAGTAATGTGTACATCTATTTGAAGTTAATTTAAGTATGATGTTTAGCTACTCAAAACACACATCCAGTCTTAACTCTTGCTGCAAAATAAATTATTTTTCTAAAAAAAAACTCAAAAGGGCCATACCAGAAGCAATCAGGGTCTATTGTATAACTTTCAGTATGAGTGTTTTTTGTTTTAATGTTTATGTCATGAACTTTGTAAGTGTGAGTAAAACATCAATTTAAACACTTGCAAAACAGTTCTTTTGAGTATTAAACATCAAAGGGTCTTTGGTGTGGGAACAAAACAAATTCCAGAAATTTTGGGCAGTGAGGTTTCCTTTTATTAAGCCCATAATTATCAAAATAACAAAAAATATTTATCAGTTCACATTATTTAAATTGGAAGTTTTTAAATGAGTTTTTCTATCCTCATCTTAGCAGATCCTTCAATATGCTATGCATATTGTATATCTTATGTATCTTTTTCTTTCCAGGCTGATTAATTAAAGGCTCTTTTGATGCCTTAGTCTCTTGAAGAGCTTCAGCTGCATTATCAGAAAATTCAATCCATGAGTTGTTTGGGGGCTAGATTCCCCACTTAAACAACTGGCATTTTGTTTCTCTTTCCTCAAAGCAGAGTTGGGGAGGGCTCTCCCTAGGAGGGGGTAAAGGAGATGGTCAGATATTTTATACCTATCTAACTGTATTACAGTTGTTACCATAATTTGAAGTAGCATAGCCAAATTTCTGTCTTAAATTAGGCTCTTCACAAAGCAAAGTATATGATTTTGTCTTGGGCACACTGAAGTCATAAGGGAATGCATAAATACTTAGTTTTAAAATGGATATCATGATTATCTATTTAATTTTAAAAAATATTGAACAATGATTCTTTTTTCTCTCTTTCCTCTCTTTATTCACTTACAGTCTTATTATGACTACTTCTGAGACTTAAAGACTCTGATCTAATAATAGATAACACATATGATGAAATGGGTTATAAACCACACCCAAGCTACGTTTCCGCATCTTATGCACTGTGAATTTTACATCTGTATGCGTGTGTACACATGTGTTTAAATTTTCGTTACTATCATTATCACCATCCAAGGTATGCAAACCTCTCTTTTAACTTCCCTACAACAATAGATCCATACAAGTGTAGACGTTCTTGTCTATATCTTATATTATGTGACTTTGAAAATATCAGACAACTTAAGGATTACTATACTTGCTATAATTTAGAAAAGTTAACCTTTTGGAGACATCTGTTAATGGTTTTTAAAAAATGCTTTGAGGAAGACTGGCAACAGCAGAAGTTTTGTTCTTTTAGGTTAGAAAAATGAGCCCAGTCACGAAAGTTGGACAATCAAACAAACAACCAAAAATCCCAATGACCTAAATGAAAAATCTGTACATAAATGGATTTTTTTTTCATAGAATAACCTAATGTGCTGGTCAGTCACTAAACATTTATTAGGATTTATTGTGTATACAGAAATTATTTGGTGTTCTTGCTAATCATTGCACTCTGTTTGCTTCCTTAGGAGCAGCTATAAATTCAAGAAGAAGTGGAAAACCAGAAGGCTGCCAAACAAATTCAACCCACAGACATATGTTGTTGGACCTGAATAATGTTTTGAATCAGTTTCCCATTGAAAAAATGAAGAGTTCAAAATTTTTAAAGGTGTCTATCTGTGTGCAATCTCTTGAAAAATCATAAGATGTGGAAAACTGACCAAGGTATGCATGGTAATTGTCATCTGGAGGTGGGAAGCGTCTATATCCTGTAAACAGGGCAAGTTCTCCCTGATATAGAGGTTCCCTCCCTTCCCACTTGATTTGTATAGGTATCCTGACTAGTTTGGTAAATTTGTGACTGTGATTTCTGGTGTCAGTCAAAAATTGCTCCTCTGATATGTGGGTTGAGCAGAATTTCTGCTGCACATTAAATCAATGCTATTTTTATATTTTATTATTTTTAAATCCAAGCTGGTAGAATTGAAAATGGAGAACAGAACTAAGAGACTGCTTTTGTACCATTCCTTAATTGAAGATTAACATTATTTCATATATTATTATAATTTTTTTCAACATGTCCTCAAATTACCAAAAGTAGGGCATTGTGATGTGCTGTTTGCTATTGATAAAAAAGTTCCCCTTTTCCTTCTCTCTGCTCTGACCTCCTTTACTGTTCCTATTATATTTTGGCAGATAATGATAACCTGACCTCTATTGTTTTCTATTCTCTATTTGAATTGTGTGTCTCTTTTGCTCAAATTGACAGTGAGATCCTTAAAGCCAGAAACTATATTTGTCACTGTTGTTGCTCTGCCTTGTATCTAAACATTACACTTGGTGCCTCCCAGGAATCCCCTGTCTCTAATTCTCCCTGTATTATGAGCATTTCCAATAAGTCAGGTTTGTCACTATGTTACAATGCTTGTGGTTCCCAGTGCCAAATAAATCTGGATTCCCATGATTCTTTCCTTTTTTCCTGTATCAAAAGTTGCCAGACTGACCTGGGATACAGTGCATCAGGGTCAGGGGAAGTCAGAACAATCATTGCATCTCACCTACCCACCATCTCTAGTTCAAGTCATACTCTATCCATCTTCTGTGCTGATAGTCTCTAGTTTTTCTTTTGCGTTGATTTCCTTTCTTGAAACTATGGTCCAATTGCTAATCCCCTTTATTAAAGCCAGACTTCTAACTTAAAGCCCTCTGGCCTGTAGAACATAGCTAGTTTCTAAGGGCAGCAACATAGCCACTTATCTCCTAAGCCTTTGGCCAGTCACTTCCCACTGCCACACCTTGCTCTCATTAATTGGATGTGCTAAGACCAACCACTTTCAGAATTAAGACTGAGACTGGTGTAGTCACTCAAACACTGTACATGAAATCCTGAGCAGGTTTCCCCAAGGGGAACACAAAACAAAACAGAAAAACAAAACGAAACAAAACAAAACAGACTTCTCTAACTGGACCAACAAACTAGACCCTGGACCTTTCAATTTCCTTTATTTATTTATTTTTTCTTTCTAGAATCATTTTGCTAAGATGTCAACAAATCTGTTTCATGAACCATATATGTTACCACCTTACTGCCCCAGGCAAAATTAGATATAAAATAAAAGTGGGTGAAGAAAATTCTACTTTTTTTTCTCCTTATCTCTGTAGGGTTTTTTTTTGTTTTGTTTTGTTTTTTGCTTCGTTTTAACTTTAACTCCAGTAGTCAGTGACTTCCTATCACTTTTTGACTTGCATTATGTGATGAATATTACTTTTAATTTTTCAAAAATAAAGGGTAATTTCGATAAAGACACATCTTGAGTTCTCGAAGGAAAATTTCCATAACAACCAACAATTGGTAAATAAACAAAAAAGAGTGAGCCTTCTTCTTTCTCCCACACATAGCTATACTATACTCCCCCACACAGCTGTATTGGGGAAATGAAACCAATAGCAAGAAATTGCTTTTGATGAGATTCATAATGTTATCATAATACTTAGAATTAAAATAAATCAATATTATACTGGCATAAGTTTTATTTCTTAATGAGAGACAAAATGATCATCATTTGAATCAAGAGGACCTGATAAACCAATTACTATGACTATTATTTGCATCATATTAACTTTTTAAAAATAATTATTATATGCCACAAAGTAGGTAAAATTCCTTAACACATCATTTTATTTTTTATCTTGTGAGGAAACTCCCCATTTTATAGGTGAGGAAACTCAAGCTCAGAGAGATTTAGTTGCAAAAATAACATAATATTTAGCAAGTGGTGGAGCCTGGGGTTGAATTTGTTTTTCTGACTTCTTAAACTATGCCTTTAATATCTTCACTATCTCTAAGGAGTAAAAAAATTCTGGACTAGAATTTGATAGCAATATGTTCTCATCATGTTCTCAAACATTTCAATTGCTCTATGCATCATTATCTTCTATTAAAGCTATTAAAAGCTCCTGTTTTTCTCACTAGTTTGCTAAAAATAATCAAGTAAACTAATGTATACAAAATCACTTTTAAAACTTTAAATAAGATATAGACAATAGACATTTTTTTACTGTGTTAATTAACTTTAATCCAATTATCAACTTTAAGATACAAAATAATTTTGAAAAAGGAAAATTAAGGAGTAAGAGAAATAGGAGTATGAAAGCAAGTAATAATACCTTTTTGCCATAATCTATACCAGAATTAAGGGATGACCAAAAGGTAACTATGGTAATAAGTGAAAATGGAGATAAAGGACTGTATTCCCCTATAAGATGGCAATTAAATGAATGTATAAGATAAGTGAGCCCATAGAGGTTCCATGATTATTCATTAAGGTGACTTGAGGAATAGTGACATTAGAAGAAGACTGAGAAAGAAGAATGAGAGATTATGGGTTTAACTTGAGACATGTTCAATTTGAACTGATGATGTGACTTTATAAAAGCGGTATCAGTGATAATTAGAAAGGAGAAACAATATTCAGAGAGAGGTCAAAGACAAAGATAGAAATTTAAGGATCATACCTGAAGGATTAAATTTAAATCATAAGAATGAATAAGAATGTTGAAGCTGTCTTGTGAAAAGAGGAGATGGCCTAGAGATGTGTCATTCACAAAAATATAACGTGAGTCACCCATGTAATTTAAAATTTTCTGGTAGCCACATTAGATGAGTAAAATAAAGTCAGTGAAATTAATTTTAGTAACATTTTATTTAATCTAACATATCAAAAATTGTAATAATTTCAGAATATGGTCAATGGCAAAATATTAATGACATTCTCTTTATTTGTACCAAGTCTTCAAAAGCTGGTGTTCATTTTACAAGACAATTTAGACTAAATGCATTTCAAGTGCTGAATAGCTATTTGTTGCTGGTCGCCATATCATAGTGGACAGCATGGCCGAAGAAAGAATTTGAAAGAGATAAGGGCTAGGGGGAGACATACGGTCCAGCGGAGAGGAAAAAGAGAAATAGAAAAGGTATCTGCAGTTTGACAGGAACTAAAGCAAAAGTGTTTTCTTCCTCAAATGTTTTATAACACTTCTACATGAGACAATATATATAGTGAACAAGCAACAGATTTTCTACAGATGGTATTGTTTTAGGCATCAAACAAAGCAGGATCTTTTTAGACACTTTCAGACTTCAAGGGCCTTCTGAATTAAGTCTAGCATTGCTTAATTGGTGACACTTAACAGGTTTAGAAATTGTAGCATGGCATTGTGAAAATAATATGTTTTCATCATTACCCAGAGTTCCCTAAAAATCATGACACATCTTATCAGGTAGCGCATAAATTTGAACACTTAACCACTTAACCTTAACATTGTTATCATTAAAATAGGATACTAACTCCGTTACACAATTTGTTGTGGATATCAAATGCTATCAGGTAGGCAAAGCATCTAATACATAACATGCATTACACATATATATGCATTATACATAATGGCATAATCATAGCTATGATGATGATTTTTAATAATCCCAATCTAATAACTTATATTGATGAATGTCTCATGCCATTATAAGCATCTTGAGAATAAAGGAATATTGTCTACTTTTTATAACACCGTAGTGCCTACTACAGTGCTGGAGACATCACCGGGGTAATCAACAATCCTAAATTCCACTTCCTTTGAGAACCAGCAAGATATAAATAGGTGATATTGGATAGAGGCTTAGATTACTTGATTTCTCAATGTATTTTAAAAAGCTGAATATGAGTTCTATAGCTCAGTCTCTATCCCTTAAAAATCTAGTATGAAACTAACCAAAGCAGAAAGATAAATTATCAGAAACAAAAATTTCCCTTGACTCAGCACTGTTTCCTGATCATAGATCTTCAAAAAGTTGTCTTGTTTTGACTCTAAGCTTGGCGTTGTATCAGTAGAGACTAGAACAAAAAGTTCTCTAAGTTTTTAGGAAATGAATCTAAAGTGAACATAAAATTATTCAATTTTAATACCATGGTTTTAACAAAATAGCTTAATATTTAAATGACTAGAAGTGATAGGTGTTTTCTATCAGTTTATTACAATACATTTTCAGAAGGTGGGTTAATTGTTCTGGGTTTCAGAAAGACACTATAGTATATAATGGATCCTGGATTCCACTCCAACTTCTCATCACTGCCTTGATACACAAAATGTACCCATAAACTGTCATTTGTTTGAAATATATTTCAAGCTCCTCTTTCCCTAAATTTCTCCTATTTTTCAGACCCAAGAAAAGTCACAAATCTCCTTAAAGCCTTCCTTGAATCTAAAGTCCACAGTCAACTTTGTATCATTTATTTTTTCATTAATCATATTCATAGAGTGCTTATTATATGCTCATCATTGTTCTAGGTTCTAGATATTCAGTTGTAAAAAGGCAAAGTCAATACTCTCGTGGACCATTCAGTTCAATATAAAGATAGCTACTAAGCAACTTAACAACAACTACATATATATGTATGTATACACACATGCCACACATACATGTGTGTGTGTGTGTGTGTGGTGTGTGTGTGTGTACACACTTCCCCATATCCAAATGCTGTTTAGGAAAACAAAAGCAAAGTAATGAGACAGAGAGAGCCTTGCAAATCATAAAAGGTGGTTGAATTAATTTGACATACAATAGAAAGTCATTTAGAATCATTTAGTAGGAGAGTTGAAAGTTGTATGATTTAAGTGTTAAGTAAGTCACTCTGCTTACTCCTTGGAGAATGAATCTCATCTGAAAAGTAGAAGCGGGGAAATAAGTCAGGAGAATTTTGCAATAACAGTGGTAGAAGTGATGATATGTGATGGAATTTGGGATATTTTGATAAATATTTACACATTGCTAAATGTCCAGTTCATTTCTGTTTAGAGAACTCTATTAAAAGCTCAATATAGACAAGCATTTATAAATATAAAAATAATTAGATCAAAAACTGGGTTCATGTAAACAATATAACAATTTGAAAAATTGTATGTAAAATATAAAAAAGTTTTTTATGTATTAAATTTCTTTTTTTTCTGAATCTGTTTTTTACCAAAATTTTTGAAGATTGTGAAACTTAGAGTTTTCTTATGCTCAGAGTGTACTTAATAAATTACAGCACATAAAAACACATTTAGTGGTGAAAAAAACCTATTAGAAGGTGCTGGAAATTGCTACCTCCCCAACTTCTTGAGTCATTCAAAGTGTGCATGTGAACATTACTCTATTTATTTTCTAATTTTTCTCTAACTTGACACTAGAAAGTGAGTTGGTAAGTGGTTTTTATCTAAAATGGGAGTGTTGTCAAAACATCATATATTGTAGTGTATTTTGGGGGAAAAAGTCATACCAAAAGCAAAAAATTAAGAAAAAGTAAAAAGAGCCATTTTCTGGGGTGGGGGAAGATATAACGTTAAGAACCATCGTTGAGAAAAGTAAACAGGGTATTGTGAGGTAGGTCAATATTTTCCAGGCTCTGAATATTACTGATGAATTGGATGTGGTTTAGAGTAGAGAGAGTGAGGAAAAAGTGAATTGAGGGTAATTCTTAGCTTATTGACCTGAAAAGACAGATGAATGTGGTGCCATTAACTGAGATGAATGAAATAGTGAAGAAGCAGGTTGGTTTGGGAGCAGGTCGGGAGAAAGCTTAGTTTTGAACACAGTCTTTTTTATGTCTCTGTGAGACATTCCATGAAGATGATAAATAAGCAACTGCATTTATAGTTTTAGTGCTAATAAAAAGGTTTGGTCTTGAGATCTAATCAGAATATAGATAATATTTAAACTTATAGCACTAAATAAGATCACCTAGAAATAAGTTTAGGAAACAAAAGCTGAGACTGGAGAGGTAGAAATCTGAAAATTGAGTGCAAGACATTCCAACATTTAGAGGGTTGGATAATGAGAAAGAAGTAGCAAAGGAGACAGAGAAGGAGCATCTAGTTAGTTTGGAGAAAAACCGGAAGAGCAAAATATCCCAGAAGTCAAATAAAGAGACAGGTTCAAGAGGGAAGGAATGTTCAATTGCATCAAATGTAGCACAGACAATGGATAATATAAAGACACATATATGACCATTGGATTTAGCAAAACAAAATTATTGGGACTCTAGCTATGTTGTGTACTATTTTTATGACATTGAATCTATATATATAATTTATATTTATATTCTTGTGTTTGTGAAACTAAGAAGTTTCACTGTCTGTATAGCACATCAATTCTTTGTACCCTTAATAATGTCTACATAATATAGTGTACTTATTTGGAACTCAAAATTACTTATGGAACTGAATTGAATCGGGTGGATGCCACTCAAAAGAGAGAAATCAATTTAAAAATCCACAATTGTATTGTGTGTTACTGACGAGGCCATTTTTTACATCAGATATTCTGCCTATTACTTGGTATCTTGTAAATACTCCTCTCATCAGACAAGCTTTCCTACATGTCGGAGAAGATAGAAACCATGAAGCATGTATTCCCTCCACTTCTCTCCTCACTTCATCTTATCTATATCCAATTCATCAACATATACACTCGTTAAAGTGCTCTTCTTCCTTCTGTTTCCGGTTAATTCATCTGCTTAAGCTAATGATTACACCCATCTGTCTGAGTATCCTTTGAGATCTGGTTGTGTTTCTGAATACTTTTCTTTGTTTTCTTTATTTTTATCCTTTTCTCCTCCCCTTCCCTTCAACATCCATCCCTTTTTAGCTACTGCTTTTTTCAAGTTTTATAAAATGTGTGTTTTGCATATGCTATCCACAATTCCTTACTTCCTTCACATCTCATTCTAAGGTTTGAGGTTCACTAATGCTTTTGATTCTTTATTACACAGAGAAAGGATACATTGTCTTATCAAGAAAGACAAATAGACCTTTAATCTTTTTAAAACAAACTCAACCTCAATCATAATAACAGAAATATCGAATAAAACTATACTGAGATATAATTTTCTACAGAGTAGCAAAATCTGAAAACTTTGGAAACATAATCTGTTGGTAAAGGTACAGCACATTCTTATTAAGTATTGGTGAAAGTTCAAAAAGTTACAACTTACATGTAAAATAGTTTGGCAATAACTACCAAAATAATTTTATTTCTTAGCTTTTAAATAAATAGTATTTATGAGAATTCATTCCACAGATATATTTTTAAATGTACACAATTACATTAAAAATAGCAAAAAATTAAAAACAACCATGATACTTTTAATAAAAGACTGATAAAATTAAGCATGATATATCCATATAGTGGAATACTGTACAGCTGTAAAAGATAAGAGAATGAGACAGTTTCTTATTTTCATTATGGAAATATTTCCAAGATATCACTAAACAAACAAAAAAAAGCAAAGTAGGTATGTATAATATGTTATCTTTACTAGAATTAAGGAGGATATGTACACACACATATATGCATGTATAGAAGTGTAAAGGGTTTAAAAGTAACTATAAAAAGTGTCTATTTGGTTAAGGTGGGGGTGAGTGGGGTATACAAAAATAGGAACGTGAGAAAGATTTTCTCTAAAAATTTTATGTTGAGGTTTATTTTAATTTTGAGCCATCTTGCTGTATCGCCTATTCTCAAACCGAAAACAAATATTTTCTCTAAAATGGTGCTGATTTTTCTGATAAGATATGATTAAGTGATACAACGCCAGCAAAATTCTCTAGTTTATTTTCTGGCACATAACAGGAATACAAAAATGTTAAGTGAATTTCTGGACCCTAATTGATTCCTTGTATCTTTTTATTTTATTTGTGCCTTAATTATGAACATAATAATCGTACTAGATTGTAAACTTTTAGAAGACAGTATTGGGGGGTTGGTTCAGACATGGAGTAGCTGGTGAAAAATATTTTTTAATTTAGTTTAATTGAAACCTTTGTTTCATTCATATTTACCCTTAAACTGATTATAGAGTTTGGACGATTTAAGTAAGTAATGCTCTTAAATGTGACTATATGTGGCTGTGTAGTAGAGTTCTGTGGCTTTTCCCTATAAGAAACGTAGTCACCTTTCTTCTGAGGAAAGCATTTTACCATCTCGTATATGGAGACCACTCTTTTCAGCTAAGAATTCATGTATTGCAGGTGCAGGCAGCTCCTCAATGAGAGAGTGGGCCTGTGTCCTAGGCCTGGTCACTCAGGATGTCTGTGCTTCAGGGTCAATGATCAACTTAAGTATGGTCACATGACCCTGTTCAGCCCAATCAGATCTAAATCAATTGGTGATGACAGTGCAAAGGCATTCTTTTCTGACAGTTTGCTGAAAGGGTCAGATGTAAACCAAAAGTTTTCTTGTCAACTCAGTGGGAACCTCTGCCAGAAACTGCTTATAGCACAGTGAAAAAAGGATTAAAGTACAAAGAAAATAAGACCTAATCCTGATAACTATGTGTGAGTTCCTGGATTCACCCATGCCTCCTTTGCTTTCATTAGATTTGTTTAGTTATGCAAATCATTGTTTATCTCTATTGCTTAGGCTAATTTTAACTCATTTTTTTATCATTTGCAAACACAAGAATTTATCTACTCAAAACTGAAGTTTAGAATACTTATAAGTACATTTTAAAGTCTAGCTATATAACATATATTTTGCAACGCAAAACAATATGCTTCTGGTACTCAAAGTGTTAAATTTAAGACAGTAAATGATTTTTTAAAAAATACATATATAAAGCTATTGATAATGTTACATATTTTCTAAGTGTATGACAATATCAAGATTATCTGAAGATATAGTGTAATTAATTTTCATCTACTACAAGAAAGGTGTGTGTTTCTTCAGAAATATCTTAGAGAAATGGACACATCTCTTTGACAGACCCATCATTTAAGATACTGTCAGAAGTTCTGTCTTTAAATACCACAGGCAGAAACAATGCATAACAAAACACTCTTTCTGCCCCCAAATACTTCTCCCTAACTCTTTGCCATGGCATCAGTCTCCTCACTCAAGACTGAAGTCCTCAACATTTAGCTGTTCCTTTGGATCCCGTCTGCTAATACACCTTATTAAAATTCTACTCAGGAGGGGAGGAGATCTGGCTAAGTCATTGAAAGAAACAAAGCTCGGTGGCCTTCTCCTATGAGCATGAATTATTTTTATCAGATGCTCTACATGCTGAGAATAGGACATATTTTAAAAACAATGGGAATGGGATGGAAGAAGCCAAGTGGGTACCAAGGCTGGGGAACTCTAAATTAGGGACATAATACATCACTTCAGAATAGAACAGAACACTAAAAAAGAAGAGGATTATCAATGAAAAAATTTATTTTTTCTGCATATTGCTGTATGTTGGCCCTAAGTTGAAAAGCATGATACTCTTTTAATAAATCAGTTTGAAATGACTTTCAAAATGAGATTCTCTGCATTGTGTTCGTTTCATCAAAATTTGTTTCTTATTTATTCACATAAAATGTACAAAGGTATAGTACCCTAAAGTAGTTTATTTGTAATTACTTCTTTTAAGATTTGGTCTGTATATTCAAGAGATAATACATTACTTGCTTTTATAAATAATTCTTAGAGTACCCTGGTTTATATGTCTATCGATTCTACTTGTTTCTCTTTATAAATCCATGCTAATGTATGTTTAATTAATTCTTAATTTTACATATATGTCATATAATGTCTATTTTAATTTAATATTTTCTGCAAGAAACAAGCATACTAAAAATAATTTGGCTTTTAAACATATTAAATGATTTAAAAATTATTCTAGACTTTTTTAAATGCCAAATACTTATATGGGTATTTATTCTTTCTAATGTGTAAGTACTACATAGGTTTATTTATGTAATTTTTTTGTAATAAAATGAAATAAAGTAATAACATATCAACCAAAACTATCTGAATTATATATCTTCTATAGAGGCAGAGGTTCAGAACCACAATATTGAGGACTGATTTAAATAATGTTTTCCATTGTGAGAAAATGCAATAAATTAAAAAGCTAATCAGTATATCAAAGCAAATACATATTACCAGTGTCTTCTTACACTCTGCCAATAAAAAAAAAGAATGTATTGAACACTAAGTCCTAATCTCTATTTTTTCACGATCATTGTAAGTCAACAAGTATCTTGTTTCAGTATTGGCAATTGAAGAGGTCTTAAAAAAAGAGTGCACTAGTATGCCTAATAATTTCCTGCTAAATGACCACATCAAAAAATATTTATGTGTCTTCCAATAAAAGACAATAAAAGAAAAGAAAATTGTTACCACTTATCAACCCTGTAACCATTTTTTAATAACATAAAAAAAATAGGTGGTGTGGGGCCATCACTTCTCCCATTCAACAGCACAATAAAAATAATATTAGGGAAGAGTGGATCATATCTGAAGCTTTTATTAAAATTCTTTCAAAAATCTGCAGTCAGATTTATTTTAGGTATTTGTCTCCAAGATTAGCAATACTTTTATATTTTCTGTACATATGTTACAGCACACAAAGACACTCTATAAAAAAAGAAATCACTATAAAAGAAAAGTTCTTGTCAGTTTATGATTAACAGAATCTTTTCATTTCTAGGGTTATTATTTGGGAAAATCTCAAGGAAGGAAAGTTGTATAATTACATAAATAACAAAAGTATATCTCTAATTTATCTCTTTTCCCAGAAGTAACCTTTGGTGAAGTCAGCTGTGACTTCTCTTTTAAATAGAGTTTTGCTTATGAAATAAAAACTTTCTCTCATTTCACCCTATATCTTAAATAAAATTTAGGAAAAACATATTCAACTGTCATGATAGAAAGCTTTCTTTTGCATTTTAAACTTTTCTGCTTTTTAATAGCTATTTATTAAACTACATATTTATTAAACTATACCTTTTTAAAGGTTTTCAATGCTAACTTTAATACAACACTTTACAATGGATATTCGTATTACAATTCAGATGTTATTTCTTATTGTTACACAATGCCTTATTTTCTTTCATTCTCTGAATCTTGAATAGTACATATTTTTATAAAGCAATGAGTTAAAGAAACAAAATCACAAATTTTTCTGGAAGACATTTTTAAAAACACTTTCAAACTAAAACTATACCTTATTATGTCTTTACTATTTAGTATAAAATCGTAACAAATGATCTTAGTATAATATCTCAGTAAAGGACTTTCAAATTTGAAGGCTACAAATATGAACAGAATATTATTTCCTACACCAAAGGAAATAAACTGATGTTTCAATCACAGGTGAAAACATCACATTTTTGTAGAGATGTTTATATGTACACCCCAAAGCATAGGATACTCTGTCGAATGTTTTCAAGTCTATAAACTTCATGTTCAATATAAAGTGAAAACTCACTTACCTTTTCTCAGTGATGACTTGTTATTGAAACTGCCGTCAACTTCTAACTGTTAATGACTCTTTCAACAAAAACGGAAAACAGTAAAGTCACATGTCGTAAGAGTAGGCCTGTGTTGGATGCTGCTTAATTTCAGTACTGAAGAAAAAAAAAAGGAGGAGGTGGGGGTGAGTACAAAACTTTTAAATAAAACCACTTCCTGCGTAGATACGGTTAACCACACACATCACAGCATTACTCGATTTGAAGAAATTGCCTTGTATAGTCAACAATACCACTATTTTTCAATGTGATTTTTAATTCTAAAGCACTACACATTTATATAGGTTTTCATCAATTCTGATTTAATGGGGCAAACGTGTGGTTAAACATGTAGCAGGGGGAAGAGCAGGCTGCTGAGGACTGAGGATACTTCCTCTTTCTCTGCCTTCTAGCAAGAGCTTAAAACCTAAGCCTCTACTATCCTCAGTGGGCTTGGGCATTATTCACATGCCATCAGGAAGCTCTGCCTATTGACTTGGAAAGCCAAGAAGCCACCTCCAAGTCACAGACATGGTCCTTCTGTCTCATTCATGGATAGACTCACAAAGAGTTGCTCTAGTTAACGAGTTCATGGGGTCTAGGACAGGTTGCATCAGAACTTCAGACAACACAGCCCAGGGCCACACTGCCATCTGGAGGACAGGAGGATGCTCGTCTAGCACGTGTTGTGACATTTGCTCTGACTGTGACTCCCACATTGGTGTATTCTCTCTGGCAGTTTCCTAAGCAGTTTTGAAATCTGCTGAAGAGCTTTTAATCTAGCTGAGTGAATCTTTGTGTGGCCTGACTTAAGAAGAAAAATAAAGTAAAGGATCCAAAGGGTATCATTTTTGGCGTGTTGCCATGTATCCATCTATGTCAACCTTTAACAAATCTAAGACAGAATTTTTGGGGGGAGTCTCAACAATTATAAGATGTGAAAATGTATTGAACCATAGAGTTAAAGAAATAAACTCCTGGACATCCAGGTTTGGCAAGTTTTATGAGATTTTCAAGATATTCATGAAAGGAAAACTTCTCTTCAAAATACATGAGAAAATTAAATCATAATCTCTTATCATACAAACCAATCAGACTGAAATTTGTGTAATAGTTCTCAGAGATGTGGAATATTAGGCACACATAAACACAATCATTAAAAATATATTTGGTCTATAAGGCCCAAGGTAAGGATGACATGTTCCTGCAAATTAATCTAATTTCTCTAGACAATGCTCTTTTCAAAATCATATTTCAGATGGACCCTAGAATTTGGAGTCAATTGTCATTCTTGGATGTATCTTTTTAAGTGGTTAGAGCTCGGAAGGTTTGTACTCAATGTTTCTCTAACACAGAGAAATAATGAAAAGAACAAAATGTTGAAAGTAAGAAAAGCAGAAACTAGGCCTCAATTCTGACATTGCTATTTATTTAACCTTGGCCAAGTCACTTAAGTTCTCTGAGATTCAAATTATTCATCCACACACTGGAGCATACAAATGAAAAAATATCTATCTCCCAGAGTGATGTTACTGGTTCCCAAACCTGAGCCTCTATGCACGGAGGGCAAGGAGCCACAGGAGGAAGAGACAGACCACTCCAGATTTGTAGGTGGCAATTTTAATAAGCAAAATAACTTACATAAAAGACTTGTCTTAGGCAAGGTCAGTAGATCTCCATACCTGTCAGACAGAATCTTAAAAGTTTATGTAGAGGCCTTACCTGGATTCGGTCACGTATTCTGCCAAGATGGTCTCAACAATATATTGCTCTCTCAAGGCTGCGTCCTTGAAAATGGCTCCCACTGTGGCTATGGTAGGTTGAATATGCATTCCAAGGACAGCAGAGGGGGTGGGGTAAGGAGCCTCTGATTGCTCTGGTCTAGCTCTCCAGTCAACCGGTGGTTATGACCTCTTGATGACCTCCTCCAATATTTTATCTCTAATGACCAGAAATTATCATTTATATGCCCCTCTCTTTTGTAGTGTGTCCTGAAGGGTCAGCAAGGGGTTTGTATTAACATGGAGGTGGCTCATTTGGTGCCTATCTGACTACACTGAAGGCAGATACAGCAGCAAAAAAATGAAGGCATATGCAAGACAGAATATAGATTAAAACAATAATTTTTAAAATAAGTAACAGTTTTCTTTTTTGTTTGTTTGTTTTTTAACCAAGAGCTCAATGACTCAAACCTTTGATATATAAAGTTCCCTTGGCTGAAGGTTGGATCACTCAAGGCATTCACTTGTGTTATTACATGGTTTAATAAAGACAATATGTTAGCAGACTCATTAAATATGAATATATAACAAAGGCCCAGGTGCCTCCTTGTGAGTCAGTCATAATGTCCAGAGCCATCTTATTTTGGAGGATGGCTTCTCACAAGAGACATTTCAGTGTTTAGGAAGGAAAGACAAGCTTTGCTGGCTATCATTTAAGGCTTGTTGGGTGAATTTAGTAAGGGCTTCTATGTGTGCTATAACATCTCCTGGGCCAATGGCAAGGACAAAGACAGTGGCCAAATGATCTCATCAGCAGGGGAAAAAAAAAAAAAAAAAGCCCATCTGGTCTTAAAGAGAGAGTGGTTGGCAACTTTTGTTTCCTTGGGGCAGATTCTCCCTGTATCAAGGTAAAAGCCAAGATGGAGTTACCCAACCATCCCAGTGGAAGCCATAGTCAAAGACTTATACCACATTACCATTGGGTCTCATTTGGGGCTACCCAATAAACACATAGTTATCACAGCCAGTTAGTACCAAATTAGTTGTTATCTTTTAATGTGACAAATGACTACATAGTTCAAGTTATATCCAGCTTATATTCCTGGCATAATTGGGTTAGTTTTTTTTAGGTGATTTTTCTGATCCCAACATTGGAGTGCTTAGGGGCTTAAGTGTCCATTACTCAAAGTGAGCCACATGAACTTGTCCCAAATCTGAGCATAGTCACCTATGGCTCTGATAGTAGTATTTTTGGACACTTGCAGTCAGTAGTTTGATGGGCTCCTTGTTCGACAGAAGAATAAATCCCATGCTCAGTGTTCTTGATAATGTATATCTAGGCCAGGTTTCTGGATCAGTATTAGTAACATCAGATGAATGGAGATTAGTGGTACTAGCTTGTTCTTCCTTATTATACCTTTTTAGGGTCTTTTAATTTCCTTCCTAGAGTAGTGATAGCCACCCTGACAATCTTAATGAGGTAGAGAAGGGCAAATATCCATACATCCAACAGTTGGATAATTCCTTCGTTGAGCATATGAGTAGGTTCACTTTAGAAAGGTATTTTCATCATGTACCTATCCTGTGACAGGACACCATAGAACCAGCAGAAGCCTAAACCTAGTCTAAGGTCAAATGTATTTAGTGTGAACTTGCATGGGAAAGTCATCCCCTTCTATAGGAATTTTACTTTTGGCCTGATCCTTGGATGTTAATGCAACTGCAGCTTTAGGAATTTGACCTACTCGTGCATACCATACATGTGGATGGGGAAAGTCAGCTCTAGCAGGCATGAGAAGGTGGACTGGGGCAGGATATGCTATGACTACTTTGTAACTACCAATTTATATTTTTTAATCCCTTCTTTTACGCGCCCCCCAATCCCTTCCATCTGACAACCATCAAAATGTTCTTCATATCTATGAGTTTAGGTTTTTGTTCATTTATTTTGTGTTTTAGATTACACATCCAAATGAATGTATGGTATTTATCTTTCTCTATTTGACTTAATTTCACTTAGCATAATATACTTTAGCTCCATCCATGTTGTTGCAGATAGCAAGATTTCATTCTTTTTATGACTAATATTCCATTGTATATATGTACCACCTTTTCTTTATCCACTCATCCAGTGATGAAGACCCAGGTCGCTTCTACATCTTGGCAATTGTAAATAATACTAAAATGAACATATGGATGCACATGTCCCTTCAAAGTAGTGTTTTGGGGTTCTTCAGATAAATACCCAGAAGTAGGATTACTGGGTCCTTTGTCTCTGGTTATGGCCTTTGTCTTAAAGTTTATTTTGTCTGATATAAGTATTGCTACCCCGGCTTTTTTGTGTTTTGTTTTCATTTTCATAAAATATATTTTTCTACCATTTTACTTTCAGTGTGTGTGTGTCTTTTTTTTTTATTTGAAAGTGAATTTTTCTAGACTGTATGTAAGGGTCTTGTTTTCTTATCCATTCAACCATCCTATCGCAATTGAAGTATTTAATCAATTTATATTTAAAGTAATTTTTGATAGATATGTAGTAATTGCCACTTTATTATTTATATTTTTGATATTTATTTTTTTCTTTTTCTTCTTAAAGAAGTCCCTGTAACATTTCTTGTAATATTGGTTTGGTTTCAGTGAACTCCTTTAGATTTTTCTTGTCTGGGAAGTTCTTTATCTGTCCTTTGATTCTAAATGATAGCTTTGCTGGGTAGGGTAATATTGGTAGTAGGTCTTTCTTTGCTTTCATCACTTTGAATATTTCATGCCGATCACTTCTGACATGCAAAGTATCTGTTGAGAAATCAGCTGATAGTCTTATGGGAGCTCCTTTGTAGGTAACTACTTTTCTCTTGCTGCTTTTAAGATTCTCTCTTGTCTTTAATCCTTAGATTTTTAATTATTATGTGTCTTGGTGTGGGCCTTTTTGGGCTCATCATGTTTGACATTCTCTGTTTCCTAGGCTTCAATGTTTATTTCCCTTGTCAGGTTAGGGACATTTTCCATCATTATTTCTTCAAATAAATGTTCTATTTCTTTTTTTCTTTGCTTCTTTTCTTTTCTTTTCTTTTCTTTTCTTCTTTTCTTTTCTTTTCTTTTCTTTTCTTTTCTTTTCTTTTCTTTCTTTCTTTCTTTCTCTTCTTTCTTTCTTTCTTTCTTTCTTTCTTTCTTTCTTTCTTTCTTTCTTCTTTCTTTCTTTCTTTCTTTCTTTCTTTCTTTCTTTCTTTCTTTCTTTCTTTCTTTCTTTCTTTCCTTCACACCCAAACAATGGGTATGCTTAAAGCCCCTTAAACCACCCTCACTTTTCAAAAAAAAAATTTTTTTCTTACTGTTCTGATTAAATGTTTTCTGCTCTCCTATCTTTGAAATCATTGATTTGATCTTCTGTTGCTTCATCTTATCTAGTGTTGATTCCTTCTAATATATTCTTCATTTCGATCACTGCATTCTTTCCTTTTGACTTCTTTTTTTTTTTATGTTTCTATCTTCATTTTTATGTTTCTCATCTCTTTGTTAAAGTTCTCCCTGAAATCATTGTGCACCCTTATAACCAGTGTTTTGAACTCTGCATCTGGCAGATTGCTTGTCTCCACTTTTAGTTCTTTTTCTGAACCTTTGTTCTATTCTCTCATTTGGAACATGTTTCTTTGTCTCCTCTTTTGGCTGCCTCCCTACATTCCTTCTATTAGGTAGAGTTGCTATGTTTCCCGGTCTTGGTAGAGTGGTCTTATGTAGCAGGTGTCCTGTGGGGCCCAGTGGCATAGTCTCCCTTGTTACCTGAGCTGGGTTGTGTATGCCTTCTTGTTATAGTTGAGCTTTGATTATTGTCTGCACATCAATGACAGGAATTGTCACTCAGGCTGATTGGTTGTGTGGATGATTGGTGGTGTGGACTGACTGTGACTGCAGTAGAAAAGTTGTGCATGAGCTGATCCTATGGAGCAGAGATTTTGGCTAGGCTCTGGTGCCTACTGAATCTGCCCTTTGGGTGTTTCATTTGTGTAGGTAATTGCTGATGCTTTGGTGTGGGCTGAAGCAGGCCAACAGGTGTTTTGGGGTCTCTTGAGAGGGACTCTGGTGCAGACCAAGATCAGCTTCTGTCTATGTCCTGACTGCGGCCACTTGGTATAAGCTACAAAGTAATCTACAGATGGTTTTCACTCTATTTGGGCTTGGAGGTGCGCAGAGAGTCTGCTGGTCTGCCAAATCTGCTGCTAGTGCCAGACTTGGAGCTGCTTAGCAAGAGGTATGGTGACTACTGAGACAAGATGTTGCTCGTTTTGATTTGTGAAACTTTGAGAGGTTTTAAAAAAGTTAACAGCATGAACCATGACAGGTTGTTTGTATGGCAAAGCTACTGAAAGTGGCAAGGGTGGGCCTGCAAGTTGGGTGGGTTGGGGTCTCAGAAAATCACCAGGCAACTAGGCTGATAAAGACTCAGATATGGCACCTGCTTATGCATACAGTTTGCAGGGATCAACAAAAGGACAATGTCTTCTGCCAGCACTTGTGTCTGGGAAAAAGCTGTTTTTCTAGCCCTTGCCCTGAAGCCAGACAATTCGGTTCCTCCCCAGATGTCCCTGGTGGCTTTGGAACTGCTGCCTCAGTGCTGGAGCTCAGAGTGAGTCCACCAACAAACAAGTTCCTGTGGGTGCTCTTTAAGAGGAATGCCTAGAATTCCAACCTTCCATCTCATTCAGCCACAATCTCCACTGGTTTTCATAACCAGAAGTTATGGTGACTCCTCTTTCTGGCACTAGAACCCTGGGATGGGGAGCACGGGGTGGGGCTGTGTCTCTTTGCTCCTCAGGGGAGACTCAACAGCAGAGGCATCCCTCCCAATTTTAAGCTGCCACATGTGGGTGTGTAACAAGCCCTTTCACTATCGTTGTTCCTCCTAAGAATCTCAGTGTGACTTCTATATGTCCTTAGATGTGGGGCTTGTTATGAGAGGAAGCGAGCACAGCATTTACCTACTTTGTCATCTTGACTGAAATCCTAATCTGTTTCTTTAATATTTTATTGTTTCTTTCTATCAACCCTGCTGCTTGTGTGGAAGATGGAACCTCCATTCAATATCATGGTATTTTGCCCAGTCTTTCATATCATAAATCTTAAAATATGACCCCTGTTCACTGTTTATTTCATGAATGTATCCATACATGGCACCCAGCTTTTTTCATCCCTGAATGGTGGCAGCCTGGTTTATGGGGCAACAGAGGAAAGCTTGGGTTAGTGCAGATACAATGTGCATAGAAACTAAGGCATATAATAACCTCATTTGGAGGGAAAGGACAGATATGTTTAATTTTCCAATCCCTCACCAGTTGGGAACTGGTGAATGGCCTCAGACTCCTTTGGGAGTTGCCTTGGATGTTCAGAACACACAAGGCACACTATTACTGTATTAAACAAGTCTCTATATTTCATTGGCAATTTGGCATCCTTGGAAATGTCATTCTACCCTGGTGCTATAGTGGTTGTTCTTTCTACTATCTAATATACTATATCTACTGAAGGGTCCACTGTTAGTGTTCATATTCAAGCTAAGGCATCAGTTGCCTAATTGTCAGGGGTGTCAATGCCATATGAACTGGAGCATTAAAAACAGTGAAGACTGCTTGAGGCTCTTGTGAACCCAAAATTCTTTCCATATATCCTGACCCCACAAGGATTTATTCATGATCATCCATCTCCATCTCTCAGCTTCCCATTTTTCAATTCATAGCATTAATCCTTGCAGAACAGCCCAACCATCAGCACAAATGGTTAATAGTCAGGTCTCGTGAGCAATCAAAAACAAAACTGCTCTGAGTTCAGCCCACTGGCTGTTGTGGTTTTGTTTCTGTTTCCATCCAAATGGTGTCAGTGCTGGGATAAAGAGTGAATGTAGTCCATGTGGGTGGGTTGCCCTGACTAGATCCATCTGTATACCAGGCATCACTAGGAATTTCTTTAATTCCCCTTCTACAGGCCACAGGGGTTGCCACTGGAATAGGGACAAGGCATTTGGAGGATCTACATACTCTACAAGGCCTAGTAGTCCCTGCTTTTCTAGAGATGGTGAGCTGGTGGAGAGGATGCTCCTCTACTGCAAATAGATACACCACTCAGCCAATGTGGGAGTTTGAGCCGTGGTAAGAGTGGGTGAATGGAACATACTCTCAACTCACCCTTAATAGGAAGGGACGTTCATACCAGGATATGCTGTTCCTTAATGAGAGGCTCTACCTGTTGCTCTATGGAAGTGTATAGAGTTTCTGCCTACATACCTGAGTACCAAAATCTTAGGGGTATTCTCTCCTTCTGTGTCTTTGCCATAGTGCCCAACCCATACCTTCTAGAGTCACAGACACATGTAACTTAAATGGCAGCCCCGCTTTGAGAGATACCCAGAATTTTAATCGGCTCTACTCATATTTTTACCTTTTTAAAGGCAGCTTGCAGTTCTGATCCCCAGTCTCACATGTGCTTTCTTTACCAGACAGTATAAGGGATGAAGACATTGTGTCAGATAGGGAATAAAAGTCCTCAAAACTCTCCAAATTACTGCAACAGTTATTATATCTTTCATGTTCTTAGAAAACTCTATAGTTTTGCTTGTATCTTATAAATCACTGCTATGGGACAAACTGCATCTTACCTGACTAGATAAATCCCCAAAACTACAGTGGTGCCTGGGTTTTGAATTTCCTGTTGGTTCACTGCCCATCCTCTCCCTTGCATATATGTTCCAGCAAAGTCTACAGAGTATCCTGTAGCAGAGGCAAGTCTTCACTTGTTAACATTATACTATCAATGTAATATCCCATTCTACTGATGTGGGGAAGGAGAACAGGAACAGTTCTCAGACTATCATCTCATAATGTATATTGAAGCTGTTAGGTAGCCTTGGAGAAGCCCTAGAAAGGTCTATTGTTGCCCCTCTCATGTGAAGGCAAATCGATCTTGTGACTCAGAGACCAGAGGTAGACTGAAAAAAGCACTTACTAAGTCTAGTGCATAATGGTGCATTCCCATGGCCAAGGTACCTAACATGATGTGAATTAGGCATGGATTTGAAGAAATATTACTCTGTTCAATTCTAAGTAGTACACAGTCATCTGCCAAAAGCCAGCTTTTTTTTTTTTTTTTTTACCAGCCATACCAGACTTTTGAAAGCACTGTGGACAGTTGTGTATAATACCTACTCGGTTCAGGTCTTAATAGTTTTTCTTATTCTCTTATACCACCGCCACCCCCCGCCCCCGCCCCTGCCCCAAGACAATTTATATTGTTTGGCAGTTATCATTCTTCATGGGAGTGGTAGATTTACTGGTTCTCAGCTGGCATTTTCCCTCAGCTCTGGTTTGATTAGTCTAATCCAGAGGTGGAATTCATTGAGAGAGGTTTGAAAAGTTTGACTTTGTAAGATATCAATGCCCAAATGTTTTCTGATACTGAAGAGAGAAAACTTCACATTTTTGTTGAGAAGAACACCCAGTTTGTAGTGTCAAAGGGACTTTCCTGAGCATAGCCACTTGCCCTCTGTAACCATCGATGGTACTGAGAGGACCAGAAAACTTCTGATGGTTACCATGTATGAGAGCACATTTGACTCCCGTGTCAGTTAGAACCTTCACCTTTTGTTTGCTTCTGGGGGTCCAGTGAATAACAAACTAATGATGAGGCTTCAAATTGCCTCCAATGCCTTCACCTGGGGACAATCTTGGCCTGCGTTTTGTAATTCAGGGATTGGAAGGCACTTATTTCAAATAGGACTATATCCTGAGGCTTTTGCTGGAGCATGGCATCAGGGATTGTTAGGGCAGATGGTGGAGGTGACCTGTTGTTTAGGTTTTAAGGTGTTATGCAGGCTGACCAACACAGTATTGGGTTATTGGTTTATCTTTTCAGGTGGGCTGCCAGCAGCAAGGATGTCAAACCACATTTGCTTCTGGGTTACTTTTATTGGACACTTTATTGCTGAATGGTATAGCCTTTTTGCTTTCTGAGCTCCGTCTTTGTCATGGGTCTTTTCTACTGCCTGCACCCATTCCTGAGATTTGTCAGTTTCCCTCAAATCAGCTGAATTTTTAAGGAATGCAACAAACTCTTTCCAGAATTTCCAAAGAACAAGTGTCAAAAATTATCTATGTTTATTCTAAAACAGAAGAGCAAAGACTGTTGCCTTGCCCTGTCAGATATAGACAGAGTTCAAAATGGTATTTAAAAACATTTCAGGAGCAGCTCAGAAAAAGACTGAAAAATACAAAGATGGCATCATGACAAACAAAAAGAAACAGACTGTTTAGCAGATAGTGTCAAGACATACTCACAAAATCAAGGAAAATAGATTGGGTCCCCACATTAAATCATGGGCAAAGATGGACTCCAGATAAATTAAAATCTACATTTGCAAGGTAAAACCATGATGCTGACACAGTAAAATGAATAAAAATTTTTTTCAAAATGGAACTTTCTTAAACAGCATCCCTAAATTAAAAAGAAAAGAATAAAACTACATGGATTTGACTACACAATGATTAAGATTTTTTGTTAATTATAAAGCATTAAATACAAAGTTATAAAAAATCAAAGAGTACTAGATTTTAGTAGCAAGAAATGAAACAGTCCATAACTACAAGGATTCTGGGGTGCGGGCGGGTGCATCTCCAACTCCAAATTTTGCCAATTGATTAGAAACACCTGTTTCAAATTATGTCCCTGAACTTGGACAAGGAACATTTCAGAGACATTCATAATTCCGTGAGAAGCTTCTCTGAGGCCCAGAGAAAAACTGGGAATCCTGAATATTTCAAGGCTGAAAGTTAGGTGTAGAATTAAAGGGCAAAGTGTGATGGAAATTTAATTTCTCACTAAAGAAAGAAAATGGTGAAGACAAGGCCAGATTTTCGATTATTTATAAGATAGAAAATAAAGGAAATGTGAAATTCCTTGCAATCAAATGTTACACATACTGTTATAGGAAAAAAAAATGTGTGTACTTTTTTTGTTACTAAGACATTCAACAAATGTATGTGAGGCATTACTTTATTCTAGACACAGCACCAAGCTCCAGTATACAATTTCTCAGAAATATTTAATGTCATTGGCTAGAGTGAGACAGGCAATAAAAATGAGAATATAAAATATGTCCAAGAGTAGTAAGCACTATGAAGACAGCAAGGCAAGATCAGCAAATGGTAAGTATGCACACCTTTCCAAGAAACCATAATCTAAAGAGAAGTTAGGCATGAGTTAGCTATGCAGTGCCTTGAGGGGGAATGTGATGAATGGTTTTGTTTTGTTTTTCAGAAGGGAAAATACTAGCTTGTTCTATGCTGATTGGACAGAAGTAATAAAGAGGAAAAAATTGTTGATATAACATACAAAAGGGAACATTACTGAAGTAGGTGAAAGGTGAGGTATTGTCCTTGGCATTAAGTGCAGATAATTTATAGAACAGAAACAAAACAAAACAAAACAAAACAAAACAAAACAAAAAAAAGAGAGAGTATCCAGATAAAGATAAATGGGTGTGGAGTTCAGTGGTGACATTTCTGACTAGGTGACTTTGGATGCCAGACGATATAAACAATCATTCATATAATTCTTTTCCAAATGTAACTCTCAGAGACTAGATTTGACCAAACAACGAATATTTTTGAGTCTTAATGAAACGATATAACCTAAAAGATAATTTACTTCGAATAAATTTGTCATTCTTAGAATATGATTGAAGGATTATTTGCATTATCGTGAATAGAATATATTTCACTCTTCTAGCTGAAAAAATAAGCAATACTAAGAATTAGTGATGTTTTAATTTTTTTCTTTTCTTTCTGTCCTTTTTGTAGAAATGAACTAGAAACTAAAGATTATTTTTATATAAAAACTTCTTATGAAAAAACTTGTGTCTTATGGAAAATATTAGCAACTTGTATTTCTCATCTTTAGACATGAAATAATCTTAAAATATATATCTACTTTCTCATGAGTATATAACAAATCCTGAAACTTTAATAGCATTGTAGGTGGCAAACTTTTTATTTTAATTTCTAAAAAGTAATGCAGATGTAAAATTTCTAGCAAAACTACTTTATCAGTTTATGTAATTGTATTGTAATAAATACCAATTAATCTAAACTCTCAGACAAAAATAGTAGTTTCCACCTTTTTTGTCTCAGGTAAATTTTGATACTAAGAAAAAAATACAGAGATCAAAAATTCAAAAGATACATTAAACTTAATGACAGGTAAAGAAAATTTTATCAAACTTGAAGAATGACTTGAAGAAAACTCCTAGAATGTGCTTAAGTGCTAAAAACAATGTAAATGTGAGAATGCATAACTAAGAGATAGGAAGAATAGCATACATCTCAAAAGAGCTCCAGGGAGATAGAATAGAGAAAGTGGGGAGAGCAAGATATAAAAGAGGTAAAGCCTGAGAATTTCCTTGACTTGATAAAAAGACTTGAAGATGCTATGAGAACAAATAGAATAGAGGGTGGTAGATTGTGATGAGAAGTGATTTAGGTATGAGTTCCATGAGCTGAATTTTTTTTAAGCTGAGTTTTGAAGAAACATGCTGGTGAGTTATCAGGATGTGTATGTGTGCACATGAGAGAAGATATTGACTGATGGATCTGTGCCCTCTATTTTGGTAAATATGGTTACATATAAATCCCATGTTTGCCAATAAAAGAGGACTTTGATTCTTCTCTCTGTAATGACCTGGCTCTCATCATACTTAGGTACAAATGTTATTTTGCCAACTACAAACCAAGTCATAGCCTTCCTATTTCTAGTGAGTCTTATCACAAATGGAACACATAAGTAACTGATGGAGCTATCTAGCAATGTGTGGAGCAGGCTCAAACCAACTTGCAAGTGCCAAGTGTGAACATATCTTCTCAACTCTGTGTTCAGTGACATCATGATGATAGCTTAAAATTGTCCATGATGGATGTATTTACACCATATAAAGTGGCAAATGCTACAACTTGGGGCTTTAGTTTTCAGAGGGTCAGTTATTAAATAATGTATCACAAACCATTGAAGCTATTCTCTTTTGGTAGAATGGAACAACACCAGACTTCAAAACAATGATATAAAATTTGCATTAAAAAGTTATTTTCTCAAACTGAAAATAAGGCAAAGAAACTCCCAAACACGTAACATAACTTCTCAGAAATGGGGTTTGGGTTATTATTTTAAGGCTTTATATCGTAATCACTACTATGACTTATCCTGAAACCCAAGAGTAGCTTTTCTATCTTGTTCATTTCAAGTGGACTGTTATATCCTCTGTGAAAAAGCACAATAAGGCTGAGAGCTTTGTTTTTGTTCACCACCTGTAATTAGGACATGGATAAAATTATAAATAACAGTTTAAAGTTGCTAGACTTATCAAACACCACAGATATATTTTCCTCTAAAACAATGACAGCAATAAGAATAAACAAAAATAAATAGAATCCTTTAAACTTATTGTAAAATGTGTATAACGAAAATACCTATTTTTTTTTCTCCAAAACTATGTCTTTATAAGTTTGTTATGGGTCTTATACCTGCGTGTCTTATAATCTGGCTAAGACATGTCTGCTTGTTTTATTCAGGAATGACCCAGCTGAGTAGAGTTTTAAAAAGATCATGTGAAGAATGATTAATGTCCATGATCCTTTGGTCTAATAAAAAGGTCTATTAAGGTATAAAGTGACACGATGTTGCAGGAATGCTAATTGAAACTGCTATGCTTTCTATATCCTATGCTGAGACAATTCTCCATGGGTCTCTTGCATTTCTGGCCGTTCATGAGCTAGAGGCATTAATGGCTTGGTTCTGGAGTAGCTTTTCAAGAATTTTGTATGGCAAATAACCTTGGAAGGCATAGCATCTTCTTCTGGAACCATGGGGAGTTTTGTTCATTGTTCAGGATAATGCAGGTTATGTCTCCCTTTGGGGCAAATATTAGTTGAATAGGTTTGTCCTTATACATGATCGAGGTTTCCTAATTTCAAAGTACTTCAGCTGTGACACAAACCCACTGTGTGCACTTTATCCACCCGAGCCCATCTACACATTGCCTCAGTGGGACCTGTGGAGCAAGGGAAGTTGATGTGGACATAAAGAACACATTGTCTGCTGTGCTGTGAGTAAATGTCCTTAGTCTCTGACCCATGAATCTTCTGTCTTCCACCACTATCTATGAAACTACGGCAGATTAATTTGTGAGCATGTAAGCAGTGCAAAACAACAGACCTTCCACAGTTCGCAACACATTCAATCCTTCCAATTTTAACTTTTCTTCCTTGCACTACTCATCACTTAACCTCTGACTATTTCATGCTTTCTTCCTTATTTTTACTCCGTCTTATCTTATTTCTCATTATTCTTTATTTACTCAACATGACCTCATCTTCTGTGTACAGACAGACATAGTACTTAGTACAGATCTTGACACATAATATATATTTGTTGAATGAACAAATGCATTTAAAAGTTTGTATCTCTACGAGCATTTCTCACTTTGTTTAACATTGGCAACTTGGATTATATGTGTATAATGTTAGTTAACTCAGCTTTGAGTTTCAATTGTTAATTTCCTTTAACATTGAAAATGTATTAATTGAAACAATTTTATGAAATATACTTTTTAAAGTTTGCTGCACCATTTTCTTCTTTCTAGGAGTTTTTTTTTTTTTTTTTCCTTTCTCTCTTCTTTTTGATGTATAGGGCCATTTAAGTCCTCCATGCATTTCTGGAAAAATAAAACCCCAAATCTAAGCCTGTTGAACCTCTTGTCACACAAGTATTTGAAAGAATGGTACTTAAGGGAAATAGAAAATGACACTTTTTCCCTCATCTTTTGAAGACGAAATGATCCACCCCCCTTCAATTCTACCAAAAGAGATCCCCAGCTCATTTTCCTTAGCAAAAGCTTTAAAGTGTAAAAAACTCATCAAACATCTTTTCCTCTGAGACAATGTCATCTGAGTTCAAAGGATGTACACAGCTCTGCAAAACTGCTGTCTTGTTTCAGTGATAAGGCCTTGGCTTTCATTTCATGTTTGATTCCAAGAAAATCAAATCTGTTTTTATGTACACTATGACTATAACTAAATCAGGAAATTAGGAGAAATAATCTATTTCTGCAGACAGCTAAGGGGGAGGGGAAGTTTCTAGTTTTTAAAAAAAATCCTAAAATGACTCTTTATCTAGGTTACATTTTCACTCAAGATATGCTTGGTTATTAAAACCAAAAACATATATTTATCCTTCCACACAATGAACAAAACCTATACTGTAGCTTGTGGGAAATAGTACTGTCTTCTTCGTATTGTTAACTGTTTGGAAAACCTTTGCTGGCTAACTAGAAAGTTGAGTGCAGTGCTTATTTAAATGTTTGCTTATTTTTTTCTCCAAATCTGGTCAAAACTCCTGCACCGCAATGATTAGGAATTTTTTTGAAATAATAATCTCTGTGTCCATCCAATGACCTACTGAATCAGAGCTTCTTGGCATGGGCACAGAAAATCTTTATTAAAAAAAAAAAAAAATCCTAGGACATGCAATTTCATCTTGACATAGTAGGATTGATTCAATATAGTAATACTCATTATAATGCTTGAGTTATAATTTTCTTTGCACATTCAAAAATAATCTGTAGATACTATGTAATAAACTGTTTCAGTAATAGACAATGAAGAATTTAGTTATAACTGTCTACTACAGAAATTATTGAGCAGATTCATTTACTTCTTCCAAAATAAAGATGTAGTTATAAATTTTTTCTCTTCAAGTTCATATATGTCTTGGGTAAAATAAAAATATTAAGATATTTTAAAAACTATAAGTAAAAATATTCACTAAAATGACAGGTTAGGTATAACTTTGTTTTATATGAAAGATGTTATTCATTTTTAACTTAAAATATCATATTTGAAATTAAAATATACAGATATTTAGAAAAATTTACTCTGTATGTGTCTTGATCAAATATAAGTAGATACCTTTGAAATGAAGGGAGTTTCTCTTTGACATCTCAAGAAAGGTCTCCCACCTTCTTTAACACACTTTACTAAAACCCTTTTAGTATCTGATGGGGCATGACCATCCACAGAGCAAAGAAAATGTTGAAGATTAACTTGATTACTTTTGTTATTCTACTGCCTTTCAATTTCATTTATAATATCTGATGAATTTTGTGAACACTCTAACAAATGAATTAATATTAACAATATTCAGAAGCTGAATTGAACTTTGAAGAATGGTACAAGTTTAAGACTATCATTGTTATCGATGAGCCCTTTTGCTGTTATCTAGTTAATACATTTTAGTTCATAATAAGGAGAATGTGGTTAGTAGACCATAAGTTACAGATTAAAGTTTTAAAATTGAGTTATTTTAACATGTCATTTTTTTTTAGATTTCAGTTTAGTACTAATTATCATTGATTAATTATACTGATAGAATTACTTCAGAGTAGATATAACATCAACAAATATGTCTTGACTATTTATGACACGTTAGGCACATTCTACTTTGTGCATTCCCCACTGACCTTCTTCTAGGTCCTTGAATTGCTATGTTTTTGGGTTTTTTTTTTTTTTTCTGTTCTGAAAGATTTTATTCTAGCTGTCTGCTTTGCCTCAGAGGCTCTGTTCTCCCTTTCCATGCCCACCTCCTGCAGTTTCCATAGCTAGCTCCAATGGAATTGAGTCTTTCTCTAGTTTCTAGAATTACATACAGGTATCCTTTACAGTCGTTAGACATTCTGCTGTCCAAACTCAAACTTGCAATGTCTTTTTTATGCATAATTTTCTCTTCGGCTTTACTAATAGATCGGTCTCCATCTTCTTGCCTTCTTGTTTTATTTATTTATAGAGCAAAATCTCTCTAAGTTAAGACAAATGGGATCCAAACAATAACATATCATGTAAAAACTAGGATTGTATTATTGTGAGGTTAATGAAAGGGCAGGGGCTATGCTGTTGTCCAGCAAGCTAGAAGTTCTGCGAAACACATCTACCAACAGGATCCAAATCGATGTTGGTCTCATCTGTGGTTTGGTGCCACCTCATGGCACTTGTTTGCTTCAGCTTAAATATAGATGGGCAGCATTTGGGGGATTTTCTGTACAGTTCTGGTAAATTAAAAAAAAAAAACAACTCAAGTTACTCTGTAGTTGTTTAAGATTATGTTTTATGTTTCATTTTCCCCAAGGACAATGAATGGATCCAGAGAGCAAGGATAATTTTCAAAATATTTAAATAGAGGTAAGGCATAGACATTGACTGTTGATTATTGATTATTGATATTAGTAGATATTGCCCATAAATAGCAGATATAGCCTTGCACCTATACCAACTAGGTGCCAGCCATGCCCAAAGGCAGTGCTCCAGGTTCAAACTGCAAACTGACATAACAATATGGGGCCAACTCCTTATTCTTTAAGCTCTTTTTTGAATTATAATGTTCTTAGAGTTAAGGAGGCTCTGTGATCTGAATGGTCTCAGGATATAGTCATGATGAACAGTTTATTACTCAGAGACTTGAAATTTTATGAAGAATTACAAGAAACTGAAAGACTTCTGGGTTTATTTTCCCTTTATGTGTTTATCTGTAATTTAATTTTACTACTGTTGCAAGATAAGTGTGATCTCCTATTTCCTTTTCAATAGTATATCAGTATGTTATAAAGTAAGCAAGTTTTTGCTGCCCATTTGACAACAGAATTCCAAGTTTCAAACGACATTACAAATTGATCTTTAAAATGCAAAGTTGGTAGTCTCATTTATTTCAGAAATAGAGAGCCCTGCCAACCCTGCTGAAAGATTCTTATCATTGACAATTCAGATGTTAATATGAATAATATCTTAGGTTTCTTCTTCTCTAACCTGCAGCTAAGACTAGAGAACTCTCTTCCTGGAGATGAGAGCCATGTTTTAGAGGTTCTTTCTCTGGTTTTCTTCCAGCAGTGCTGCTCCCCATGA
This sequence comes from Eonycteris spelaea, assembly GCA_003508835.1. Lineage (NCBI taxonomy): Eukaryota > Metazoa > Chordata > Mammalia > Chiroptera > Pteropodidae > Eonycteris > Eonycteris spelaea. Next base: position 6,512,434 of record PUFA01000088.1, read on the forward strand.
GTGAGGAGTCCACAGGACCAGGAATGTGTGCCCAACTGGAATCATGTCTCTGGCCCCTTAGATACTACTTTACTATCTACAAATATTAAGATTTGGAAATTTTCTGCCCCAAAAGACCCGAGCCTCCTTCTAGATCTTATTCAAACCTCTTCTCTGCTTCATTTTTTCAAGGGTTGGCCACACTGCCAGGTGTGTGCACCACAAGGTCCCAGACATGGCTAAAGAAGAGTTGGTTTGGGGAGAGGGTTGGACGAAGCTGAACATGAATGCCAGTGAGGTCCCTTCAGCTGTGGGGTGGAGCTGAGAGTGGGAAAAATAGAGAAGGGCTCAAACCAAAGATCAAGAGCAGGAGGTTGGCTCTCCTACACCTTCACTTCCAGGTAGACTCTGAGGAGCACAAGAATTCAAACTTTGGATCTGGTTTTCCAAGTCAGTAGAAAGGAATATATGCCAAGATAGGAAAATAGAACTAGTTATTATTTAATAGTTTATGAATAATTTGTTTTGTAACTTTTAAATATTTAATAACGTGATATGCAGGTCTCTATTTGTACTTCTGCCCTGTGCCCTGCAAATGAAGGAAGGATTGGGGGAAAGGATTATTATTTTGGTGATGGAGCAGTGAGGTCAAAGAGATATTTCAGTGGAGTGTTTTGGAAATAGAAAGACTTACGCACCTCAGTTGAAAGACAGAGTAGAAAGTGCCCAGAACTTAAGAACTGGATTCAGAAAGTCCAATGTGACTATATCAAGAGAATAGTTATTTTTGCAAAAATATTTTTCTAGATCTGTGATATCAGATGCCATCTTGTGCATTTGGACACAGAAAGATAAATGAGCTTTAATTTATTTCTGTATAGTTCTTCTTCATCATCCTTCTTGCCAGTTTAGATCTCAACAATTGCTAAAACTTTTATTACTAAGTGCCTGATCTTTTCTAAAGAAAGAAGCTCAAAAGAGAGAAGTTAGCAAATGGAGGTTCAAATCACAATAAATTAAGACACATGTTTAGAATTAATAAATTTGATTAAACATGGCCAAATTCACTTCAAAGAAAAAATGTACCAAACAAAGTTCACCTCAACTCAGGCAGGAACCTAAAACTATTGAAGAAAGTCAGAATGGAAAGGGTAAAATGAAACATAATAATATATTTTTTTTTGGGAAATTAACTAATAGTCAATTAAGGTTTCATATATATATACATATATATATATATACACACACACACATACATACATATATATATATGTTTTGTCATGGTATGTTCTAAAATATGTTTTCTCAAATTTTAGTCTCATTCCCAAGATCCAAAAGACATCGTGATCTCTTTAGTTGTCTGTGACACATGGAGACACTTGAATACTCAATCTCACTTCTCCCCTAGAGCCCAAATGACATAAAGCATCTTGAGTAGTTACATAACATTAAATGTAAACAAGCAAGGTTTTATAGTTTAAACAAACTCCATCAGTATTGAACACATCTATGCAATCAGAAAAATATTATGTGTTTTACTGGACTCTGAGTTGCACAGTCCATAGTGTATCATGATCTTTTAGAACAGAAATATCTAATGATCTTCCTCTTTGACTAGAAACTGATATATACTGAGTTTTCTAACATCACAAAATTTAGTGTTAGCACAAAATAGAATTTTTATAACAATTTTATTCCTTATAATTTTATTCTTAAAGAAAGCCATTCACTTACTGGAAGTATCAACTTGCTTTGGTAAATGGCTAAAGAAAATCTCCATTTAAAAGGGGTTTTCTGTAATTTAAAAGGGAGTCATTTTCATGTTCATGTTTTCACTGTAATCCTTTATAAATATTCCTTCTTATGTTATTTTATGTGCCCTGAATTATGCTAAGCATGTGTTTCATGTTCTCATTTATCCTGTTTACATCTCATGCCACTGTATACTGAGGTCTAAAAATCCTTTGATGCCACACTGTTAGAAACATTGTGTCTTAATCAAGAAAGAAAAGTGTCGTATGCATAAATCAGCTACTGCAAAATAAATTAGCCATATTTAATTAAATTTTAAATGCAAGATCTGTATTTTACTTTTAGCTTTTTGCATGTTGTTTGATTCATTACTTAAAACTGAATAGAAAGACAAAGAAAACTTTGAAATGCATACCTTGGAGTATTAGCAAGTACTAAGCTCTTCATGTAAATGCCAAAGAAAAAAGACAGAGATCTGATGAACTCTGTTGGTGAAATCCTGAATTGTTGCTGAATAGACTTATAAACGCAACTGAGATAATGCTTCATCCTGAAACAAAGTAATTGCAGTGTCATTTACTTGCTATCTGAATTTTGGCTCAATAGTTATCAAATATTGTTCAAGAATTAATTTAGGAAGATAGGACCACAATGTAACTGTCCAGTTCACCCTTATGTCATAATGTCTTAGGTTAGAAATTGCATTAGAAATAATATGTTTTTACTATTGGAGTCCTTTTTTCCCCTACTGGAAATTATAGCACCATAAGTTTTCATTTTCTTCAATGTCTTTTCTGCTAATATAATGGCTTGAGGATTTAAATCCTGTGCTGTTATTGTGACTTCAAAGCCTTAAAACTGCAATCGAATGAGGCAGTTCATCTGTCATTATTCAAATATGAAGCAATTATGATGAAATAAAGATAGAATTCCATTGAGAAATACTCCAATCAATTTTCACTTATATTTAACTAGAAACATAAAACGATGCTTAAAAGAGTAAGTTTAGGTAATAAAACTGAAGAATAAAAAAGCATGAATTACTGATCTATAACCAAGTCATTTATAGAGGTTTCAGGGTATGTAAATAAAATGTGTCACCAATATTGAGTGAAAGTTTGGTGCATGATGAAAACAAAAAACAAAACAAGAGCCCCCCACAAAAACTTCATGAAACCCTATCTATTACTTAACTGATCAAACTAGTGCCTAAAACTATGTTACCCACCAGAAATCTTGTAGAATATTAATGTTTTAACAACATATCCCACCTACTCAGTATAAAACTCAATGACAATGTTACCAGAGAGTGGGGATCCTCTCCTGGCACATTGTCCAGGTTTTTGATGTCTTGAACAAAGAATTAAGCAAGACACCGAAATATAGTAGAGAAGAAAAGCTTTATTAGAAGGGAAAGTGGGTCTGAACTAGAGAAGCATGGCTCAAACGGCCTGGTGACAAAGCCTTTGGAGTTTTTATCCCTATTTGCTGTGGGTGGTTACTTTTCTTAGAGGGGTGGGTTTCCTTGATTGACAATTCAGATGGACAGGACTCAATGATTTATCATTTGCTTTCTGCATTTCTTCGTTCCTAGAATTCAGTGTTATAATGATATTAATGAACTTCCAGACATATGCATCATATTATAATGATGGTATAAAGAGGCTCAGGTGAGTTGAATGTTGTTGAGGTCTTCATTGTGCAAATGCAAGTTGACTAGCTAAAACTGATACCCAATTTTCTGCCTACTTGTTTCCTGGTATGAGTTACTTTTAGCTCCAAAATGCCTTCTGGTTTGCTTAATTGTGAGTGGGCTAGGGTGACCCATCCTAGAATAAGATGACCTCAATGTCTTTGTAGGTAGATCTGAAAACCCCTATCTAACTTTCCTGCCTAACTCTTTTCTAAGAGCAATGAACTCCTTTATTAGTAGTATTGATGTTGAGGGATGGGAGATCTCTTCTTCCATATCTGCTGCTGAGAAGAGTCCTCTTCCCTGCCTATAGGGGTTTCATGGAGCCCTTTCCTTTTCTGCCTCAGTCAGGGTGGAGGGTCTTGGGTTTCCTGGTGAAGTGCTGCCTCAGGCCCTAGACAAGGAGAAGAAGATAGAAACTTTTTATTTAAATCATATATCTATTAATTTCTATTATTGATTTGCCTACTAAGCAAGTAAAGGAAAACAGGCTTGGTTAATGTATTTCTTAAAGAATAAAAAACCTTTAGCCCAAAGTCTCCTCCCCTCTCAGACTCTAAGGACCCTGCCTGCATGATGGTCCCATGATCCTTATCAAAAGCAAGAGGACCTGAGTTATCCATTTCAGGGTCATTATCTGGATGTGGGGGAGAGGGCCTTTTTCCCAAAGAAAAGAGGGAAGAAAACCTAACTATGTTTACTAAAAAATTAAGAACTCTGCAAGAGATGTCCCATGTCGTTTCCTGCTAAAAGATTAAGAATTTTACAGGCGATGTCCCATATCAAACCTATGTGACTTTTTTTTTCTTTTTTTAGAAAAGATGTTAAATGCAGTAAAAGATGCATGCCACAATATCAAGCAAATACACTTTTTATTTTGTTTTATTCTGAATTAAACATTTTATATTCCCTCACTGAACCAACTTCACTATTTTGTAATTCTTTCTCTCTTTCTTCAACTTTAGTATTTCCTTTTTATAAATCTAAATTTCATTATCTCACTTGTTTAAATTAATCCAATTAACCCAAATGTCATCCAGTAGAATTGTGTTCTAGAAGAGGCAGAAAAAGAAGAAAAGTAAAATATACAGTATTATGTCATATAAGAATTTTATAAAAAATATTCTTCCATTAATCCAACACACTTTTATTAAAAATATTTCTACATTAATTTGAAATTTACATGCTTGTCTAACTCACATAAGCATAGTGTTCTACTTTTAACTAGCATGATTTGTTATCTTTTTATTTTTTGCTTTACATATATATGTTTTCTGACATAGAAAGGATCTATTAAAAATTTGTGTCTTAGTTATCTGAATTTGCTTGCATTAAAGTTATAATAAATATAATATTTCAAATAAACAAGTGTTCTGTGAATACCTACAGTTTTAGATCTCTGTTTAGTACTTACTATATGTGGATCAATTCAATAGATAAGAATAAAAACAAAAAAGTACAAAACCATAAGGAAACCATAAAGAAGTATTCAAATTTTGCTGTGAGAATATTTAGATAGCTCATGTAACTCTGCTGTGGGAGGCAAGGATGATAATACCCAACAGCGAGGATTTCGTTAGCAAGTTAAGACTTAGCTGAGATTTGAAGGAAGAGTACAATGTAACCAGGGACAAGGAGTGAGAAATGTCTTCTAAGCAGAGAATGGCAAATACCACAAAGCAAGAGAAAACTTAGTAAATTCTGGTTGAAAAGCTATTGGAGGAACAGGTGAATAGTAAAACATGAGGCTTGAAAAGGTAACAGAGACAGATATGCATTCTGCCCCCAAATTCCTGGAAAGAGTGAGTTTAAAAAAGGGATCCAACCAGAACATATTTGCCTGTTAGAAAATATTTTTAGCTGCAATGCAGAGAACTCAAAGGGTAGGTAGAATGTGACCCCAAACAGAGAAGCATTTCTAAGACATCCTTTTTTCATTAATCCAAGGCAATAAAAAGATACTGACTGAATCATAATCCTGATAATAGAAATGGGGGGAAAAAAGTGAACCAATTCTTGGGGTAGAAGGGAGAAGTGTCAATACAATTCGGTCACTGATTATATGTGGGATCTTGAGAGGAGGGGGCAGTCAATAAATGCTTATCTGGCTTGGGCAAATAAATAGATGGCAAGATTATTAAATGACATGGAAACTGAAAGAGGAAGATCAGGAACAAGATTTATTTAAGGCAGTTAGCAAGACAGTGAGTTTAATTTCAACCATGTTGAGATTGAGATGTCAATAAAGTTTCCCTGTAGACTTGTTTAAGTAGGATGGGAAAGGTATCACAGGAAAATTCTAAGGACCCATTGGGTATTAAAAAGCCCGTAGGTGCTTGGAGAGTAAAGGATGTGTTAAAAGTGGGGTGGTAGGTCATTGAGATCAATTTGACATATTTTACATTCTCTCAAATGACTGACCCAGAATTAGGGGTATTATTTTTAAGTCAATTTAGTAAAGGAATACAGGAACTTTTTAAAAAGGGTCCTACTAAGAACACTCAGCATTTTGGTAGAAAATAATTTTGACAATAAACAGCTTTCAGTATTCACTTTATGATCAAGAGAAAGACTGCAAAGGCTGGTCCTGACATTTACTTGATTTTTATCCTTTGACAGTTTCCTTAGCTTCTTTACTGTCCTCACAAGTACAACAATAATAATAGATAGTGGAAAATACAACCTATCTTGGCAGGTTATTGAAAGACTTGAATGGAATAAAGTATATGTAAATGCATATTGTATTAACTAAAGTTTAGGATATAGCAGAACTAAAAACAAAACAAAACAAAACAAAACAAAAAACTTCAATAGGTTTATTTTCCTCCAAAAAAGAATATTTTCTGATGTAAGTGCTAAATAATATAAATCTGTGTCCCCCCTTTTTTACTGTTTGCCCCATTTATTCAACAGATACTTTTGTAGCACTTGCCACATGTATGGAGTGATGCTGCATGTCTCCAAGGAACTCCAAACAACGTAAAACATATTCCCTGTCTTGGAAAAGCTTATCATATACTTGATACTATAAGCCGTGCAAAGACCAAACAGTAAAAGAGCTACAAGAAAGTGTTTGTGGAGGTCAAAGAAAAAAGATGATGAAAGAAACAGTGGCCCTTCTGTGTAACGAGACCCGAATGATCCAGTCTATACTGATTACCCCGTTTCTGTTTGCCTACAACACTTAGGCAATCTCTCTGAAGCCAGTGCTCACATGGAATAGAGGTTATAAGTGCTGCTCTTATATAGTACATCGGATATGCTTTAACTGGTTCCTCCATATTAGCAACCTAATTACTGGCATAACCTAGTAATAGGTGATGACTAATTAATTGCTTAGAGTCTCAAAGCCCTGGTTTTGAAGTGAAGATTACTATTATCCAACACCCACAATTTTTTAGAAGTTTCAATGGGTAATAAAGCCCCTACTGTGGTATCCGACCTATAATACAAATTCAACAAAGGGTAGTTAGTAGTTGTGGTGAAAAAGAGAAACATTAATTTTATTATAAAGAAATTTTACAAATATCATCTAATTTAGTGTTCACAACAAACCTGTTATTTGGATATTATTATTCTTATTTTGTAGTGAGGAAAATAAGGTTTTATGGCATTCTTTTCAGATAAGGGAAGCAAAAAATTTAAGAGCTTAGGAAAAAGGCTAGTGTTCACAAAACAACCTTGAAATTTATGACTGAAGAATAATACAGAGCCAAGAGATATAAAAATTATTTTGATATCATTTTCATATCTGCTACAGTTATATGATACTAAGATAATGTAAAAATTTCTACAAACTCATGGGTCTTTAGACCTGGAATGAAAACATAGTTCTATAAATAAAAAAATGAAAATCTAATCAAATTTATTTCTTCAGTTAAGATTACAGACTCTTGTTTCATTTAAAAATTTAGTAATGATGTGACTCAAGTTTAAGAAAACTTCCAAACATCCATTCATTTTAAGTTAAGAAGTCTCTGTTGAATCCTACAAATACACATCATATATGCATCAGAATTCCAGATAAGGATCCATTGTTTCTTGGTTAATATTGCCTGGTCTCCAAGAATCAGAAAAATAAAAAGGCAATTCTAAAAATTTCATGAGAAGGTAATCCCCAAACTGTGTCGGGCATCATAATTGGTTCATGATGTGCAACGTTTTTTTTTAAACGGGGAAGATTTAAAACTAAGTATTAAGATGTTTAAGATAATCACATGCATTGTATTATTATTATGATGATGATTATTATTTTGTCATTGTAAGCAAACTATGCATAGATGGTATTTAAATATCTGAAATATTTAGGGGACTTTAGCATATTAGAATAATAAGTAAGGCCTATAACTAGTTTAAAATATGCAATTATAAAATTGATTTCAACTTGAGATATTTACTTGAAATCTCAGTAAGCTTATTTACAGTATTAGACTATCTATTGGTATAGGCTTATTCTATTTTTAAATTTAATTTAGTAAATTTTATAAGAATTACATAAACACTTTGAAAAAATTTTGGACAAAGTAAAAAAATAATAAATGAAAACCAAGTATGAAATTCACAACTATACTTTAAAATGTATAGAGAATCTTATGTTTCTAAATATCGATAAAATACTTCCTATTTGAAAGAAGTATTTTTTTTCCAAGAAAATTTAGTGATATGCATTAATTAAATTTTATTTCCAAATTGTTGGAAATTTTAATTTGGACAACTTCGATTTTCTCTCTTTCTGTCTGTTTCCGTCTCTCTGCCTCTGTCTGTCTGTCTGTCTCTCTTTCATGAGCATGTGCATGCACACACGGAAGAGTGGTAAGATCTTTTTTAGACCATATGCTAAAAGGAAAAAAAAAATCAGTCTGATGAAAGATCATTGAATTCATAAATATTATTCTGCTAAGTGTGTCTTAATATCATTAAAAGTTTATCTAAAAACCTCTTAGCAGTTTATCAGTAATGCTATTTTCTTCCTAAAAGGAAGAAATGAATTAAAAGGTCTTCCCCAGACTAGGTTAGGGATAATTTTTTTCTTTGTAACTCTTTTTGATTATTAAATTCATTAAATTTTATAGATATACATAAAAAATAAATTTTGTGAGCTGATTCTAATAGTTAAAAAAGAACTGGGTTTTTCACTTTTTTTTGGTAACAAAAGCAACTTAAGTCAGACTTTTAGTTACCCCAAAACCACTTTCAAGGATACTCCGCACCCCACAAACCACATACATTTATCAAGCAAGATTAGCTGTTTTCACATATTTCTGAATATGTGTGTATTTTTTTGTGTGTATTTGTATATACTGCATATGTATATGAATATATATCATGGTTAGTTTATATTTTATAAGATTTCTACATTAAACATGAATTTGATATGGCTTGTAATAAAATTCACACATAAACACATGCACCCAAGCTCATTACATTAAAGATGAGAAACCATTCAGGGAAAAGGGGAATCCATGTTAAAGTAGCAGGAATAAAATTATTACCCTTGTTCCTTTCTTGTTAGCTAAGCCTGACATCTCACATAGACCTGTATGTACAACTCACAGCAAGTAGAAGTGATCAGTATAGAAATTATTGTCCCACCACAATTTGATCCTAAATCTTTGATCTTGTTTTTCGGATCTCAGTCTTTTGTTTTTGTTCTCTGACTTTGATGCCCATTTCTTACACTTCACTCATAAAACACTAATTTCTCAAAACACTTGTTGCTGGGAGTGTTGAGGACTGACCTCTTTCAGTGAATTTCTGTGTTTATCCTGAGGTCATGCCAGTATGCCACTCCACCCCACATCTTGCATCAATGGAGAGGACATTGCAGCCCCATACAAAGAAACTCAACTGAGGGCAATTCTGGACTGTCTCAAAGGAACTCCCTGTAAGAGTGGCTGAGAACTTTTCTGTGACCTGTATGAAAGCTCATCTCCATCAGTACAGTCCTGCTTCCTTCACCATCCCCTACATGCAGACACATGGAGATCTCAAGAGCATTTCCCAATAAACCTCCGGCACACAAATTTCCATCTAAGTCTGCTTCCTGCAACTATGAACTTCAAAAAGAACATAAAAGAATCATTTGGAAGTCTATCTTCCATGGAAAAATCTGTCTTTGGTTATTGACAGCTAGTAGAAGATATAGGAAAAGTGTTACAGGTACAAAGGAAATAGCAATTTTACATGGCAGCAACGTAAAAGTAATAGGAGACAAGGAGGAATGGTCAAAAATCAACTATGGTAGGTGATCTAATGAATCCCAAAGGTGTCTATGCACTACGCCCCTGAAACTATATTTTTTTTATGATTCCTATTATGTGGCAAAAATTACCTTGCAAGTGTGACTAAGGTTAAGGACCTTGACATGAGAAAACCACACTGGATTATTCACTTGTGCCCAATCACATGACTCTTTAAAAGCTGGGAGCCTTTCCTGGCTATGGCCAGAGTCTCCAGAGCAATGAACAGACTCTGGATGCAATAATACTAGCTTTGAAGATGGGAGAAAGGGTCATGAGCCAAAACCTATGTGCAGCCTCTCAAAACTACAAGAGGTAAGGAAATACATTCTGGAGAAAGAAATGCAGCCTTGCTAACATCTTGATATTAGCACAGTGAGACCTGTGTTGGATTTCTGATGTATAGAACTATAAATTGTTTTAAGGCACTAAATTTGTAGTAATTTGTTACAGCAGCAGCCGAAAACTAGTAACCAACCTACGGAAGAACTTGAAGAAAACAAAGGCTCATTAAAGATGTGGCGAATTATAGTAACAGAAACCTAAAGCATCTTGGAGGAAGGAGCAACAATTTGTAGTATAAAAGTTAGTTCTCATGTAAGCAACATCCCAGAGGTTGGAGAACAGCAGTGTTTGTCATTAGATGATTATCTTTGTTTATCCTTGGCTGGCTGCTTATGAAAGATCTGAGAAGACTCTTCCACATTTCCGATGCCAGCAGATGATTAAAATATGTTATGAAACATGGTTCTCCAGTTAGTAGAAAAGGTTATGTATAGACACACAGGCAAACATGTAACCTAAAGGTGCTAAATAATGAAAAAAAATATTGTATTATAAATATTACTTAATTAATAATCTGTTAATATAGATTAGATGAAAGTTTGTGGGTAAAGTAAGGTTACTCTGTTGCCTCTGATTTCTGGCCTATACATTTGTTTCAAAACTTGCTGGAATAGCAGGAAAAAAAATGACCAGTGTGTCCCTCAGGGCTGAGGAGGGTTTTGACTTAGAGAATTTAGGGTTGAGTAGGTACTGGTACCCATAAAGTATCTCCCCTTCTCTGTAGGTTACAGGAGGTGGGCCTAGGTTAAGATAAAATATTTTATATGACATAATGTTTAGATTATTATTTTCTTCTCCTTAAAGTTAGTGTAAGAACAGCTGAAACAGTTGTGGGAAGAGAAGAAAGCCAGTTCTCCCACGGGTGAGATTATCCCTTCCTGCCTAGGATCGAAGTTAGTAAAGGATAAAGTTGCTCATGTGCTTACTACATATCAGTGAATAGATCCTGTTTTCAATGCTGAGTCTCCCATATTTAAAATAAGTGTGTAGTGATTGAAGCCAGAGAATCATCTGAGGTACTATTCTGTATTCTGACAGGAGAAAACCAGGTTTATGAAGACACATTAGCAGCTAACAGAATCATTAGTAATTCCTACTTGTTATCCCAAGAGAGCCCTTGTGTAGCACAGTATACAAGAGAGACGGAAAAGTTATACTGAGAGAGTGAGAACTTAAGGATTCTAGAGCTCAATTGCATTAGTCCCGAGTTGCTACATCATAAGATATAGGGATGTAGAATTTAAAGTCCCAGTGACCCCTAAGCAAACCAAAAATGTACAAAGGAAGTGTCATACTGGAGCCCATATTCTTTAAATAAGTCCAATATGAATAGTTATTCCTCCATTATTAGAAACACAGGATGTTTTGGTTAATATTACGCTAAAGACTCTAGTTTGTATTTTGGAAAAACAATGTTATTTAAAAAAGGACTTCATCTTTAAAATCTTAGAATCTCATTTGATGTGGGGCATACTAGTGCCTTGAGAGATACCTGGGAACTAGTGAGAAATTTGTTACAACCTTGTCAAATTGCACCTGGTCCTCAGCTCATTCAGTAAAATGGAGGGCTTCATCAGTTACCCACACAATTTAGTTTTTTTTTTTTTAATCTTTTTTGATTGTGCATGTTTAGTTGATTTTTTGAAGTGAAACCTGCTATATGCAGCGATATCACTGAACTTAGGTGATGCCGCTTCCTTCCTGACTCACCACGCCTTCCTTAAAGAAAAATCCATTAAGTTGGGACTTCTGAGAATTTCCATCAACTGAAAAAAAAAAAAAAAAAAAAGAGGACGGCTTCATCTTAGTTGGGATTAAAACTCTCCTGTCTCTTCACTTTTATAAAACCTGGTAAATATGTCTCTATTTAGTCCACTCTCACTTAGATTTAATATTAATGTATATTTCTGGTTTTTGACATTTTGGGGTAGGAATTGTGTTTTCTCTGTTCCAACGTTTATTTATAATATTGGGTATAGTGAATTTAAAAACATTTAAAAATTCTAAAGCAAAATTTCTAATGATGACATAATAAACCTGTCCTTCACAGTTTTGAATTTAAGGTGATTGTAGTTCTCTACCTTTATAAATAATATTTGGATAAGCTTGCTAAATGTAATAAATAAAGCAATGTGCAAACTCACATCAAATGAATTTAAGCCAGATCAGATTTTGCCATCGAATGAATTAAGAATACCTATATTTAGCAAGTTTGAGTCCTGACCCTACCCTAGTCCCAATTATTTCACAGGGCTTCAGAACAACAAAGACTTATCAGGAGCAAGGGCGAAGAGGTTCCTTTTTGCTTAATTGAGGTGTAGTGTTTCAATTCTTACTCTTTTATCTTATCACTAAGTTATAAGTTAAATGGCAATTTAAGGTTTTTGTTATTTTCTCCATGCTGTTAGCAGCATTGGGTATTGTCCCAATTGTTCTGATTATCTCTTGCTGTTTAAAAAATTACCCCAACATTAAGAGGCTAAAATCAATACATTTCATGAGTTTTTGGTTCAGAATTTGAGTAGGGCTTAGCTTAGTGATTCTTCTGCTCTATTTGAAATCAACTGTATTCAGCTGGCAATTGAACTGGTCTAGAGGGGCCAAGATTTCTTTATTCACATATCTGCCACTTGAGTGGGAATCAGGAGATGACCGAGTTCCACTGGGTCTGCTGGTCGGAGTGCCTGCATGCCTTCTCCAGCCTGGCACTCTCAAGGTAGAGGGACTTCTTCCACGGCAGTCAGCATCCCCTTGAGAGAGTGATTCTTTGGGAAATTATTTCAAGCTTAGTGATATGAACACAAATAAAAGGCCCATGAAACATACCCAAGACACACACGCACACGCACAAAGTTATGATTAGAGATAAAATTTTCTATTTCTTGAAAGCCATGTGCTAGATCTTTTTCATATTAATTCAAAATAATTTTATTCAAAATAATTTTAAAGATAAAAGAAACGTCGGAGATGGTGGAGAGAAAGTGCTAACATTTGTGAGTTATCCATTGAGATGGTTACTTAGACAAGTGGCTTATGAAAAAAATGTTAGGATATTTAATCTTCACAGAAACCTTGCAGAGTAGAAACTGAGTATTCATTTCACCCATAATGTTATAAATTAGAAGGTTAAGGAATAACCTTCATATGTTTTAAATGATAAATAAGGAAATTGCTGCATATCACAAGTAGGAATTCAAACTCAGTATCCTTTCCATTTCCCTATAATGCCTCCCTGGTATTTCCCCCATAAAACTACCCTGTCACTAAAGTTTTGCTTGTTTGTTTATTTTCTGAAACTTCATTCAGATCTTTATAGAGAAGATTTAAAAGACACTTATTAGTACTATGTCAATATATATTCCTATTCTCAAACATATGACAAAAGTATAGAAACAGATAACTAAAAAAATGAAGAGTTTTAAAAATGAGCTTTGTAGCTATCAATAAAGAACATTTCAATAATACAACCCCCCCACCCCACCCCACAAAGAAAAAAAAAAAAACGGTAGAGCCAACACTATAAACAAGGGTGAAATGTTCCAGTGAAAATGCTGTCTGTAATCCACTACATTTTCTTCATTGACACACACTAACTAAATAATATGTTAAATACTGACACCTAATGTTAACTTTTTGTAATATAATTTCAGAAAAGTTTTTTCAATATCCCAAAATAGAATTTAGAAAGCTACTAAAGAAATAAGCTTAAGAAAAAAATATCTTATAGTTTTTCAAAATAAACTTAGTTATTTAATTGTCTGGTGTTAATGGGATAATATGTCTAAAAAATTAAAGGTAGAAAAAACAATTCATATACATTTAAACTTTACAATAAATGCACGGGCACACAACTGAATTGAAGATTAATGGCATAAGCGTGTTATTGACAACATCTCAACATACTAATGTTTTAACGTAGGGGCCATTAAACATCTTCTGTCAAGGACCAAAGAGTAAATATTTTAGACTCTGTGGATTATAAGGTCTATCACAACCACACAATTCTGACCTAATAGCATGAAAAAAGCCATAGAAAATACCTAAATGAATAAAAAAGTTGGCAATAAAATTTGAATTTCATATAATTATCATATGTCATGAAATTTAAAAAAAAAAATCAACCATTTAGAAATATGTGAGCTCTAGAGACAGACTGCTGGATTTGGACTCCAACTCTTCTACTTTCCAGTTATTAGATTTTGGTTTAGCTAAGTTGCTGTATTAATATTTTCTTTCTTTATATTTAAGAGCAATATTTTATGGTATGTCTATACCACTGTTTGTTTAACCATTCATTCATTGAAAGAAATTTTAGTTGTTTTCATTTTTTTATTAATTATGATTAAAGTTGTTATGAACATTTGTACAGGTTTTTGCATTACCTAAGTATTCATTTCTCTGATATATGTGTATACTACATCTTCTCCATTCATTCATTGATGAATAGCACTTAAGTTTGCTTTTATATTTTGGCTATCGTAAACATTGTTGCAAAGAACACAGAAGTGCACATATCTTTTCAAGTTAGCATTTGCATTTTCATCTGATAAATAGCCAAGAGTGGAATTGCTGGATTATATAGAACTTCTATTTTTGATTTTTTGAGGAAACTCAATACTTTTTTCATAGTAGCTGCATCAATTTACATTACCACCAACTATGCACAGGATTGCCTTTTCTCCACATCTTTGCCAATTCTTATTTCTTATCTTTTTAATAACAGCCATTTTAAGAAGTATGAGGTGACATCTCATCTTGGTTTTGATTTGCATTTCCTTGATGACTAATGATGTGAAACATCTTTTCATGTACTTGTTGGCCATCTGTATGTCTTTTTTCAAAAATAGCTCGTTAGATCCTCTGCCTATTTTTAAATCAAATTGTTTGCATATCTTGCATTGTTCTGTTTTGCTATTGAGTTGTATGAGTTCTTAAATATACTTAGGATACTAAATCCTTATTAGATATATGGTTTACACATATCTTCTCCCATTCCGTAGGTGGCTTTTTAAAATGCTGTTAGTGGTTTCATTTGCTGTGCAGAAGCTTTTTCACTTTAATGTAGTCCCATTTGTTTATATTTGCTTTTGTGACTTTTGCTTTCAGGTTAAAACAATTATTGCCAAGACGCACGTCAAACAGTTTGCCGTCTTTGTTTTCTTCTAAGAGTTTCATAGCTTCAGGTTTGATGTTTAGTGTTTAATCTATTTTGAGTTAATTTTTTGTGTGGTGTAAGTAAGATAGTGGTCCAGTTCATGCTTTGGCAAGTGGCTGTCCAGTTTACCCAACACCATTTATTGAAGAGACTGTTCTTCCCCATTGTATATTTTTGGCTCCTTCGTAGTAAATAAATGACTATTTGTGCATGGATTTAATGTGAACTCTCTACTCTGTTCCATTGATCTAATTATCCGTTTTTTATGCAAATACCATACTATATATTTACCATAGTTTTATAATAGAGTTTGAAATCAGGGAGTGTGATACCTTCAGCTTCGTTCTTCTTTCTCCTGATTGCTTTGGCTGTTTGGGGTCTTTTGTGATTCCACACAAATTATAGGTTTGTTTTATTTCTGTAAAAAATGCCATTGGGATTTGGATAGAGTTGCATCAAATCTGTGGATAGCTTTGGGTAATATGGATATTTTAACAATATTAATTTTTCTAATCTGTGAGCATGCAATATTTTTATATTTATTTGTGTTTTCTTTATTTTCCTTTCTTGATGTCTCATAGTTTTAAGTTTACAGGCTTTTCACCTAATTGATTAAATTTACTCCTAGATATTTACTATTTTTTGATGTGATTAAAAATTGAATTGTTTTCTTAACTTCTCTAATAGTTTGCTTTTAGTGCATAGAAATGCTTAGGTTATTGTGTGTTGAGTTTGTATCATGCAGTGTTACTGAATTTGTTTATTAGTTCTAATAGTTTTTGATGGAATCTTTGGGAATTTCTACATATAATACTATGTCATCTGCAAATAGCGAGTGTTACTTCTTCCTTTCCAATTTGGGTGATCTTTATTTCTTTTTCTTGTCTAATTGCTATGACCAGGACTTCCAATACTATGTTAAATAGAACTGCGACAGTAGACATCTTGGTTTTGTTCATGATTTTAGATGAAACACTTAGCTTTTTTCTCAGTTATGTTATTAATGGTTGTCCTGAGGAATACAAGTAACATGTTAACTCAAACAATCTAGTTTGGATTATCATCAACTTAATTTTAATAACATATAAAAACATTGCTATAATGTAGCTCTATTTTTTTATACCAAATGTTTCAAAAGGAAAGCAGCAATTCACCTTAGTCCTACTGATTCTTTCTTCTTTTCTATATATTTTTAAAATTTTTCTCTTATGAAAAAACTATAAATATAATTTTAAAATATTTTCTAAGCTGCAAATAACTAATAAATAGCTAAATATTACTTCAGTTGGGTGAATAGAGGACTGTGAAGATAATTTTTCTTTATTGTATAGTTTCTCTAAACTCAAACTCCCTTTACTAGAAATGTTTTTAAATGCTGTCATGTATCTGATAGCAATGATTGAAATAAGTTTTGTCCTTTGGATAACTTCTCTCCTTCAGTCAATACACACATGTATGCCCTAACTCATGAGCTTTAATATTTTCTTATAAAAAGTATATTTTTCAAAATTTCTATGATGTGCCTAGATTTGCAGAATAAATATGTTTGTGTCTTTTTTCTTGTTTCTGATACTTCAGAATAAAACACTTCTACGTCTTCACTAGATGTAAGATGTTATACATTGTCATCTGATAGCTCCCCTCTTTCTCAGTTTACCTATGTTACTTACATAAAGGGAAGAGCAGGTTTCTATTTATATGACACAATACCTCCTTGACTTGCTCAAGCCTGGATTACAATTTGTTGTCTAACTTATCAGAAATCTTTTTTTCAGTTACAATAATAAAAATTCAATTTTTTGTCTACATGTTTAAAATGTTTTAATGCTGCAATTCATGAACAGCCTTAGTTTAGCTGCACACAAACTGAACGATATTAGAACTTCTTAAGTTACAACTTTCCCTCTAATTATAAGCCATACATTTTTGTCTATATCATCTGTTAAATAAACAGCTTTTGTGCTTGCCAAAAGAATATCTAAAGGTATACTTATTTACATGTATGTTGAAGTTATGAATAAAAACACAAACATGGTTTACTGCATGTTACAATTAATAAACCACTGCAATCAAAACATTATCTTCCTTTCCAACTTAACAGCATCTCTTTAAACACAGTTGATTTAAAATTATATATATATATAATGTCTTTGACTTCTTTTGAAGTAAAAACAACATTCAGTATCAGTTTTGCTGCAATTTGGATTCACTATACATGAAAGAGTATGTTAAAACATGTTGAGAATTTAGGGTTTTCTTAATATTAACTTGGAACATAGAAGGCATACCTGCTACTATGTGAGGCTGTCTGAAGCAGATATGACTAATGCTCAGCAGAAAAGAAGATAGCATAAGTATCAATCAGCCTCTGACAAACATTAATTATTAGTTTCAAATCAATGTTACTATCTTTATTCTTTTCAGTAAATGAGATTCTGCTCTTATAGAATCCTATTTTAATTTATATCTTAGGCAATATGTTCATATATTGATAATTACAATGGATGCAAATTAATCTTTCATAAGTAAGCATAAATAATTAAATGTTCTTATTTAGATATTAGCTAATAAGAAACATACTTTAGTAGTTTGAGCTGACTTTATTTCATTGACGACTATTCATCAATTTTTAGTTTTTAAATATAATGATTCTTCTTATTTCTTGAATATTTTCTATGTATCCCATGTGTTAGATTTTCCTTTTAACTTTTTATCAAAGTTATTCATGTATATAGTTAACTGTTATACAGTATTGCCAATACTAGTAATATGTGCCACATATTATAAAAATGTGTTTTATGGAACTATTTAACCTGCAAGACAACCCTATGAGGTACTACTATTATTGCCTAATTATACAAACAAAGAAATGAAAGTGTTGAGCATGTAAGTCATAATATCACAGGCCTAGTAGGTACTAGAGCCCATATTTGCACCCTGTATTTTGGTTTCAGAGTTTGTGAACTTAACCTTTATTGAGTGCTTTGCATGTTTTAATTTTTGTGAACCAAACAATAGTCCACACCTGCTTTTATCCTCTAATTGAGTCGATGGTTCTCAATTGTTTTAGCTATTTCTGAGTATATTTAGCTCCATATTTTAAATTATATGAATTTCTTACAGTTTCCTAACTTCAAATTTGCAACATTATTTTTCTATCTACTATGGAAATTATTATTATTATTTAGGTGCGGCAACCCTTAGTTGACCTCACAGATTGCAAGGACTTTGTCAGCTTAAAATCTCTTATTTTTTATTTTATTTTTTTTTTTACACTTACAATACCTGGTTTTCCTAGGCGGTCTTTCATCCAAGTACTAACTAGGCCCGACCCTGCTTAGCTTCTGAGATGACAGAATCTGACTTGTTCAGGGTGTCATGACGGTAGGTAGACCTATTGTGGAAATAAAGATTTAGTTGTTACAGATCATCTCCTCCCCCCTGGCCTACAAACGCTAATACACAAACACACTTTCTCTTCTCTCATCCTCCAAATATACTGAAATCAAGATTTAGATTACATCAATATTCATTGTTTGCATGTTTATAACCACATAAATATTATTTACAGCTGGTGTTGTGTGTAAGTGAAAGAATAGGAACATATGTTAAAATATAGTGCAAACAGCATTTTTTAACATTAAATTGAGAAATCGAGGGTATATCTTCTATGCTAAGTGGTTTTGTACAGTCTTATTTTTTAGAGTTAATAATTTCCTTCTTTTACATTTGCTCAATATTATTGTCTTTATATTAATCTGGATCCTCAAATTAATTCTGAGAAAATTTAAAACTCTTCTCAGAATACTGAAACAATTCAGGCATTAGATATTTCATCAGTTTGTGCATGTATCTGATAGAGAGAAAGAGAAAGAGGGAGGGAGAAAGAGAGAGAGACAGAGATAGAGAGAGACAAAGAGACAGAGAGAAATTTATTTCCCAGAGCCCTCTGAGCATTTGCTCCAGTCTGGTGTATTTCCTTTCTAGGGTTGATGGACTGCTGCCGTCACAGAATTTCTCTTCAGGCTAAGTTTGAAAATTTCATTGCCATTTATTTATTTATTTATTTAGTTGCTTACTTTTTTTCAGTAGTTCCTGAGAAGTAGTACATGGGAAGAAACGTTCTAAAACTTTGCTAACCTGAACATGTCTTTATATTATTTCCCATTCAATTGATAGCATGGCTTACCACAGACTTCTCAATTGGAAATAATTTTTCATCTGAATTTCAAATGTTCTCTCTTGTTCTCTATCTTTCAGATTTGATGGTGAGAATCTCTATATCATTGTGATAGTTGGTATTGTTAATGTAATTTGATTTTCTCTGTAAAAGTTTTCAGAATTTTCTTTTTATCCTTAGTGCCTTATGTTTTCCCATAATGTGATTTGTTTTTTAAAATAAACATTATGTTTAGTACTCATTGAGGCTCTTCTGAAAGTACATGCTTGTGTTGGGAAGAGTTCTTGGGATGATTTTTATTTTTTTGATAATTTCCACCTTTCTATTTTATCTATTCCCTCACAAATGCCAACCTCTTATAAATTTTTTAATCATCTAATCTTTTTTGTTTCACTTTTAAGGTAGTTCCTCAGTTGCATGTTCTAAAATTTCCTTTGAATTTTGATTTCTGTTATCTTTTTAATTTTGAGGTTTCTTTTTTCTTGTTCTCTGTACCCTTTTAAATGTCTAGATTAGTTTGTTGCATGGTTTTTCTCTTCTCTTGGAAGATATTAATTATAGCTTTTGTTTCTTTTTTTCTCCTTTTTTCCTTCTTGTCCCAATATATTATTTGTTTCCCTTAAGGTTTTTTTTTAATTCTATTATATAATTTAAATATCATTGTCAAATGTCTGGTAATACTTTGTGTCCATTCATTTTAATAACTGGAACTCTAAAAACCATGTGCAAGCATTTTGTGCAGGATTAACATTTTTTGATTGGTGGGCAAATTATGCCACCATGAGATACATAGACAGATCTGCAGTTCTTATCTATTGGACTTGGACAGTTTTCCCAGAGGGAAGGAGGAAGGTGGGTATGAGCCTGGGTGCATGTATAATTTCTTGAGAGCCAAGGAGGGAAGAGAGTTAAGGCTTTCATCATTTAGAATACAAAATTTTGCTAAGTCATTCTATCTTTAGTCAAATGGCTCATCCATCTCCTTGGCTGCCCTCATGTCCCTAAATCTAGAACTACAGTAGTTTGTCTTTTTTAGAAAGTAAACTCTTGCCTTTGTTGGTGTAAGAAAGATGCAATATTTAAGTTGCACAGGCTGACGGGAGGGATCTCGGGTCTAACTGCTAATTTGAGACTTTCAATCACCTGTTTCCCATCTGACCAGGCATCTCGGCCTTCAGAAATAACTGGTACCTCCAATTCCTAAACATTTCAATGGTCCTTTGACCTGAATCAGATTATTACCCTTTGATATCTTCCCCTCTCAGAAGAGGATTATATTTTGGCTTTCTTCATCCTGCTGTCAGTTCCTTCTACTTTCCAGCTTTGAAAGTGCCTGACATCTTTCACATAACTCTTATTCCTTATCATTTTGGGGTCTTTCTATGTTTATGTCACCTTTATTTACTTACTATTATTTTTTTGTGAGATAGATAACTAATATTACCTGGAAATGTAAATCAGTATACAGTAATTTTGCTCCCTTAAAATGATTGTAAGTTAGCCAACTTTCTCAGGAAAATGACTTTAAAAGCTTTTGTTTTCTTGTTTTCTTATTTTATTTTTTACTTTCTCAAGTATACATTTAAATCTTTAAAGGAGATGACATTTCCTGATAAATAGCTAAACACATGGGTACTGGATGTTAAACTGCAGAGGAGTGCATGAATTGATCACAGTGGATGTGTTGGCTTTAGCAAGACAAAAAAAAAACCATTCAAAAGGATGTTCTCTAACAGGTTTCCCCAGTCCTCCTAAGTATTGTTAAAGGAAAGAAACATAAGAGAAAGGTAACAAATATAGTGTATAAAAACATATGTAACAAGTTTGTTATAAAAAAAGTTAATATGGCCATCAATACAACCAAATAACAGTTATGAAATAGCAATATTACTTAGAATTCAGTGAAAAATGTGACATTTGGAGTCAGTTACCAGTTTCAAACAGTTTGGTTCTGTTGTTGTCACCTAAAAAAAGAATGTCTGTGATTCTCTCTTTCTGTTCCTTTTTTTTTCCCTTTAATTGCCATTTTTTTTCCCCAGACCAGCTGTAGCATCTATGTACTGACTTTCATCCAACTACTTACTTTAACCCATAGAGAAAATGTCTCCCATAGACTCCATATATATCACTGCAATGTCTCCATTCTTGACAAGTATGTTGTTTTAACACAATAGAATGCAAGGAGGGTTGCATGAAGTGAAGCTTCTACTTATGAGGAAAAGAAAATTAAGACCACTGTTGAGTAAAAATTGGCATAAAAATGCAGCAGTTTTCTTTACCTAAAATAATATTGTGAATATACACTATTGAAATTTCAACCGAAGCCCAGGAATTCAGTGTTAGTTTGTCTTTTACGGGGAGTTGTGCTTTAATGCATTATTCTCATTTGGTTTAGGATAATAAAGTCATTCTTAATTTTGGTCCTGGGTGGAACACTGGGAGAAGGTTTTTGAGGCCCTTTTAAGGCCAAAGAGGTTGTAGTAAATGGCATAACCAGTACATTAGATGCCCTTGATTTTGAAAATTTTAGAATTATATCCAACCTTGATAAAAGAAAAAATATTAATTTCTACCTATGGAAAATTGGTATCTATCTAAGCTATGTATTCTATATAACATATATTTCTGACATATTCTAGTAAGTTCACGTCTGAAATACATACAATCATAAAAGATTTTCTGTTACTCTTTGTTTTTAATGTAAATGTGAACAGCATATACGACATGTTAGAACTACATACTTCTCACTTATTAAATGCTTGTAAGAGGCTAACTGTATATTTAGTTTAGTGGTAAGAACTGAGGGATATACCAAGAAAAACAAAATACTAACTGTATTAATGAACAAGGTACATTAAGTTAGGGAGAAAAGATATACACAATGCAATGTAAGATATGTTTCTTTCAAAATCATCATAAGAAAATTATGAACACAATTTTTGATATGCGGAGGCTGAAGGAATTATTTCCATCATAAGAATATGTGGTGGGAAATATTATAGACATGATCTTATTGAAATCATGGATTTCTAGAAATATTAGTATTGCTTACATCTACAGTATAGTTATCATGGCTAATAAATTGCATAAATTCTTTTCTTATTTAAATGTCCTCAGTTCTTTCAGAAATATACTTTTATAGTTGTTCTTTGATTCGAGATCTAAACTAAGTCCACATATTGCATTTACTTATTATTTCTCTTTAGTCTCATAATCCAGTACTGTTCCTTTTCCATCACCTGTCCCCTGTTTTATTCGTGCCATCAACTTGTTATAAGAAAAACTCAATGAACTGCCATGTCCCATATTTTCTTCTTTGTTGGGTTATATAACTTTTTCCTTTATTCTTCATAGTTTTTATAGACTGAAAATAATTCTAAAAGTTCAAATGAATTTAGGTGTACTATTTATTGAATATACTACATAAGTGGTGGCATTTCATATTGCATTACATCAGGGGCATAGTTACAGGTCGACCCATTTTTAGAGGTACTAATGTTGATCAATGAGCTTAGGTAGTAACAATCTGATGTCCCAACTGTTTAGTTTCTCATCAACTTTATTTTTAATGTTTAACCTTTGCCTGAATCAATTATTCTATTATGAGTTGAAAATAATTATTTTCTAGTTCTAGTATTCCTTCCTTAAGTATTAAGTGTAATTTTCTGTAGAGAAAATGTCTTACAATATTTTTTATGTCTAAGAAAAAAAGAGAAACATGTATGTGTATATTTTATCCACTTTGGAAAGACCTTTACATATATATGTAGATATATTTACCTATATTTTATATAAATGTATAAATTATATGTATAAATACATATAAAGTAATAGGATAAAGCAAAACAAAAAAAATACAGATAGTGGAAGGGAATAGGGTGAAGGGTATAGAAACACAATCCAAGCTTTTTTGAGTATATCTTGTTTTGCATATTTAAAATTGGAATTATCTAAATTATCATATAATTTCTCTATTTTATACAATTCTGAAATGTGTTTTAAAATTTTAAAGAATTTTATGAAGATTAAAAAAAATTCCAAAGTACTTAACCCAAAGATATATGTAATTTTGATGTTGTAACTACTCAGAAGAGAGTATTACAAGTATTTTAAAATTACAGTAATTTGACTTACTATTTCTAATAAGATGTATTCTTAAAACAAAACAAAAAAAGCTTCAAAAATTTAAACTCTTTTAATTACATTATTCATAATAGTTTTGGTATTACTAATTCTAAAACTTAATGTATATATATATATATATATATACACACACACATGACAAAGGTAGTGTATCTTATATATGATAAAACTAGTAATTACTATTATTAGAACCAAGATTTTTATCAGCATAAGAGATAAAATATGAATCAATTAGGTTAAATAATAAATCTTATCATCATTAATTGGATTTAAAATATGAATATAAAATGAAAATATATTTTCTTTAAAAATATATGTTTTTGAAGTCTATTAACTGAAATCCTGTAAACAATAATCAATGCAATTACAATGAGTATTCTTGCTGTTTAGATTATGGTTTCTAAATACCTTTTCTCTCAAAAGGAACTGGATATTGTTAGAAGATTGAGTGCTGTGAAATATGAGATAGAAAATATACAAGGTAAGAAATCTTGTCAATCCAAAAACAATAAAGTTATCAAAAAATAGTCGCAGTAACATCGAAAGGCCTCAGAAGACACCTTACAGAGTCAAAAATTGAAAAACTAGAGCATTAATAAAAATAATAATTGCAAT
Source organism: Eonycteris spelaea (assembly GCA_003508835.1). Taxonomy (NCBI): domain Eukaryota; kingdom Metazoa; phylum Chordata; class Mammalia; order Chiroptera; family Pteropodidae; genus Eonycteris; species Eonycteris spelaea. The sequence goes on from PUFA01000088.1 coordinate 6,536,535, forward strand.
AAACCAAAAACACATCACAAATATTCAAATCTGTTTTATAATGATCCTCTTTATTATTTTTTTCTTTGAGCTTAAACATATTACAAGAGGGCAAGGAACATATCATTTCTCTTTCTCAAACACATAACGCACATGCTAATGGCCCATACAAATATCAAATTTATCATCTCAGTAATAGGGTGCCCTAATCCAGTGATTTCCATGTTGTGCTTTATGATGTGATGCTTCCACAGTGTTTGTATGCTTCTTTCTTAAGATTATGAAAAAATCCATTTAGTTAAAAATCAGTACTGTAGTAATTTTAGTGTATGAAACAGACATAACACACTTTGAATATATACCCATATAGTTTTGAACTTAAGAGTAAGTAAAATGTTATTGAGCAGAAAATAGCTGTAGTAAAAGTTCATTTTTTAAATTTGAAATTAAGTCATTGACCTCACACCTAGCATATTTTGCAGTCAGTTTTGTATAATAAGTAAAATTTAGTGATACACAAACAAACCTATGTATTCTAATACCTCTCAGGGGATCACTATAAAAGAATTAGCATTTATATAAATTCACTTTAGTTATTGAGAAAGCATAATTAATTTTTCAGATATTCTACTTTAAAAAATAAAAAGAATACATTTTTATTTTTAGCCATACAACATTTCTTGACAATTTAGCATATTGTAGGAGATTAGATACCAGAAAAAAAGAAAAACAACAACAACAACAAAAAACCTTTTAAAATGAGACGGTGTGAAAGCACAAAATTCTCAGAACCCTAAAAGGAAATCAAAGCAGAAACCTGGGAGGTAAGCAAAAATCAAAGTGAGCTTAGGATCAAAGCATGGCTTTCTTCCTAACAGTTTTGGCCAATTCTAGAGTCACTGAACTTCAGTATCAATAACCAAAAGGGACATGGGACAAGTTTTGGATGATCAAGGTGAATGAGCAGATAGGAGGGCCCTGCATAATGTTGACAGCCAAAGGATATATAGAGGGTCAGCAAGAAAAATAACTATCTTCTGAGGATTTGTAACTATAAATTAGGCCTCACATGGATTAGTATATCTAGTTTCATGCTATTCATATGATCTGAAAATCCTGAAAACAAGAACTTAAAATGTTCTTGTGTCAGAAATAGCCCTGGACAACTGTCAAAAACAAACATGAATATCTTTGGAGAAATATACTTCAATCCATTCTCAAAAAATTCTAAAAAAATCAAGGTAAATGAGCAGTTTAAAGTTAAAATTACAATATACATGGGGAGGCAGTATTGTATGTAAAAACCAACAGAAACAGAACTGTATATTTATCATAAATTAGGTATAGAATAGAAAATACTTATATTATTAAGACTTGATAACAGAAATGCTGCCCTAGATTGAGTTGCCTAGACGTGATGCTTGAGATGGGGATTTAGATAAGTATGTTTTACTGAAGAAGTGCTCATCAGGAAGAAAACTATGAGGAGGAGAATTAAGAAGATTATGGAGGCAGAAAGAACTGAGCAAGTGTAAAAATTCCATTCTTGGCTTAATGATGGTTTCTGAAGCATTAACTACAGTGTGTGTGTGTTCTCATTCTGTTTTTCCCTTCTACTTGTGTGGGAGTTATAAATTTCTTTTCTATCATATTCTACTATTTAGAGCAGAAACTGATGCAAGCACTTTGGAAAAAAGTTTAACACTACATAGTAAAGTTAAGCATGTGTATGCCCTATGATTAGCATTTTCACAGTTCATGTCCTGGAAAAACTTTCAAATGAATGTTAAGGGCAGCATTGTTGCAATATTAAAAATATTTGGAACAATTCATATGTTCATCAGTTGTAGAATGAATTAATAACTCCAATTATATAAAAATACTGAGCGGCAATGAAAATGAATGAAAAGAGATATGCAATGAATGAATCTCGAAAAATATGATGTTGAGCAAAAGAAGCAGAACATATACAATATGATTACCTTTATACAAAGTTCACAAACAGGCAAAATTAGCTAATATATTTTTATGGGTAAATACAAAGGTATAGAACTTTAAAGAAAGTAAGAAAATCATTAACACAAAATATAATTTGATAATTACCTCTCAATCAGGGAGAGGAATGCAAGCTGTGAGAAAGGGAATTTCTAATGCTCTATTTCATGTTAGTGATGAGGACACAGTGCCAATTATGCTTTGAATGGTTTGTATATATGGTATAATTCTATGTGATTTGATTGGGATTAACATGAAATATTTTAGAACCCCAACTATGAATACCTTCATACACCTTCCCTTACCAACTAATTAATACCCCTGAGATTTTTCTTTCATAGTATCATGTCTGTCTTTTATAGAAGTTACAGTATGTAATTATATATTTACTTGGGATATATATATATATACATATATATATGTATGTATGTATGTATGTATATATGTGTGTGTATAAGTTTTTTAGAACTTTTTCATCTATGAAGATAAACTTTGGCAAAAGTTAGAGTGGAAAGCTTTGCTAAAGCAATTATGCAATCACTCAAATAAGATAACATATATAGAGTAGCACAGTACATTTATGTGGTAGGCTCATAATAAATATTAGTAGTTATTGATCTTGGTAAAGGAGTTCGGTAATGTCTTTTTATTTAACTCTATTATCCAAAGTTGTTCAAGTTAATTTCATTCAAATTTGTTTTAATAGGGTAATAATTGTCATAGTGACTCTCTCTTGATGCTAATATATACGAATGTAGACTATTTTGCTAATCCATGAATAGTGGTTATGACATCAACAGCTGAAAACTAGGAAGTCCAGCAGGGCTGAATGGAACTGTAGTTTTCATAGCGGATAAGGGAAGGTCCATAAATTTGAGATAGAAGTCAAGAGATGAAGCACTTGTTTCCTAATTCTAACCTTCAAATGCAAGTATCTTGGGGTGAGTTGTTTTATTATTTTAGTGATAGAGCAACATTCAAAGTTTTTGTTGTTGTTTTTTGTTTTGTTTTGTTTTGTTTTTTTAATCAGGGGAATTCTCATACAAAAAGAGAGAGAGAGAGAGAGAGAGGAGAGAGAGAAGAGAGAGAGATTCCGATAACATTATATAAAGGGACCCCAACTGAAAAATGGATTAGGACCCAAGAGTGGGTGGAGAAATCAATTTAATGAGTTGCAACCAACATTTGTTTTAATGAGATAAATTAGAGTAATAAATATCAGATCGCAGACAAATAATTTAAGAAACTTTTTTTTGCTATATACATCATTTTAAATAGACTGTTAAATGTTATCTATTCACTGTGAAAAGCATGCTAATTTCAGGTACAGTAATGGCAAAAATAGCCAATGGCAACTGTGAGAAGCTGTTGATTGAAAATTGAAAGATTTTTCTTTCACAGATGTTAAAGTATGATTTAAAATTGTGTATTAGGATAAATGAAATAAAGGCACATGAGCCAAGTCTCTGATATTAAATATATTTCTTAGTTTGGATTGTAGCCAAAAATATTTGAAACCATTGACCTAGACAATTTATTTTCTGTTCCTTAGATTAGAGTTGGGGAAAATATTGCAAAATTATACATCTATCAGACCGATCAACTATAGTGCTTATAAGAAATTAGTAAATTAAAACTGTAATAATATTTCTAAAATTGTAAATTAAACCAACAAAAACATTTCACTGACTATGAAATGTAATAGGCTAACCAAGACTGTATACATAATGTTTGAACCAATGAAGACCTTGATTCATAAAACACCAAATAATTGGACAGCCATGTAGATTCCTCAGACACCTAGACTTTCAGAAAAATTATATCAGATTTTTTTTTGGTGAAGTCTGCAATTCATGGCCAGTTACATGTAATCAGTTTTTTTAAATGCTTCCACTTATTAAAATTTGAATAATCATAATCATAATAATATAAACACAGAAGTTTTAAGTACTATTTGCTTAATTTGTTCTAGACAACACTCATTTTTCTTTTTATTTCTGCAGACTCAAGTACAGAATTGAGCAGATTGATAAATTTATAAACATCATGGAAAGAATTGTAGAGAGGAACTGGAGATACTCGTATGCCATTTGGTTCTCGCTTGTCACACTATGGGGAGGAAAAATAAAGCCACAAATGTATCAGCATTATTCCACAATAAAAATCTATATTCAAGATTAATTTACTGAAACAATCATACTGATTTCCCTAAAAACCAATATATAAGCAAATTTTTTCACTTTAAGTGAAATATAGCATTTCTACATTATTTGAAGTTCTCTTCATAATTATAATTAATTAAAACATTAATGGGTTGTTTAATGAATATCCAAAAGCACTTTCCTGAAGTCCACTTGGCAATGATCTTCTTTAAGCATTCAATAGATCATATGTATAATTTGTCTGTGGGGAGACCCTCAAGAGCCTGGACTCTTGGACACATTTAAATGAATGACAACCTCAGACTGTTCTGGACAGTTTTGGTCAATTATTCTTACATTTAATTCTTTAATCCCTAATCTTGCAGGTGAGGAGTTAGCTGTATTCCTGGTGTAGACTCTAAGAAAAAAGATTTATTTGATGTGAAACATTTGCTGAGATGAACTCCCATGGTCAACCGAGGTTTCAAATTGTGAATAAAAAAATCTAGAGGCCATGTGCTGACAAGACCTCCTCATGTACTCTGTATACAAGGAAAAACCTCAGACTGAAACCTTGGTTTCTGGCACTCTGTCCTGCTTAGTTACGCCCCTGAGTCAACAACTGCAGGGAAACCCTGGTTTCATCTTTTTACCAATAGACTGAAACTTGTCACATCCGATCAGAACTAAACAAATTGTATCCTCATTTACATCTATACTGACCAATCAGAACTGTAATTTGGATACCTCATTTGCATAAAATGGACATAATTTGGAACCTGGTCACTAATCTCCCCTTTGTTTCCAGGGGAAACAATTTAGGTTGCTACCTGAACCTATGTCTCCCAGGTTACAGTCCTTTTTGCTCAAATAATACTTTTTTTCTTTATTAAAGTCTAAAATTAATTTTGATTTACAGTGGGAATGCTGAAATGTTATAAATTGGACCTAGATAGTTTTGCCTAGCCTGACGATCGCTATGACTATCATAAGAAACACATAGTATAGGCTGGACAATATAGTAAATGGTTTATGTATGCTGGTCCATTTGATTCCCATAACAACTTTTTGAGGTAAGTATTTTTGCACCCAAATGTTAACTAACTTTCCTGAGAGCATATATCTTGGACATAGAGCTTGATTTGGAATGCTGATATTCTGATTTGTTTCTCCAGAATCTACTGTGATCTCTTCTAAAGTTTTGGAGGACCACATGAGTGGAGAAATTCCTAAAATATATTACCACTGGCAATAGATATGTTATTGCCATTTTTCCCTGAAATTATTTCATTAACACTTATTAGTTCCCTTCAGAAGACTAAGAAGACTAGTCATGACCAATGGTTAAAAATAAAAATCATTCCATACAATGTTAACACTCCTGAGATGTATCTCTGAATCTTTTATGACTTCAGTGACATTGTTGAAATAACAGTTCAAACAACTAAATAAGACTGACTTCTTTCCACCTCCACCATACTGATATGTTTTTAAATTTTTATCTATTCAATAAGCATATATTGGAGCTTTTATTAATGGAAACTAATGAAAGTGTGTCGTAACTGATTATGACGAAACAATATTTTCTGCCCAAACGGTAATGAAAAGAATGAATATATGACATAAAACTGTTTCATATATCCAAAATTTGTGGTTTATTCTCTTTCATCAGAAATGACAGATCTCTATGCCCCCAAATTAGCAAGTGCTGAATATTTAGTTGGCACTTAATTTATCCTTACTGACTGATTGATGTGAAATAACATGCAACAGTGAATAAACCAAAGAATCCAAATTTTATCCCTAACATGCTACTAATAGAGAAAACATGGTAGCAAAGCAAGAGATTACTTACAACTACTCCTCTTTTTTCTAGTTCTTTGAATATATGTTTCATAGGAACAGAAAACGACAATGTTAGCTGGCAGCCGCGGTCCTCTATATGAGATGGAGTAATTATGTTCACAACTGATTTCTTGGTTTCTGTTTTATCTTTTCCATAGTAATGTTTAATCATGTATTCCAGATAACCAGTTAGCAAAATAGATTTTCTTCTCAGTGCTTTCATAGTTGCTTTCCTAAAGATCTGTAGAATGAGAAACAATCAGATTTACAATGTCTTGTTGATTTACAAAGAAGCAAAAATTAACTATAAATCATACATAAAAAAAGAAATGACCACTTTTAATCTCCCCAATAATAATCTCATTTTAAAGAGTCTTTTTGTAAAAACATGTCCATTTTAATATTCTTTGCCATTAAAAACTGAATGCAAGTTTTCCATGTCAGAAAAACTATAAAAATGTGATTTAAATGATACTTGTAAAAGAAGGGAAAAGTTGATAAAATGTTTCTTAGGTTAGCTTAGTATAATTAGTATGAATATTCTTTAATAAATACATTTAAATACATAAAATTTAAACTTTTTCTCCAAAATCACTTTTTACAATCATAATCGAGAAGTCTTTTTTCTATTCTGATATAAAATTTGTTTGGTTCACAAAACAATGCAATAAGAACTAAATGTGAATGCATATGTGAAATGCAGTGTTCCCAATATTACTTATAATTGTTTTAGCAACTCCTAAATCTCCCTCAGTTTAACAGTAAGAAAACAAGCAGTTAAATAATAAATCTAAGTTTTGTCAGACAGGGAAGTGAAAAATGTTAGATAACACATTTATGAGTACTGAAACATTTGGGCTTTCTTTCTTTTTTTCTATCTTTCTTCTTGTATCATTTTTTTTCCACGCTAGATTCTAGCACTGGTCTGAGAATACTGCCGTTTTCTGCCTAAAATGTCTTATAGTAAGATGAATGACAAAGGCACACAATCACCGGTGTTGGAACATTAGAGGTCAGAACAGACATGCTTTTCTAGCTTATCTCTTAAGGTCAAATAGAGTTTAAAAATATATCCTACATATAAGAATTGAATGAACTGCAGAGTGTGATGTTCACTTAATGTTCATTTTCTGTATCATGTTATGCCACAGAGCAAAGGTAGGGTCATTTGGTGATATATAGACTGTAAAGCCTATGAAAACAGTTATATCTGTATATATGTATACATTTGTGGGCAGGCATTCTAACAGAACTCAAGCCATCTGGGCATACATTTTCTTTATCTTTATTGCATGGAGGCTGTAGATTTGGCTGAAGTAGAGGAAGGGACTTGTACTGAAAGTAGTAGATTCTACGGAGAAGAGAAGAAACAGAGAATAGAGTGGTATCTGTCTCCCTTTGCCAACCAGACCTCACAGACTATGTCTGCCATTAGGGAAGAGATCAGCTGCCAGTAGAAGCTGATATCTTTGTTTCAAAAGGCATCCGAGATCTGCAGTGTAAATAACACGGTAGTCTCCCTTCATTCGTAGTTTCACTTTCCATGGTTTTGGTTGTCCTCCGTCAAACAAAGTTTGAAAATACTAAATGGAAAATTCCAGAAATAAACAATTCATAAGTTTTAAACTGTGTGCCATTCTGAGCAGTGTGATGAATCTTTCACAGTTCTGCTCTGTCCTGCCTGGGACCTGAATCACCCCTTTGCCCAGCACCTCCGCTTTCATATGCTCCTACTCCTTAGTCTCTTAGTAGAGGTCTAGGTTATCGGATAGACTATTACAGTATCATAGTGCTTGTATTCAAGTCACCCTTATTTTACTTAATAGCGACCCCGAAGCACAAGAGTAGTGATGCTGACAATTCAGATATGTCAAAGAGAAGCTGTAAAGTGCTTCCTTTAAGTGAAAAGCTGAAGGTTCTCAACTTAATAAAGAAATAAAAAGAATCATATGCTGAGGTTGCTAAGATCTACAGAAAAATGAATCTTCTATCTGTGAAACTGTGAAAAAAAAGTGTGAACAAGGGTGAGTACAGTACAACAAGACATTTTGAGAGAGAGACCATATTCACATAACTTTTATTATAATATAAAATGTTATAATTGTTCCATTTTATTTTTAGACATTATTGTTTATCTCTTACTGTGCCTAATTTACAAATCAAACTTTATTGCAGGTAGGTATGTATAAGAAAAAATAGTATATATAGCGTTTGATATTATCTGTGGTTTCAGGCATCACTGGTGGTCTTAAAATGTATCCCCTGTGGATAAGGAGGGATTACTGTACAGCTTTAGGACTCAGGTAAGCCCAGTTATATGAGTTTGGTAAAAGGCATCTCTTCATTTTCTTGTGTAACACAAAATGTAAGCACATCTGGCACAATGAGACTCAAGTTTTGGGACAAGCAATGCAGATCAAGAGCCAGTGTACTAACAGAAGACAGGAGCAGGGACAGGCAAGGTGCTGCCATCAGTGTTTTGACTCTCAGATTTAGAATTAAAAATATGAGATAAATCTTTTCTCCAAGCTTCTCTTTAGAAATTAATAATTATTTAAAGGAATTTTAATTATTATATAATTCTGGAAAATTCTCTGGTTCCGATATGAGCCGCACAAGATGTAGATGCGGATAAAGTGTGAACTAATACTTATAATGATATGTCATTTTGCATTTATAGGTTCAGAAGACTTTGGGGAATATTACTTAAGTTTACAGGTTTTTTTTACAGGAGGCTTTGCCCTTAAAAAATGTCTTTTAAAAACTAGATACCATATTTTTATAACAAATATCTTCATTTAACATAGTTACTCTTTGATAACAATAAAATAACTTTTAAATGTAAAACTATTTTTCACATACAACCATAACAAGGGCAGCTGCACTCAGAAGCTCTCTTAACTCTTCTCACAAAGTTTCAAAGTGTCTTCTGAGGACTCATGTAAAAATAAAAGAGGGGCCGATGAAGGAGTTAACAGGAAAATGAGTAAATATCCTTTTTTTTTTTTTTTTTTTTTTTTTGCTTCTCATTATTTCTGTGCTTTCAGTACTGAAAAAAATAATAAAAAATATATATAAAAATTAAAAGATGTAGTTTGAAAATATTCAGCTTTGATTCTTGGCAGAGTTTCAACTGCTTTGGTTATTTTTCTTACTGAATAAAATGAATGCAAAGCTAAAAAAGTTAGATTAAGTTTAAAAAGTAAAAATAAGTATAGCATAATGTTTTCAATTGTTATATTTTTTCTCTTAAATTCTTAAAATTGGCTCCCTAAAAACTTTCTGAAGAAACACATAGTATATTTCTCCTGATTTACCATGTATTTTAGTTGAATCCTCTAATTTTGTACTTTGATGCTATTTATTTCATTATAAATGCATATACTGAAAGGGTCTGAAAATTGTCTGTATATTGCTACATAAAAAAATGTGACCAAAACACGATATAAGTATTATTTAACTTCAAGTTAGTAATTGAATGATTGAAGGTACCTTAAATAATCTAGTTCAAACATCTTCATTTAAAAATTGAAGCAAATGAATTAAAGAGTAGTTGCCTCTCGTGTAAGACAGTCTCCCCATTGGGATGGACTATTTGCCACTTAGTTTGTACCCTAGTGCTCTTTACCTTGATCCACAATATTTTAAAAAAGTATTGTATAAATGTTTACGAGGCAGCAATAATAAAGAAATTTACCATATGGCAAACTCGGAAAGATCTAAAAAGTAGGACATTTCAACAGGTAGAGAATGGAAAGCAATGAAATGTATTATTTTGTAATTTCAGAATTTTGCAAATTATAATGGGAAGGAAGAATTCCTTAAAACACTTTCTTCAACATAATGTTTGATTCCCTAAATATAACTTGGGTTAGAGCATAGCCTCAACAGTGAGTTACGTAAGTGAGGTATTTTCAAGAGACTCAAGAGAAGTGTATATCTCTCTTCTTGTGGCTCTTAGGATCTTTTTGCTAACTTTAAGTTTAGATATTAAAAACAAGATAAATCAGTCTTCAGGTTCCAGCTGAGAATAAAATCATATCTAGGTGACTATAATGCAGTGTAGGAGGAAACTAGTGGTAAGGAGAATAAGAATCTGACTCTTCTCATGGCTGAGGAGTGAATACTGGAGAAGAGCCTGCCCACTGCAGCAAATATACCAAAGTGAGAGTTATGTTAAATGTTAAAAAGAACATTTCTAGATGTGATTGAGAAGTCATTTGCAAAGATAAGGAAATTCAAGGGAAATAGCTTTAGGTTCTAGCTCTTTCTAAGGTATCCCTTAGTGCCTTTTTTTTGATAATGTAATCTTCACCCTGATATAAATTTGCAGAGTAAGCAAAATTTTATTTTGTTTTAAAATGTTTAATAAAAACAACTCAAAAGGCATTATCAAATTTTTAAGCAGATTGTCCCTCCCGACCTCCCCCCCCACCACCCCCCAAAAAATGTTTCACTGATTGAAAAATCTTGTTACTGGGTCTATTTCAACTTAAAAACAAACAAAACAAAACACTGCCAAAAAGTAAAAACAGCACAAGCTCCATCTAGTGCTCAAACTGAGCAGGTGCTCTTTAAACTGGAATAAAATGAAATGAGTTGATTCCTACGATCTAGTTGTATAAAAATAGAGGAACTTGACACTGCCATCCAGTGGCAGAAATGAGAAACTGCTATAAGTGATCACAACCCTAGAATATAGGTTTAGAAGAGAGTTTTGGAAGTCTTTATCCAGTCATGCTGGAATACTCCGAAACAGGATTTCTTACAATTTTATAAACTAGCTTTTTAAATTTAAAAATATCAAATTTTATTTGAATAGCTATATGTTTTAAATCTCTATTAATATATATATATGTATTTACTTGAAATATATTTTACTTAAATGTGTATATAAAGATATATTTTTCTTAAATATATTAATATTGTTATTGTATAGTATGTAATTATTAAAAATAGATTTACCAACTTTATTCTCACCCTGAAATTAATTAATATCTAAATAATTAGAATACAAAGATAGATAAATATAGATAAAGGTAAGTATCTAGATATATAGAAATAGACATATAAATATCTAGAAAAGCAAACTGATTCCTTGGCTGTTAGTCAGGTGAGGCTAACTTTTTTAAGTGAAAATTTTAATGAACTTAAAAAAAATATTGATTCAGTAAGAGTAGAGATTATACATGAATACAATGACATAGAAACCCCAGTTTTTTTAAAAAAACACCCTACCCCATGAGATAGTTCTGTTGCCCCCTCCTTAAAGTTAGTCTTCCTATAACTTTGTCACACAGCACTTTGTCAGTTCACCGATTCATGGAATAGAAGCAGAGTCCCCAGTAATCACAACAATGTCTAGCACATAGTACTTTCTTAATAAATACTTGGTGAATGGTTGAATCAATAACTAAATATTGCATATTTATTTTGTATGCAGAGAGACCAATAGAACATTAAATAACTTATTCATGTTCACATAAATTCTAAGTGGAACTAAAAATACATCTCTATAGGTCTGTTCTATTTAATATGTATTAAGTTCCAACAATGTGCCAAGCATTTTGCTGGGGCTGGGGATATAAATAAAAGGTGACGATTAGCACACAGTCACTATTCTAAAGGGAACACTAACCTTGGCACATTGTTTGTGCATAGTGAACATTTATAATCTTGCTGATTAGCAAAGTGTTAAAATATGTCACAGTCAGGTAAAGAAAAAGGTAAAGATGTGGGAAGGTTGAAGCATAAATCACTTACCTCTAAACTCGCTTGTAAGGAACAGACCAACAAAATGGGAGGATTTGAAATTCGAAATCCATTGGCCCCAGAGATTAACTGCAGTTCTGAAAAATTAATATCATGTTATTTTTATTTAATATATCATAAAGTGACCTTTATAGATTTTTAAAAATAATAATAAAGTCATAGAGAAAAAGATAAGATTTAAAAACTTTTATTCCTAAAATTTCTGAGATATTTAAGGGAAACTCTGTGGACCTAAAATACTGGCATATTTCCTCTTCACCTACATTGTCCGTCTCTCCTGCCTCACATTTCAGCAGACTACCAAACACTAGAGCCCTTAGACACAAAATAAAAATGACCTCTCCAAAAGCTTTTCTAGACTCCACCTTCTGCCTTCCCATTCCTAAACCAGTATTCCTTGTTCTACTCCATGCTTTGCTTCTTTTTCTATTATGAAACCATGTCAATGAGAGGGAAATATCAGAATTTAAATGGCTTATAATTGTAACATTGCCCACAGGCATGTATAGAAATGAAATGACCTATGAAGGTGACTTTTAGCACTAGAATTATTAGGTCGAGTGGCTTTTCTTAGGGAAAGAAAAGGGAGGGGGCATAAAAAGTAATCTTTCTAAGTATGAAATATGAAAAAGATGAATTAATACAGATATTATCCTGACTAGAATTAATTAGATTGAATAATAGAAAGTTAAATCCAATAGAGTTGTTAGAGATTAAATTAAAACTAAAACTGACTGAAAGAATTTCAAAATATTCTGGGCCTCTAGAGATTTATCTAATCTAGGATTAGGCAAACTATGTCCTGTGGGCCACATAGGCCCACTACTCATTTTTATAAATAAAGTTTTATTGGATCATAGTTACACTCGTTCATTATGTATGTCTATGCTTTAGCACTACAACAGCATAGTTGAGTATATATATACCATGGAGACAGTATAGCCCCCAAAGCTTAATATATCTCCTGTCTGGACCTTCACAGAAAAACTTTGCTCCCTGATCGAATCCAATTCCTTCATTTACAGATAGAAAACCCAGCACAAAGAATTTAAGTAACTTGCATAATAACAGATATAATTATTTTAGCAGCCAGGATAAAATACAGGTTTCCTTATTCGACTAGAAGAGCTCATCTTGATTCTTTGCATCTTGGTTGTTGCAAATGTGAATACATTTAAAATAATATCTCTGGGTTGGAAGCAATTTGAAGGATCACGTTTGTTTATGTTGAACTTTCAAAACATGAAGATTTCTGCATCCCATGTGATTGGAGATAGAGTAACTGAGGAAAAGAATTAGGAAAGTTTAGGAACATCCTGTGCATGGTGTACTTTAATTTCTACCCAACTGGGGTGTAACTGCTGTTTATTATGTGGCAAAACTATGAAAGGAGGAAAATTTGGGAGAAGAGAAAGATAAAAATGTATAGTTCTTAAACAGCACTGCTCTGCTACTTGCCTTATGGCTTTGAACTTGTCTTACCTTTAAATCAAATCCTGAAATAGACATTATTCACGTTAAATATGTGAAAAGAAAAACAAAGGTGATATAACTTGTACAGCATCACAAAACTATTAAGCAGTGAGACTGACACTTAAATCCCTCTGAGCCTAACTGCTAGCCAAAACTTCTTGTCCTCACTGCTCACTGTTTTGGGTACTCCATATTGATGAGATCTGGGTCCCTTATGTTAGATTTCACTTCCTCTTATCTCCCGACAAAGGGACAGATTCAAAATCATGCTAAAATCTATAAACACTTAGTCTTACACTCTGAAAATGTCACTTCTTATTTTAAAAATTCTCAGTGGCATTTTCAAAGTGCACTCTTCATGAGGCATGTATATTATACATCATACAAAGACAGATGAAAATTAAAATGAAGTTATAATAAAATGACTTGTGAAGTAAAATTAAATAAACTTGCCGTTATCCATTTTATATCTGGTGCTTAATTCATTGCCAAACCATCCCACTAACCTAAAATATAAATAACATTAGATACTTTAGTCTATAAAAATAACAATTAATATAGAAATCATATTGAAATCATTTGTGATACCAGTCATCAAATACTTAAATTCTATATGATACCCTAAGGCAATTTTTATAATCTCATCAAGAATGAGGATAAAATCAATTTATTCATATTACTAGTTATGTTCTTTGTGAAGTTAGGTCATCTGAAGAGCTATGTATAATTATGTTTTCTTATTTAAAATAAAATGAACAAAAATGGTTTTTTTTTATTTTAAAACAAAGGTAAAAGCTGAACAAGAAAAATCAATTACTACAATAATATATTTTCACAATAGTATCCCTAAAGAGAAATGTATCCCTAAAGAAAATCTATAATTGTTGAAAATTTTAAAATAAATTTCTAAAGAAATTGGTTACCTTCATATTTTAATAAGAATGTTACTTGGCCAGATATAAAATGAAAAATATGTAGGAAAAATTGTGTATGCATGTGTGCATACTAGATGAAAAAAATACAAAACAGTTTAAAGAAAAATTTGAGAAAGAGTAATACAATATTCTTGATAATCAATTCCCCCTAAATACATATTTTAGTTCTAATGTTGTCAAAAAATAAAAAAACTAAGACAATTTTCTTTGGAACTCAGCAAATGTTTTTAAGTTTATATAGTATATATGAGCAAAAAAAAAATACATTTTGAAGTAGAAGAATAAAAAGTTTGTTATGTTATATATTATATAGCATATTATAAAATTCATTTAATAAATGAACATAGTACTAGTAAAGAAGCATCAGGGAGACAAATAAAACATGACAAAAAATATAAAAGAGTCCTCAGATCCTACAACAATTTAACAAGTGGTAATTGTGACATTTCAAAAAATGCAAAGGTGAAGAAAACATTCACATATTTATATGGTTTTTATAAGAAAAATTACTTCCTAACTATGAAAAGAAATAAAATATACAGAAAACTATCAATAGACACATAAATATCTAAAATTCTGTATAAAAATGACAGGCAAAATCAAAAGACAAACCAATGATGGGGGGAATGGTGCTATTTGCTTGATATAAAAGAGTTTTCACCAAGTTTTTCATCAGAAAAAGAGCAATGCCTCCAAAGCTACACAGCTATAGAGCATGGAAAGGGCATTTATAAAAGGAGAAATACAAATGCCCCAAAATTCAGAAAAAAAATGCTTAATTAAAAATATGACATAACACAAATATGAACCCATACCTCATATACCAAATTGACAAAGTCATTTTAAAATTATGATGTCTATTTTCATCAATGAATCAAATATAAAGAAATGAACCTTTTGCTTATTTAAGAAAATAATAAAGTAATAAAAACTTTGTAGAGTACAGTTTGAGAATATACATGAAAAACATGTATAATTTTCTGTTCTAGTCCTTTTACTCTTTTCAATTTAGGCGAAGGACTATTTGGATTACATTATTCAGAGCACAGTATGATTTCTGTACAATTAGCACAATACTGTTTAAGTGTCAAAGCAATCTATATATCTTACAATAGAGAATTAATAAAGTAGATTATCCTACTTTTATATGATGAAATACTGTGTAACCATTATAAACATTCTATTTAATTTAAAAAGAATTAAAAATAGAGATTATAATATTTAAAGTGTTATTCCAATTTGAGAAAAATTAAATATAAAGTATGCATTTATATGTAACTCTGGCCAAAATTTTAAAATTAAAAAAATATTTGCTTTATTCATATCTATGTTTTCCAAAATTTTCTAGAGCATGTGTTGTTCTTGCATCAGAGAAAAGTTTCAATTATAATTTTAACCCATATTCATCAATCCGAACTTTTAAAAAAATGCTATAAAATAGCATAGTGTACATTTTGTATATATATATATATATATATATAAAATAGATTTAGTCAGCAAAGTTTGATGAATTATGTAAGACGATTAAACTTTTTACCTTATCACTTAAAAATATGACATAGTTACCCTTAAAGAGAAAATTCACAGCTTATCAACTCAACCATACCTTTCGAACCTCATTTTTAATATTTCTTTTCTCATTTTAAATTATTCATTCTTAAAACCTATCAAATACTGGCCCCAACACCCTAATTTTTCGGCTTGAAATACTGACATGAGTAGAAGCTGCACAGAAGAAATTAAAGAAAAGAATTAGAGTGGTGGGCAGAGGAGTGAAAGCCTAAGTGATATAATATCTAAGGAAGTTCCAGTGAAAATACACTTTCTAAAGTGAAGGCAAGCTTTTCTAATTTGAATTTCAAAAGCTACACCTTCAATGCAACCATAGGTAAAGAACAGGGCATGAGAAGAGTCATTTGCAGAATGGCTGCTGTTATTAGCTCTTATGTAGAAAAGGAGAGGGAGCCTATAAAGAATTAGGAGGAACCATAAAATTTGGAAGTAGTCAGAGAATAAGACACCTTAAAGGCTACCCTGTTTCTTCACCTAACCTCCAGTTTAGATATCTCTCCCAAATTGCCAATCCAGGAAAATTCAACTCATTCAATGATGAGCAATGAAAAAGAAAATGGGTATTGAACTGCCACAAAGACTCTATATAAAAACTGTAAAAATAGCAAGATCCATCCATAGGTGAAAAACGTGCACCAGAAGTTTGCCAGAAAGCTGATAAAAAATGTAAAGTGAGAGAATAAATAATTATAGCAAGAGGAAATAAAATAATATTCCAGATGATGGAAAAAACCAAGTAGAAATGCAGGAATAGTACTGATATAGCTTGACAATAGGAAGGATAAAAACAAGCTTGCAGAAATCAAAAAAAAAAAATTAGAAAACAAAAATAAACACAAAAATAAAGAATTTAGAAGAAATTCAAGGAAGTTAAGAAACTATGGAAAAGACAGCAAAGGGCAAAGGATAGCTGTGAGAAAAAAATAAGAACAAATGAGAAAAGAGAGGTTTAAAATAGTTTAAAGACAAAATGATAAATTTAATGAGCTGACAAAAAAGTTCTGTCATAACCAAAGTGAGCTTCCAAAGAAGAAAAGCAAAAGAATAAACTTTCAAAAAAGTTTTAATTCAAGACAACTTTGATTAAATAAAAAATTATTTGAATCTACATATAGAAAAATATAACATTGTCTGAATGATTTGGGTAGAATTAACCCCAAGTGTTAATTTTATTTATAGCTTATTAAAGTTATTGGATTTTAAAAATGAAGACAAAAATTTATGGTTCCAGGCCAAAAAAAAAAAAAAAAAGTGAAGGCAGAATAAAGGAAAAAAAAATTAGATTGGCTTTAAATTTACCTATGTAACACTCAAAGGAAGAGAAAGAAAGAATAATGTAAAATATCGTGTTTGCATAAGCCAAACTATATAAATGTTACTGGTGTTGATCAAGCAAGAGTTCAACTAATATTTTTATCATGGATTCTTCATGAAAATCTACTTGAGGGTAAACTTAAGTCAACCAAGAAATGACTGAGGAAATTGTGACAAAAAGATGTGCTGTGACTATTGAATGTATTTAATTATGGGACTCAGATCAAACAAATGTGGGAATATATTGAAGTAAAATGTTATATGACAATGTAAAAATGAACAAATGGCAAAATGGAGGGAAGTAAAGTAATTTCACTGATCATCTATTATTTAAACCTGATAAGTCAAGTAGAAGTAAAATCAGATCTAAGAATATAAAATAAACACCAAGAAAGTCAAAACTGACTAAATCATGGGCTGATAGAAGGTTAGGTAGAAGGAAGAGAAAATCTGTTAAATCTATTATTGCTCATGGAAGGAAACAAATAGAAAAAAAACAAGAAAGATAAAAAATTAAAATTTTACTCTTTATAAATATCAGAACAGGTATTCACTAAAAAATAATAGACAAAAATGTAGCTCATGTTGAAAAACACTAAAAAGCTCTAGAAATGGAAGATATTACATTAAATGACATTTAATGAAGACCACACATAGTTGATAAAGCAATAAATGTCAAAAGGTTTAATTCGTATATCAAAAGATAAAAACTGTCATATTATACCACAAATAGAAGAGGTTTTGTTAAAATAAGTGATTCAGAAACAAAAAGAATAAAAAGATAAATACAAGAGTAAGCAAAAATTAAAAATAAAACAATTTTGGATATATTTTTATATCAAACAAGAAGAAATTCAGTTAAATAATAAAATGATTTGAATAAGGACATTTTAAAATGTTAGTTAAGATAATTCACAATAAAGATAAAATATAACAAGACAGGAGCATTCATAGAACAGACAATACAGAAGCTACAGGAGAGGTAGAAATATCCTGTGTTAGAAGCAAAAATATCAATTAAGAAGGGAAATTTAACTGGTAAATACTTAATGATTTCCTCTGAAACAAAGCTTATACCTTTTTAAGAAGTGTTCATAAATCACTAAAACTAACTACAATAAAATCTTAATATTTCTAAAGTGGACATATTGCTGACTATATTTTCTGATTATAGTCAAATAAAACTAGGAATTAATAAGAGACTCAGAAAACCAAAGAAAGACTCAATTCCCTGAAAAATTCAAATGAAATATGTCTCAAATTACTTTTAGGTCAAATTGAATGGGTAGAATTTTTTGTTTAAGAATAATGAAAATACTATATAGACATAGTAGTATCTTCTGGATACTACTAGAATATGGCATAAAGAAAAATTCATAGCTTTAGATTTCAGATTAATAAAAAAATTAAATAAAAACAAATAAATCAATAAAACCAAAAATGTTATAAGAATATGAAAATAAACTGAAATAAAGCCATAGTAAGCTATTAATAAAGATACAAGTTGAAATTAACAATTAGAATACATAAAATAATAGTTACATTAATATATAAAAAATCAATTTTGGTGAAGGAGAGGGATACCAATTAATTGAGAAAACGCAAGACAGTAGACAGTGGAGCTCTGAAAAAATAAGAGCAATGATGTTCAATATTCCTACATAATATCACTACATTTCAAAATTTCAAAATAAGAACAATGTGCTACTATGTTAATAAGTCAATTAATACACAATTCATTATATCAGAGGATCATCTCCATAGATTAATGAATCATAAGAGAAAGTTCTATCAAGCAACAACCTATTTTTAAAAAATCATTTACAACTCATGTCATAAGATGTTAGTTAATCTTCTCAGAATGAAAATATCTAAAAGTCAATAATGCAAAAATAGCAGCCCAAGAAAATGACCAAAATATGTGAATAAATCATATAGAAAAGAAAAATGGCTTTTAAAAGTTAAAAAGTAATGATAAGGAAAATACAAATTGGAACTACATTGAGATAGCATAGCTCAATTCTTAGACTGGCAAAAATTCAAGTTTAATTATGAACTTTACTGGTATTAACATGGGTAAAGAATAGTTCTTATGTATTGTGGGAGTATAAGTCAATGTACCCCTCTGGAAAACAAATGAATAATAGGTATAAAAGTTGTAAATACATATACCCTTGGACCTAGCAAATTCACTTCTTGAAATTTATTCATCAGAATTTGTACAAGTATGAAGTGAATGATGTATCACTGTAGTCAGTGCATCCTTTTTAGTAATAACCCAAGATTGTAAAGAATGTAAAATTCCTTCAATAGGAAGTTGGTTTCATTAATTATGGTAAATCTATATAATAAAATACGATTTGGTTTTCAAATTAAAAGTGAATGAAGAAAAGTTCTATGCCCTGAAAGGGAATGATTATAAGAGGCATGGAACCACAAAATAATAATGAACAAAATGTGTATTATCTATTACACATACCAAATATCACTTGCTTTTTGTTTTTCTCTCCAACTTCAATGTAATCTCAAGAGATCAGAGACTTGTTTCTCTGTGCTTATGGAAGAGTGTTTGTAAAGTGAGTGATGTGATGTATGATGAATTGTTGATAAGTGAAACCCTGATTAGGGCAACTGAACCAGCATGGGAATAGTCAGAGGGGGTATCTGTCAAGGAAGCTGAGCAAAAGTATGTTTTAGCAAAAGAGAAAGGAAAGCGTGTCCCAGATAGTTAAAGCACTGTGTACAGAGGCTCAGAGCTGAGAAAAGACAGGCTCTTTTAAAGTTAATAACTTTCCCAAAGTGGACTACTCCATGTTGTATAATTGACAATTATGTCAATCATTTGATATGTAGCCAGTATACACTGAAGAGGTGTTATCTAAAATGAAATTAACATTTTAAAAGCTATTTGTCTTTTAACATTTTAAAATCTCTCAGATTTTCAGTTGTATACATTGATACCATGAATAATCACAAAATACCAATTCATTCTGTTTGGCTCACTGAGCATATTGCTTGTCCCTTATCTGTCCTACTCCTCCAATATACATATAGACCATGTAGGACAATTCCCCTGCCCCACTTCCTTTACCACTCGTGTGTGTGTGTGTGTGTGTGTGTGTGTGTGTGTGTGTGTGTGCGCGCGCGCGCGCGCATGCACATATGCATGTATGTGTTCTCTACTGTTTGACCTTAAATGAATTCTGCTAATTTTTAAGTCAAGTTTACTAAATTTCTAGGTGTGTACTTAATATTCAACTTCAGAATTGTTGTAAAGTGATTTTTCCAGAATAAATTACTAAATCTGATTAGAAAACTGATATGCAATTTGGGTTCTGCTCCTACTATTTATGCCATTTTTAGTTACATGTTAATTGCCAATTTTCTCTGTCAATTAAAAAGAAATCCATGGATTCAAGGACAACTATTGATATAATATTATTTGAAAAAATGTTTTGGGTAGTAAAAACTTTGAAAGTATAAATTAAAATATTTTCTCATTACTTACATAGTTTCCTAAACTTTATTCTTTTCCACAGTGAATTAAAAAATTTTATTGCTTCAGGGCCATTTGTTAAGTGGAGACCACCAAAGACAATAGCAAAACCCTTTTCAGTTTTGAGTTCCAAAATAAGGTTTCGCAACTTGTAGCAGAGACAGTAATATTTAAAAGCCAAGGTTTCTGATTTGCAATAAACAGACATTTCAGAATTCTAGTTGCCACATTTCTCATATAGCCCAGTAAAAAGTTCATGCTGTAAAAAGAAAAGAGAAAAGAGAATAGAAGCAATGAACCTAAGCTATTAATAATATAGTTTCCTTGTGCTGATGAAAAAGAAGCTTCAGAAATGGAAAGAAAAAAAAAACATTGGATTCAGATTCCTAATATTGAATCCAGCTGCACTCCCATCCCCAGTTAAATTCTAGAGGATGAGAGTTGGGATGGTTGAGAGGTCAGTGGGAACTCCAGGTACCTTTTGAAGGACCTGATGATAAAAATCACTTGAGTCATGTTTGCTCAAAACTATGAGGCAATCCAAAAAGTTTGCATAGACTCCCTCTTTGCCAGAGTGGTGCCATAGTCTTCATGAAAAAAATGTTAGCAGAATGGACCTGAGATAGCATTTCCATTAACATTATACTAACTCAAAAGACCCAAGAGAGTATCCTGAGATTCCTTTGCCCCCCGGGAAGAAAGTAGACATAACTGAGAAACTCAGCATCTCCAATGGAGCTGGAAGGTTGAGATAGAGGGCAAGCAATCAGGATAGTTCCAGAGGTATTTTGGAGCATGCAGCAGTAGGAAGCAGATGCCCAAGGAGATGCCAGGTACATTTTAATGGATTCCAGGAGGTGGTTGTGAGTCAGATGCCTCTCCCTTACCTATGTCTGAGTGCTCTGCACATCACCCACCTCTGCAACCTTAGATGTCATCATAAGGAGAAAAGGACAAGAAAAGAACTCTGTGCTGACAGTTTAAACTATGAATTTACTTAGAAAAATCATAGTAGTCACTAAGCTTACCTGGAAGTTTCAAGAAAGCATTTACTGCATCAGATAAGTTGATAGATTAAAAAAATGAAGAAAATGAAAGTATTTTGCCCACCTAAGTTTATAGCCTGATGACATTTACATATATAGCTTAAAAAAGTTATCAAATTTCAGATGACAACTGGAATTAATAAAATTAAAAATATATTTATTAAAGTTCTGAAATGTTTCTGTATTAAATATCAGAATGAGAACCTATCTTGAATTAATTTGAACACTTACGTGAGCTATATCAATGAGTTAAATTGAGCGGGAAAACAAAACCATCATAAAAAGTATATGTTTATTTGAGGTGCTTATGTTTATTGTGATGTATATATATATATTGAAAGCTCATTCTTTCAGTAGGCAAGGAATTGTGCTGGGTACTGAGGGTAATTCAGTATCGCACCTTCTATTGAGGTTAAAATTATGTTTGTATAAAACTGAAAAGTGAAGGAAGGAATTCTAGTATGAATGAATTAGATTCATTCACCATCATTTAGAACAGAGGAATTGACTATTTTATTTTTCATCTTTTGGAAGAAAAAAACAATGCTACAGTGTATTAAAGAGAATTATTTCTTCTGTAGCTACATATCAAAAATAATAAATGAGCTCTTTTACACAAAATGCTTTCTGTAGAAAGATATTCAAAATTTATCCTTGGCATTTTTTTTTTTTAATCAGGAGAAGACATAGTGGTTGTGATACAACCTGGTGACATGTTCCTTTCCCCCACCCTCATTTCTTTTGAATAAAGAGATCAAAATAAAAATTTGGAGAATATTTCAATATATTGTTCTTAGCAATTTTTCTTTCATTTACTGTGTATTCATTAAAGGGCTAGGTATTTGTCACTTCTGTTTGTGGAGTGATATTAAAACTTCAAGAATATGAGTTGTGATGCCTGCTGGGTTTATCTGACAGGAACATCAAAGGCCTAGTATCATAGGAAAAAACAATAGCTTCTATTTGAATGTACCGATGACACGTTCATAACCCAACTATGAAAGAAACAAGTGACTCCATGGAAAGAAAAATCTGTTCTTAGAGAAAAACAAACAAACTTGGAAGTGATGTTATAATGGAGGTCAAAGCATCATTTTTTTAATGCTTTATTTGCTGAATTGATAAAAGTACTTTAACTTTACATCTGAAAAAGTACAAATATGATATTATAATTGTTTCCACATTGTTTACCACATTATTTGGTGATGGTATACTTCTTTTGCATTTATTCACTAAAGAAGTTATTTTTTGCTATCCCAAAGCTTAGTATAAAGGACACTGGGAGACCACTCCCTGGACCAGCCCCAATGGATATTCTAATTGTTTGCCATCAATCACCTTCCACCATCACATCAATAATATTACCCAGATGGAAGTTATATAATCTCAAAGAACATTTAAAAGTGTTCTAGCTATCAAATTATTGATTCTCATGCTGGTAGGGAATCCTATTCAAAAGATGTGATTGAGCAAGTCTTCGCAAGGGGACTGCCATGCCATGGAAAGAAGATGAAACGAAAACACATTTCCTGGGAAATGGGTATGATAGTTTCATGGCATTTCACTTAATCTTTGCAACACTCTGAGATAGTATTATTTCCA
Organism: Eonycteris spelaea; assembly: GCA_003508835.1. NCBI lineage: Eukaryota > Metazoa > Chordata > Mammalia > Chiroptera > Pteropodidae > Eonycteris > Eonycteris spelaea. The sequence goes on from PUFA01000088.1 coordinate 6,559,705, forward strand.
GCACTTTAAATTGAGAAAAATGAGGCTTCCAGAAATGAGTGATCACCCAAACGAACATAGCTAGTTAAACCCATATCCTGCTGAGTAGGTAAGAAGGAACACTGCCCCAAAACAGAAAGCTGTGGCTGAGATGGCATTATAAAAGAAGTTAAAAGAGTGTGTTTTAAAACCAATATTTTAACATGCCAATAAGTGAATAGAATCCCTGGAAGCTTAGTAGAACAGAAGTTAAAAGTAAACCTGTGTAAAGTAAGATAGTTTAATACAAGTGAGAAGAAAGTAAGAGCAGCTGAAAATTGTTATTAGTGACTCTTTTTTATTGTTTATGTTCCTATTTAAACTACCTTCCTTTTTGAGGCTTATTAGAGTATTTCTATATTTTATTCATTATTTCTTCAAAAATGGTTAATGAGACACTTTGCTAGAAACTAGAGATGCAGTACAATAGTAGGTTAAAAAAGAAATGGTTCCTGCCCACAAGATGTGGCAGGGGTAGGAAATAAACAAATATCAATTCAACAAAAAGGTGGTCAGTTCCCCACCCCACCCCATCTCTGCCTCCTAGTGTTCATGACTTTGAGTTACCCCTTTCCTCTCAACTCTTCATCGAAAAGCAATAATTCAGGGGGCATAGTGAGGTGGGAAAAATAGAAGGGAAATGGACACCTGTTTTATATTGAACAATACAAGAAAGACAGAGTTGCTTGCATGTTTCATTAGGAGTAAGAGTGAGTGGATTGAAACTCTGAAAGAAATAAAACTAGAAACTCAGGAAGATGAGAAGTTTTAGTTTCATCAATATGAATATTGATTTTTTTAAAAGAAGGAAAGTAGAGTTAGAGAAACAGAAGAAAACCGCAGCTCTTTATAGAGATTAATTACACCATAATTCCTCAACAACTAATAGTAAATGAGGACATAGTACTCCAGAGCAGGAAGTCTAATATCAAGAGGTGACAGTGATATCATTGTATTCAGTGATCAAAGCAATTACTTGAAAAAATATTCATCAACACAACTCAACAAATCATAAATACAAACTCTCTTACAGTTTCTGCCATGTAGCCATTAAAAAAATGAGGCAAGGTATTCCATGTTGTATGTGCTTCAAAGTCTTGGGGCTAGTAGTGGTTAATTGTTTCAAACTGCCATTGATTTTTCATATGGTATTTTTCTTCCTTTGCATTGTATTCGTACATAAAGTATTAATAATTACTATGTTCTTTTAATCATTATGCTATCTATCTTCAATCTAAATGAAATTCTAAATGTTATTTCTTCTGGAAATAATTGCAACTTTTCAAAACTAATTGCTCTACACTTTCACTTGATAAAAAGAAATTTAATCATTTAAATGAGGCATTATAAGAGAATGACATTTTAATCTTATTAAAATTTATTTCTACTCATAACCCTTGTAAAATAAAAGTCTTTAGATCTTTTCTTTAATATCTGACATTTTTCAGGTTATTTAGATATTTTCATGAAAAACAACAACAATGATATATTTTTAATATAAGAATCATGCTAATATAACTAATTAAAAATGTAAAGAAAATAAGAAAGCAGATTTATATTTACTAAAATAATACATTAGAGAGATAAAGTATGTTCCCCATATTATCTTCCAATTGATAGAAAGACATTTAGCACATGTCTTGCAAAAATAGTCAAATAAGTTTAATTTAGGGACATATATTTTTTCTGATTAAGTTCTTGTAGTTGTTTTAATAATTTTGAGAGCAAAATAAACAAATGTTAATTAAATTTTTGTTATGAGTCACTGTTTTAAGCAATGGCTTAATCTTGAAAATAATCCCATGAAGTATATACTATTATTATCCTCATTACATAGATAGGGACATTGAGATTCCAGGACCCTTTGTAAATAGCTCAAGATAACACAATCATTAGTCCTTGAAGCCCAGGTGTGGAATGACCAAGGATATATACAAACAAATGCAAAATCACCTGCAGCAGATATTTTTTTTTTAAAGATATTCTATAAAAGCAATACTCCTCGGATTACTTAAACACACCATTTAGGGTTCTGAGCTGGCAGATAACAGCCACGTTCTTTATATATGCGATGTTTTTTTTCTTCTTCTTTAAAAACTGTTCTTTTAATTTTCTCCATTATTTTATAATTTCTACACTCAGTTCCTCTTCTTCAAAATGCAGGAACCTAGACATCTTATTTAAGGAACTTAGGTAAGCAGATTACTCATACATTATAATTATAATTTGAAATCTTTACAAATGGATAAGGGGCTGTGTAAAGTCAAAGAAATTACTTTTTCAGAAATTATTCATTCAAACTCAAAATACATCACAAAGAATTTAGGGAAATATTAAATTCATTTTAAGATCCCACCACTTGGAACACAGGAAAGGTAAAACCAAATGTAATGAAAATGTAATCTAAATATAATCTTGGCAGGAATTAAAAAATATATATTCTACAGTTAATGAAATAAAAGTAAAAGCCATTAAATTAGTTTATAAGTAGCTATTATCACACCAAGCTCATAAATCATTCCTACAAATTAATATAAACAATAACAATTAAGATGCAATCTCATTGTACTTGGACTGGAAATTTGAACATTTCCCCTTCAAAAATTAAAAACGGAGCAGGAAGTTAATTTACTTAGAATGAAGATATTAACAGAATATTGAGAGAAGGTGTTAGAAAAGATCCAATAAATAATAAAAAGTAAAGATTTAATATGCTTTATGTTCTTTGAACATCATAAATTTCCTAAAAGGAGTTTCAAATAAGTATAATCAAATGGAAAGCATCACTTATTAGAAAGGCATCTTGAGGCATGATTCAGATTTAGTAAGAGAAAGCCACTAGGGATCCACTTAGATGATTTTGGATGCTAAGAATTAGGAAATGAAATATCCAAACTCTCCTTGATCTCCTTAACAAGCCTTTTGTGACAGAAACTCCAGTATAAATCTCTAAATATTTTATGCACTGAATTAATTTAAACTATTCTGCAAACCCCTTACTTCTCCTCACCCCATACCTCACTAAAACTAAACAAAACAACTTATCCCAGTTTTCTTAGCCTATGTTAAATATGCAGTTCATCATCGGAGCAAAATCCAACATATAAAGAAATGAGATCACAGTCTTTTCTAAGAAGGTACATTTGCATAAAAGAGTGCTTTCATACTGTCCTTTAATTTGAATATTTATCAGCAGTTATTTAATAATTTAAGTCTATGCTTAGAAATATGTACCTGATTAGACGTAAACTTTTTTTTTTTCCTTTTTTTTTTCCTCTTCCTCTTCTCTTTCTTTTTCTTCTCTTTCCTTCTGCTCTCTCTCTCTTTCTTAAGGTCATAACTTAGAACTAAATACAATTGTCTTACTTTTTTCGTAGCTTCAAAAATGTGTTCAATCAAACTGTTATTGCATTGCAAAAACATGGGACATTTGGGGTACAGCATAATTGTTCATTCATAAACAAAATCTGCAATAGACATTGGGAATAACTTTGATTGTCATCTTACATCCTAATATCCTCTATAACCTGACCTCAAGTAAAAGTATATTACTTATGATCCTCATCAAATAATTATGTTTAATAGAATCAAAAGTTCCACAAAGGTTGTTTTATTCAGAAAGTAAGGAGAAATTTATTAATTCAAATAGCTTTTATATATTTTTCTTAGTATTTTTATAATAAAATTTTTGGCAGCCAAATTTTAAGAAATATATACATAGTACTTTCTCATACTTGAGAAAAGAAAAAAGAAGAGAAAATTATAATAAAGTTTGTTACAAATCATCTGCAGTCATTGTGTTTGATTGTATTTATTACAAAAAGGTAGAGGAGAAGAGAATCACCAAAGTCATCAATATGGTCAATGACACACAGATTTTCAACAGGTTGGTTTTAGATTCTTATTCCTACGCCTCATTTTCATCACTTAAGAATCAAAGAGCTTAAAATCTGAAAGGGAACCTTAGAGATGTCCCAGGCATAGCTATTTTTTCCCCTTTGAGCAAATCAAGACCTGGTGAGGTGAAGAGACATAAATTTTGCTCCACATGAACAATCACATGGCTTGCTCTTCTTTGTCTTTAAGATACAATCAGAATTCCTTGCTTGGAACTCAAAGACTTGTGTCCTGGCCCCTGACTGAAATGCACAGAAAGCTGCCCTGCATGGAACACCCACCACTGCCTGTTGCCTTTTAGTCAGACTAAGAGGAGGACTTATTCAGTCAGCTCAACTATCTCCTCAGCGGAGGATTTTCTAACCTCTCTCTTTCTTTTGGCTATTCCTACTGAATGGTACATTCCAGGGCAATGAGATCTCATTTATGTTTGTAACCCCAAAGCTTTGCATACTGCTTCTGTTTATAGAATTTGCTCAAGAAGTTTTTCTTTAGTTGGTTAATGAAAAAAAAAAAAAACTGTATGACTTTTGATTAATGATTTAGCATCCTTTTGCCCAAACATTAAGTTAATCTTTGATTTTCTCTGATTCTTGACCCTCTATCCAAATATTTGTGTCCTTCTGATTCAACTTTCTAAGAACTCTGTCCTACTTTTTTCATCATTTGCATTACCATATTTTAGATAGTGAGCAACTCATTTCTTTATGATTGCAAACAATTCTTAACTGATATTCATATTTTTATTCTTGACCTCCTTTACAGTGATGCAACCTATCTTTTATAATAGATCCAGAATCCTACAACTTCTTATCACCTCCTCTGCTACTTCTCTCTGCTTTGAATGTCACTTATTACCTACTTCATGTACTGGTTCTCCAGCAGTCTTTCAACATCCACTCTTACCCTTTTACAATCCATTCCCAACAAAGCCACCAGAGTGATCATTTTAAAAGTTGCTATGCCATGTCAATTTTATGGCAAAATGGGCAATGGTTGTCAAGTATTTATTGCCTTATAATAAACAGGATTGTATGAACCTCTTTTTCTCTCTAATTTCATCTACTAATCTCTAGCTTGCTCAATTTATTCCAGCCATGGGAGCCTTCAAACACACTTCTGTCTTGAAGCCCTTGATAAAATAGTCCCTCTGCTTGGAACTCTCTTCATCAGATAACTGCTTGGTGATCCTTCCCTCCTTCATCTCTTCATCCACGTCTTATTTTCCCAACATGGGCTTTCTTAAATCCTTTTTTAATACTGCACCTTGCCAAGGATCTCACATAGAGTATTCCTATACCTCTTTTTTCCTGTCTTACTTTTCCAATTGTTCACAGGACCTATCAACTTCAAATATAATATTTAATTTGCTCTTTGTTATGTATACAGTCTATCTTCCCTTCCTGGATGTAAGCTCTATGAGGGCAAGGATCTTTGATGTCTATACATCCTGAATACCTTAAAAATTGCCTAGATTATAGCAGATACTCAATAAATATATATATATTTTTTAATGAGTACAAATGTCATACAGATGCTTTTGAAGTTGTTCCTTCAAGGATTAGAAGTCAAAATTCTTCCACAATGTTCACTGAAAATATTAACTTCTTTTCATAATTATAGACTTTTTCGTTCTTTATTTTTGGTTGTTTGAAGTTTTATGCATCTGTCATCGGTAAAAATGCTTCTTCCAGCCTCCACTGACAGTCTTTACTAACTAATCAATCCAAATTGGATGAGCAAATTCAAAAAAAGGTTGGGTTTGACTATATTAAAACTCTGCCCATGAGGAAGTAAGATCAATTTGGTAGGATCTGGATATGGTTGCAGTGGATACATAGGTCTCCCAGTCAATTTTTTTAGGTCTTTTCTCACAGCAGGATGTTAGTGTTGCTTAAGTGCCATACAGAGTGAGAAGAAAGGGTTGGGAAACAGATATGCAGTTGCTACAGTTGCTACAGTTCAAGTTGATATGAGAATCTGAAAATAACTGTAGTTTAGGCAAGGTGAAGTTAGTGAACAGGAATAAGGAGGAGAGAAATCAGTAGATATAAATTATAACAAGAGGTCCCCAAGAAACCCAACTAAAAAAGAGAAAATGGGCAAGGGGAATCTAAATCCAGGCAGTTGGTGACCGGCACATTTGTAGGAAAAATAAATGCATGGCTAAGTGACAGAACAGATTCAAAGGTGCTAATGATAAATAAAAATCTTGAAAACTGGCAAAACAGGTTGCTTCAACATGTAAATGGTACATTTATCCCTTGATGCCAGCAACCAGTCCCCAAGTATGGCTTGATATGGTCATGATATTAGGATTACAGGTAGAATACTATCAACTCAAACCTAGTAAAGCCATTTAATTCTGATTTTTTAAAAAATGCATCTATTTACAGTCTCTCTGCTCTGTTCTAAATAAAATGATTTAACAATACCCTGAAAAGTCATTTGAGAAGGTATCACAAAGTTATCCCTTTTCTCCTCTCATTTGCTTATTGATCTTTAAATATTGCTAAGATACGGTGCTTCGGTTGGTTCTGTTACATATTCAATTACATCTTCAAATCTTACTTAACATGAGCTGGTTCAAATATGTCCAGTGTGTTAACAATGTGCTAACCATAATTATCACTCCCTGACATCATGACTTTTAGTTATCAAAAACTGTTTACTGACAATTCAGAATAATGTATTGTCTTTAAAAGAGCTAAGTCAGTATTGTCTTGTCGTGGAAGCTTTATTAAATAAAGTCTCTGAAAATTTTCTGCATATACTTATTGAAATATATTATTTTGAAATATTGATTCAGAATCCTATGAGGTTATATTGATGTTAAAAGCCCCAAAACATAGATAATACGTCTGAATTTAAGACTTTAGAAGAAATTTTTGCAATGTTAATTAAAATACTCATGAAGAAAAAAAATTTTTTTTTTGAGTTTTCTGGAGCTAGTTTTCATGGATATATTTGGTCTTTGTAGAAGCATATGGAAATACATATTTAATTTGACAGTATTTTGCAAATCATACCCCCTTCAGAATAACTTGGAAAATAGAAATGCTTCCATATGCTAGAAGATGGTTTGTCTATTATGCTGGGAGTAAAGAAAGAGCTATATATTCAACAACAAAATTTAAAAATATATATATTTTGTAGGGTTCCTTGGACTATGGAAGTAAAGAAAGAACAGAAAAAAACAATGGCCTTATACTCAATTTAGAATTAATTTATAATCAATTTTTAATTAAAAAAAAAAAGCCAAATGGCCATTTTTTGCTTAAGTTGTCATGGCTTGTGCCAAATTGTCTGTGGCCCTGACCAAAGCTGCTTAGAGCAGGATTTGACATGGGGACCAAGGCAAGCTGTCTCTACATGAACTGGTCATGATGAAGACCATTTCTAGAATTCAATTCTAGAGAAAAGGGGAACTCCCAATCAAATCTTCTCCTCTGGAGTAGAGTAAAAACAAGTGAACAAAGGAGAAAATGGATTAGAGTTGTTCAGACTTTGGTTCTGTGCAATGTATAACAAGTGTTCTTGTGGTGCGTGAAGTTAACCTTCCAGTCTGGAAGCCCCAGGACCCAGTGGGTCTGTGTGCGATGAACCCCACACAACATGCATCATTGTGCCAAGATTGTTTTGGCATTCATAAAGAGCCAGATGAACACATGTATATTTCCAAAAGAACAAATAAAAGTTTAGCAATTACTTCTCATAGTTAATATTTAAAAAGTACAGATTTCAAAGGTCACTTTAGAGATAAAATTTGAAAAAAACAAGAGCTGAAGCTCTTTGACAAATTTTACTATTTGTGGCTGAAAGAATCATTGACCTCATATACCTTCAGAGACACTAGATGGAAATTCTAGAAAACAAATTTTAAGATTTCAAAAGATTTTAATTTTCCCAAATTAATTATTATGTTATCATTATTTGAGAGTAGTAATTTTCAAGCAACAACGGCTTTATCTTTTTATACTGATAATTACTATTTCAGCTTTCTTTCAAGAGCCTCTATAACTTTTAAAAAATCAGATTATTTACTGAACTTATTTTTAACTGTGATTACTCCTCAGTACATAAATGATATTTTTTTATGATCACAGCTTAAATTCACCACATATGAAGAATATCTGGAAAATTTTGCATAATAAAATCGTAAGGCAAAGAAGATGAGGGGTTCTTTTAAAATTATTGACCTAAAGTAGTTTTCAAATTAAAATAGGTGTAGTTATATATCATTATTCCGTAAGGGATCTTTTAGATCCCTTACAAGTGAAGATTTGGAGGCTAGGAGTTACGACATGTACAACCCACTCCACGAGCATGGCTTTGGAACTAAGTGTAAGTCTGAAGCAAACTTGATTTTGCTACTGTTTATAATTTTAAAATGTTGTAGAAAAAAGATAAAGAACAATTTTATGATAAGAGGCAGACATTTAAATGTTAAGTCAATAACTCAGATTCCATAAAATTTTTACTGAGGAGTTTAAAAAGGAAAAGATCACTTGATATATCCCTTTAAGAAAAGTCATTTAAGTAATACTCTCTTCTTCATACTTCCTTAAATTTATGAAACTAATCAAGTGAAATCTTTCTCATAGGCAACATTTTCAGCTTTCAAAGTAACAGAGTAAATTTATTCACTTTGTTAACATAGCATTTCATTTTTTGGAGGATATATATACATAAGTTTCCCCACCACCTTGCTCAAGATTTTCGAAGCAGCTCTGAGTTAAAGTCATTTATCCCTTCACAGCTACTATAGCAGAGTCTGAGAACTCACCTAGTAATTATTAAGAAGTTGCCTTGTGACATATATTTTAATTTTGTGTTACCTGTTATTTAAATCATTTATTTGCCTATTAAATGATATATCTCCAGATTGTAAGATTTTAAAATTATAGGCAATATTCTATATTTGTTTCTGCCTGTGAAAGTTTCTTATACAAAAGTATGTGTTGGTTATATTTCTTCTGTCTCTTTAACTGATTCAGAATCATTCTTTTTACATGATAAAGCAATGACCAGCTTAGAAAAAAAAAATCCATAATTTTATTGGAGTAAGATAAAATAGAAATTTCATCATGTTTAATTCCTGAGATTAAAAAGACATGTGGATATATTGGGAGTCCTCATTAGTTAATGACAAATGAAATGCTGGGGAAAAGCCACTTAAAACAAATTAATTTTATGCCAGTAATCATACTTTTTAGTAATCATTGAAGAAAAAATGAAATATTTGTTTGAGATGTTCTTGAAAACCATTTAACATTACCTAAAAACTTAAACTTATAATTTTATAATACCAAGGAGCATTTGAGATCTCGCTCATGGGCATATGCCATCAGTTTGGCTCAAATAAACATAAAAATTTACAAAAATTTTTTACAATACTTAGATTACAATTATAATTAATAATTATTAAAACGAATAATAATAAATCTAGTTTTGACTTTTTGGTATATTTTGATAAATGTTATAATAGGAAAAATGAATCTCTTTTATATTACATTTGACTTCTTTAGCGTGAAAATAAAAATGATCATTTTTACAAAAGTTTTCGAAGCATTCATTTCCTTTTAATTCCTGATATTCAAGTCATTTGCTTTTGAAGTACCATGTCTAATTTCCTCTACTTCATCTGTTAATGGTTCTAACTCTGAAAGATTCTCATTTTTCATGATTTTGTAATTCAGCCATTCTTGAGCATCACTTGCCTCATGAAATCTTGAATCTCTTAAAAAAATTTACTTTATAACCCATTTTCATCATGTTTTCATTGTTATTTGATATTAAAACATTTTATAATCTGCAAGTGACCAAGATTTTTTAAAATAATAACTCTTAGAGATAAATACTAATAATAATTGAGAAAAAGTGTTAAGTAAGGGCTAATTTCATAAGTGGGTAGTTCATTTGTGAATATTTCCTGTCATGACAACCTTTGGTTTTCTACATTACCATGTATTTTCAGGGATTCTTTGATAATCAGGAACTCTTGCAATTTGTAATCAGATGAAAATAAAGGCTAAAAAGTGAGCAAGTGGTAAAGCTGGAAATGCAAATTGGTGTCTTCTAGAAATGTCAATTGTTGAAATCATGACTGTGGATGAGATACTCCCAGACAAAAGAACAGTGAGAGAATCCATGAAAAGGTGAAAGATTAAACCTTGTGAAATAGAGTAATCATCCACATTGGTACAGAATCAAGACAAAATAGTACACTAGAAGCTTAGGGCTGTGGGAGGTCAACGTTAATGATGAAAGCGATGGCCAAGTATACCTAACATGGCTGAGAGGTTGAGAAGTTGTTGCTAAGAAGTCATCCACATGAATGCTGAACACCCAACTCCAGTAACAGGCTGAAGAGGTAAATAAAACATGTGACCTGGGAGGGCTAGGTCATATTTCAACTAGAGAGTCTGTGGAAACACTCTTAGAAATCTACTGATATTGGCCTATCCCAATTGCAAGTACCTGGAGTCTTGTGAATTTACACACTTCGTTACTGCCACCTACACAACCTCATTCTTTCCGTCTTTAACAAGGAGACATTACGCAGACACTAGACAAGGATGTGATAAGTAGTAAGTCAGAAAGGATCACTAAGAAAACAGAACAAGGTTTAAATTGTAGATAAGTTTTGGGCTATGGCATTCTCTGAAGTATATGGAATGAAATAAACCAACTCAGCACTGCCCAGAAGGAAGGCGCATTAGATGTTCTCCTCTTATAACATTAATTGTACAGTTGAGCCAAGCATGGTATATGCTTACAATTTTTAAAGTCTTTTTTGCCAAAATTCTTAATACTTATTTTTATCTTTTCTTAGACTTTTTGAATATTGTTTAATGTGTCTTCTCTTTTTTTTTTCAAGTTCCAAATGATAATACTAACTTACATTTCTGAGTTCAGAAATTTGCCTTAACCATGCACTGAAGTCAACTGACCTCTTTCACTGGTTCCTTTTAACCTGCAAATTACAATAAAGGAGATGACTCAAGCCCTTAATGAAGTCTTTAAAATGTCATCCCTATTAAAGTCATTAATCAAACTCTAGTTGATTATGGAAATGTATTGGCATGACTTGAAATTCTAGCATTTTCATCAAAGTTATTACTAAGCCCCGTTACTAGCCACTCAGAAAGCTTTAAAAAAAAAAAAATCCAGGAGAAATGAACACTCAAGAGATCTAACACATGGAAATATTTGGAGGTTTATTATACCACCATGGAAAATAAGAGCAGTTTTCCAGTATGTATGATTACATTGGACAGGGTGAAAAAGTAAATGATAGAAGGAATCTTAATAGCTCATATAATCCATTCCTATATTCATGTTAGAATCTCTCTGAAAAAATTCAGGAGAGAAGATTCTTGAATTGCAGTCTATGGGTTCTTTCAGAAGAATCTTTAGTGGTTTCAGATATCTTTGAAACCACTAAAATCAAAAAAGTTAAATATTAATTTAAAATGTACAAAAAAGTCAACATTTATAAAGTTAAAAAGAAAAATTCAAAGGTATTTTAAGAACGTTTTTAGTGATACCTTTCTGGCTGTCAAATTTTTACATATAAAAATATTTCTTTTCATATTAAGAGCAACAATTAACAACTTTATAGACGGGATTGAAGTCAGCCCTAAAAGGAAAAAAAAATGCACAAGATGGTGTTCACTCACTATCAGTCCTTATTTAGTATAATTCTTAGCTACAAATGAAGTTTAGCATATGCCACCGGAGAGAAAAAGTGATGATAAACTAGGAAAAGTTCAGATTCTAGCTGTAAATAACAGCTTCAGTTATGATATTTAATGCAATGGATTGACTCTGATCCCTACTCATTCTCTTTATTGGTAAAGCATTCTTAGAAAAACTCTTAGGTCATCAGTTTGGCCAAAATGCCTATTTAAACAAACAAAAAACAAACAAAAGAAAGAAAGTGAAATATCTTGGTAGAAATGTAATTTACCAGTTGCTTATAGAAACATCATACAAAAGATATTTTAAAATTACATACTAAATTTAAACTTTTAGAATTCAGAATTATATATCCTGGAATCTGCTCTCTACACAAGGTAGATCAACCACTTCCATAATACCCTTCTTCCCCATCCTTGAGGAACATTTATGCATGCTGTTTAACCTTGCACCTAGATACCTCCCATCTTGACTTCCACCTTCATCCTGTTCTACCTTTTTTTCAAAGGCTTTGACTACACAATTATTGCCTTATAAATATATAGTCAAATGATATAAAATAAAAATAATTTAAGTATATATACTTTAGGAATCTTTGATAAAGAATGTATGATGACCAGGAAAAGAAATGTTATTTGGATACTATTTATTTGAAATAAATAACATGGTTAGCCACTAGATGTCATCCTTTTTTAAGCAACGAAGTTTGCAACAACATTATCAGTTATATTCCACTATAGGGTAGAAGGTAGTACTATCAGAATTAGTCATTCTGATGTAATATAAAAAGAAGCTTTAACAACAAACAAACAAACAAAGAACCAGGGTTTCTTGAAGGAAGGCTTTGTAAGTCAAGCCTGATTTGAGTTTTGTCAGTCTCTAAAGCCAGATAGTAAAAATGCAATAATAGTTAGTAATGCACAATTTTCAAAAAAGTTAAAAGTATGTTTTTGGTACAAATATAAAATGAACACACACACACACACAAAGATCTCATTCAACTCATTAATTAGCGAAGAAACCAGTAAGTGGTAAGTCTGGTACAAGAGAGAATTCAAGCAATGGAGACTTGCAAAGTCAGTCTATCAAAGGCCTGCTGAAATGAACTTGGTGATAGGTACAAAACTGCTTAATGTCGTAAAGGTGACAAAACATAACCTTTGGAGTTGTTTCCTGCTTGAGAGAAATGTTCTCTACTAGGCAAAAATCTGCAAGTTAAAAAGGTAACTTCACAGTGAGATAGCAGAGTGCTTAGCCTACATGTATGGATTGCATATAATGCTTAAGTGGCTGTGCTTAGTGCTTAAATGCATCATCCTATTTTATTCTCACAATAATTGACTATAAGGTAGGTAATTATATTATCTTTTTTAGGAGCTAGAACACTGAGATGTCAAGGAACATTCTTCAGGTTATGGATCAGCAAGTTGTCACACTGAATGTGAATCTTCTCTGGCTAGAGGGTCTTTCTTCTAAGAACATAAACTTAACAATTACAGCATCTAGAAGATGTTGGAGTTCTATAAGATAAGGCATATGTATGCACACTATAACCCCTTCACCCTCTTCTGCTTCTTAGCCATAAAGAATAAATAATGGAAAAAAAAATCTTGAGAGCAATAGACTGATGCTGTAAGACCAGAGCTTAACTGTCAAAATTTGCATTCTCTGGAATTTGTATAGATTACTTACAATGACCCTGTTACCCCCTGGCTCATCTCTTGGGTTGATATAATACATCAGATCCTCTTTTACAATTTAAATAAGTAAAGGGTGGGAATCAGTCAGGGTGAATCACCACACAAAAGCCAGTAATATCTATATACGGTCTGTGTGGAAAACAAGTATGCTAGGTAAAACATCAATGAAGTTTGTGAAAAAGGAAAAAGAGAACTTTTAAAAAATGCCTAGTATTCCTATAATATATGTTTTATATTTTTTTTCAGAGAATTTGGGACAAGGGGAGAAATCTAATGTACTGACAGTTATGAAAGGGAGATTTCTGCCTGACAAATACCTGTCTAAAGAGAATGCTCTCTTTAATTTTAAAACTTTAAAATCTTAAAGAATTTTTAAACATGATTAAATGAACTATAGAAAATAATCTTAAATTTCTGGGATTTATATGTGTAGGACCTCAGAAACGTGAAGCGCTCCAAGTGTTATTACTAATTCAGCTTTAATTCTAGTGAAGATTATATAACACTAAGCCAGTGGCTGAGAAGATTCAGAAAACTAATCAAACATCATTACGTTACCTATTAAGAGTCTAGACAGTCTCCTTATAATACTGTGCTACAACAACTATGGAAGATTCTTTTCTTCCAGAATATTATTTCTTTATTGCCATACCAGACAAAAAAAAAAAAAAAAAAGTTAAAGAAATGCTATGAGTTCCTCAAATAAAAATGTGTAAATTTGTTGATGTATCACATTTGCATTTACACTTGCTCTATAAAAATGAAGAAAGTTACATAAAATAGAAAAGTATTGTTTTTTACATAGTCAGTCTGTTGCTCAGTGCTCAGCTTCTTCAGTTTTCATGGGTTATAAAATCTTTTAGGACAGGAGATGTTCCTTACAAGACCATCGTATTACATTTCTAGCTTTAGATGCAGATGAGATTTTTTAAAATAATAACATCACATTTAAAGCTCTATTAGGCACATTTCTGGCTGCCTTTGATTTACTCATTAATGTTAGAAATCTGAAATTTTCTAAAGTTTAATTTTTGGAAAAAAATTAAGTAGTCTCTTTGCATTAAACCATCTGCTCTATGTGATTATAGTGACTTTTTTTTTAGCATCAAAGCTTCCATTTCTGTGATTAAATTTCTTGTTCAACCAATTGAATCCTTTGGAAAGCATTTATTTCTGATAAACAAATCATTGTTACTAAAGTAGTAAAATAATTATAATCAATTCAGATTCTTAATGGTAGCATCTTAAAGAATTTATGTAAAGTTAGCATATTATTAATGAAAAGTAATTTAATCATCATCAAAGAATAATCAAAAGATGATACTCACGCAGGTTTAATTGTGTGGGCATGCTTTTCATGGACAAAGGCACCAGCAAGACCTCCTGCTCCTGCATTTAAATACTGGATTGAAAATAAATTAAGTTGTATGAGTTTATCTGAATACATGACAAAAACTAACAATATAATCAGACTTTTTTGTTATGAAACCAACCTTTAGCCAGATCCAAATGTGTGATTATTTAAGCATTTATGATTAAACAAAATTTTGGGTTACCTTGTTTAAAGAAAAACAAATGAAACATAGCATTATTAATTGAGAATAAATAGCTATTACTTTTTGGGCCAAATTTTGTCACAACTAGTAGATAATGGTTTTACTGAAGTTTATCTAATTTCAAAGCACATTACTTTCAATTATTTTGTCACAAAAATATTTAAATAATTATCAAAGTGTTATATTTTAAAAACTCCTAAATTAAAATAAAATTAGTTTCATTTTCATGCCCTTGTTAATTAAATTGTCTGCAAATAAGAATTATCTTACATATGTAGAAATTTCACAAAGTATCAAAAACAATAACAAAAACAAAAGAAAACAAACTCAGAACCTAATCAATTAGAATTAAGTTTTAAGTATGGAGCTCTTTTCCAGAATCCCCTAACTTAAAAAACATTTTTTTTTTAAATAGCATCCAGGGAGTTGAAAGAATAAGTACTCTGTAGTGGATGGGAACATCAAAATTTCATCATACTATTCTATTGTATGACTCTACGATTAACTAAAACTACAAAATATACTAATAAAAGAAATGGAGAAAAGTTATACAAATAGTTACAAATGGTCACCTATTCATTTTTTTTTTAATTTAGGTTAAAGTTAATGTGGAATAAAAGGATGTAAATATATTAATCAGTTTGTACCTTATAAGAGCACCAGCAGGCAAAATCAACTCCCCAGTCATGTAAGTGGAGTTCAACATTTCCAACTGCATGTGCTAGATCAAAGCCAACAAAACAACCCTAGGGGAGAACATAATACCAAGGTTTAAATTTGCTTAATGATTAAAATAGTAAGTACAAATATCTTTAAGAAAATCTTTGACAAACTGCTGTACCATAAATATGGTTCACCGTTGGTGCAGTGATTCCACTATGTGTAAATCACAAACCCTGGGCATTCCCAAGACCCTCTTAGATCTAAATGGTTTTCATAATATAAAGACATTATTTGCCTTTGTCACTGTGTTGACATTTGCATTGATAATGTAAAGGTAGTGACAGGTAAAATTACCAGAAACTTAGCATAAGTCAAGGCAGTGGCACCAAATAGTATTGGTAGCCCTTGCATATCAGAACCATTCAGTTGCAGGGGGAAAAAAAGATACTTTCATTTAAAAGTCTCCTTGCTAAAGCTGTAACATGACAAATTTTTATTAAATCTCAATATCTAAATTCTCATATTTTTAAGGTTTAAGGTAGGATTTATGCATAAAACATTTGATCACATTCCGAAGTAGGATGGTTTTCTCAATATAATGCACTTATGAGGTTATTTGAGTTGCAAGCTAAACAAGCCACTGTTACTTGATAATTTTTTTTTTTTTAATGAAAGAGAAACTGATAGTAGTGTGAGTTGCATGAGTCTGTCAAGTCAAGGAAAACAACTTGTAGTATTTGTTTCTAAAGAAAAAAAGTAGTTTCCAAGATAAATTAGAACTTGGAAAATTCAGAAATTTAGAACTTGGAAATTAGAACTTGGAAAATTCATTTCTATGAGGATGACCCCTTCCCAGGATTTAAATATATTTCTGATGAGCTTAGTAGTAATATCTAATTTTAAAATGATGTAAAATAAATTATGTAAATATTTGGAAAATACTCATAACTCAGTGAAACAATATTTTCCAAATGATAAATGCTTGATGTTACATATCATGGATAAAAGAACTCTTCAAAATGCAAAACCAACCAATGGATTCTAACGTAAGAAAGTACAGAAAGTTTAGTAATTTGGTTTTACATTCCATACTATAACTTCTAATTTCTTACTTGTTAAATTTTGGGGTATTATCAAAAAATATTCACCATTAACTGAAAATCCTGTTAAACGACTTCTGCTTTTTCTGACTATATATCTGCACAAGGGCTAATTTTCTTTATTCTTCACAAAGAAAAAGAAAATTCAGAGATTGAATGTAGAAGTAGATATAAAAAATCAGCTGTCTTCTGTTAAACAAAACAATAAACAGATTTGCCAAACTTAAAAATATATATTTTGTTTATTTCAGAAAATATAGTTTTGTTTCCCTAACAATATATTATTTATGTTAATGTGTAATGGGTTTGTTATTGCTGTTCTAAAAATAAAATAAATACATGCATTTTAAAATTTTATTTTAATTACAAATACAGGTCCTCTATGATTTTTAATAGCGTAAAGGTTTTGAATTACTAAAAAGTTTGAGAACACCCGCTTTAGTGTATCCTATCAACCTGAAAGAATTAATAGAAGTTTGCAGTTTATCACTTAATCACATATCACATCCATATTTAATTTAATCAATTCAAGTGTACGTATGCTGTGGTAAATTGCCTTAATGGTTTTGGTTCTTTGTCCTTTTTTGTATCCTTGTCCTTTGCCATGTCACTTTTCAGTTCCACCCGCTGTGGGCAGGGTTCAATTCTCTGCCTCTGTGACCAGCCAGGTGAATTGTAATGCATGCAAGCAGAATCCCCAAAGCTTTTGAGTGCTTGCCTCTCTTTCTTTCCCTTTGCTGTCTCTGTGAAAAGAACTAGTCTGGGCCAACTGGCTGGTTCAGATGGAAAATGAAAAAAAAAAAATGTGAATTAGATCCCTGAGACCAACTCCTGCCTAGATCAGCTGACACAAAGTTGACCAATAAGATATGAAGCTTTTTTTGATTCTACATTGTGTTCTCCCTACTGATTTGAGACCTGAACAGCCTCTTACTATCTGACTCTATTCTGTTTTAGCTATTTATTTGTATGACTTCACATGTTTTGTATCTCTGCCTAGGAGAATTCAGTGTTTTAGAAACTGATCCTCTGTTTCCACTAAGTTTTCAGAAGGATAACCTGGAGCAGTAAATTTTTATTATCCAAAGTGCACCCAAGTAGCAACTTTAATGGCTTACTGTCAAACCATTTAGCTTTCTGCATATCAAAATTTTAAAAGTTTTACTTAGAGGACATAGTGATTCATTCCACATTGACAACTTTGTCCATGAAAATGAATTAAAAAATAAACTCATCATTAAATGAGGATGATACTTCACAAAAATGTTTTACCTCTAAATTCTATTCTTAGCTTACTAAGTGCACAGATAATAATTACATTCTCAAAATTTTAGGTTTCCTGCAACTTTGAAGAAACATATCTATTGATAGAAGTTTTTGAGGGAAGCAATTGCAGAGAGACCGGTTTTAGATTGTTACTGCCTCTTAACGATAACTAACGCCAAATTACTAATACGGGTACTTTCCTTAGAACAGAAGGATACAAACTATGATCTCTTTTTAATATAAAGTTACATTCGAACACAACAATCTCATTTGTTTAAATATTGTCTATGTCTGCTTTTATAAGCAGAATTGAGTAGTTGTAACACAGACTATATGTCTGACAAATCTAAATTATTTAATGACCTACTGAAGAAAAGATTTGCTGACCCCTACCCTATAGCTTAGTATCTGTAAAGAAAACTCAATATATTGAAGAGTCAGTTAATTGGAAACCTTGCTCATTATAATGTGCTCTGAGCTAGCATCTCATAAAAAAAAAAAAAGTTTTTACTACTACTACATAATCAATTAATTTTTGTTTGGACTTTTCTTCTCACAAAAAAATAAGCAAGCAATACAGATCATAAAAATACAACAGATGTTTCATACTAAAAGAAGTTTTGTGAGTGATAGGAAAGAAATACAATTAATCTCTATCAAAATTTAGAGATTATCAAAACCTGGGTTTGCAGACTAATGTTTAGGTTCAATACACACACACGTGCATGCACACACACAAATGCACACACTTGTTTATATATGTTTGAAATACTGGCAAGAGGGAAGGTACCCTCATCCAAATATATGGATTTTTAAAATAATATTTTTTATTTTTCAATTATAGTTGGCATGCAATATTATATTATTTTCAAGTGTACAATATAGTTATTAGACATCCATATAACTCACAAAATGATCACGTCAATAAATCTAGTACCCATCTGACACTGTACATAGTTATCACAATATTATTGACTATGTTTCTTATAATCCATGACTATTTTGTAACTACCAATTTGTACTTGTTCATTCTTTCCCTTTTTCACTGACCCCCAGCCACCCTCCCATCTGATAACCCTCAAAATTGTTCTCTGTATCTATGAGTTTGTTTCTGGTTTTTGTTGTTGTTGTTGTTGTTGATTTTGTTCTTTAGATTTCACATGTATGTGAAGTTGTATGGCATTCATCTTTCTCTATTTGACTTACTACTCCACTCAGTACAATACCCACTAAGTCCATCATGAAATATTCACAATTAACTGAATTTACTTTCAGTTTGTGTGTGTCTTTTAATCTGAAGTGAGCCTTTTATAGGCAGCACATGTAAGGGTCTTGTTTTCTTAGCTATTTGGCTACCCTCTTTTGGTTGGAACATTTAATAATATTTTGCTTGAAGTATTTTTTTAATAGATATGTAATTATTGCCCTTCTTTATGCATATTTTTGATTCATATTTTTTCTTCTTCTTAAAGAAGTCCTTCCAAGATTTCCTGTAATACTGGCCTGGTGGTGATGAACTCCTTTAGCTTTTTCTTATCTAGAAGCTCTTTATCTGTCCTTTGATTTTAAATAATAGCTTTTCTGGGTAGAGTAATCTTAGTTGTAAATCCTTTCTTTTCATCACTTTGAATATTTCCTGCCAATCCCTTCTGGCCTACAAAGTTTCTACTGAGAAAGCCCCTGGCAGTCTTATGGGATCTACCTTGCAGGTATCAAGTTGTTTTTCTCTTTTGGCTTTTAAGATTCTGTTTGTCTTTAACCTTTGACATTTCACTTATGATGTGTCTTGGCGTGGGCCTCTTTAAGTTCATCTTGCTTGGGACTCTCTGAACTTCCTGGGTTGTATGTCTATTTCCTTCATAAGGTTAGGGCAGTTTTCCATCATTATTTCTTTAAATAGGTTTTCACTTTCTTATTCTCTCTCTTCTCTTTCTGCTACCCCTATGATGCAAATGTGTTACCCTTAATGTCCCAGAGGCCCATTAAACTATCCTCATTTTTTTAGATTCTTCTTTTTTGTTGCTGTTTTGATTGGGTGTCCTCTACTACTCCATCCTCTATATTGCTGATTTGATCCTCCGTTTCAGCCAATCTGTTGATTCCCTCTAATGCACTCTTCATATCAGATGTTATATTCTTCATTTCTAACTGGTTCTCTTTTATGTTTTCCATCTCCATTTTTATTTTGTCTATGTTTTCATTAAAGTTCTCACTGAGTTCATCCGATCTACCCCTAAATTCATTGAACATCCTTATAACTATTGTTGAACTCTGTATCTAGTAGATTGCTTGTCTCCATTTTATTTGGTTCTTTTTCTGGAACCTTTTTCTATGCTTTTATGTGGGACATGTTTCTTTGTCTCCTCATCTTGGCTACCTTCCTGCATTTGCTTCTATGTGTTAGATAGGGACCTATAATCTCCTGATCTTAGTAGAGTGGCTTTATGTAATAGATGTTCTGTGGGGCCCACTGCCACAGTCTTCCCTGGTCATCTGAGCCAGGTACTAAAGATGTGTTCTTTGTGTGGGCTGTAGGTGCCTTTCTGTTGTAATTGAGACTTGGTTGCTATTTGCACAACAATGAGAGGAATTCACCCTTGGGCTGATTGCTTGTGAGAATTGGCCAGTGAGAGATTGAGCCTATGGAGTAAGATTCACTTCAGCAGGGCTCTGGTGCCTGCTCAGTCTGCTATTTAGGTAGTCCTCCACAGATGCAGCCCTAGGTGGTGTCTAGCTCTGGTCAAAGCAAGCCACTGGATATGCTGGCCCAAGGGTCTCCTACGAGGGTCCCAGATGCAGACTAAGATCAACCACAGCCTGTGCACAACCAGAGCTACCCGGTAAGAGTCACAAGGCAAACTGCAGATGGTTGCCACTCATTCTGGGCTTATAGCCACCCCAAGAGGCCAAGCCAGGAACTGAGGCTGGCTGCTGCTAGTGTCGGACTTGGAGCTGCTCAGCAAAAGGAATAGGTAGGGCACACTGAAGCCAGATGCTGTTTCTTTGTGTTTCATGAGCCTTTGAGCTTTGAGAAAGTCTGAAGCATGAGCCAAGACAGGCTATTTGTATGAAATAAACCACTGGACGCAGCTTGGGTGGGACTGCAAGAGTCTTAAGGAATTACCTAAGTGAAGTGACCTGTGTTACCCAGGTTGATGAGGACTCAGATATAGAGGCTGCCTGTGTTTTCATGCTGGGAGGGGAGGAGGAGGGCTCAACAAAGGAACAGTGAGTACTGCCAGCAGTTCCGTCCAGGAGAAAGCTGCCCCTCCAGCCCTCACCCTGAAGCCCAACAACTCAGTGTCTCTCTGTATGTCATTGTCACTCCTCGAGCAGCTGCCCCAGTGTGAGAACCCAGAGCGAATGAATCTGTTAGAAAGTCCAGGCATGGCCCTTTAAAAGGAATGTCGGCAACTCCTACAGCCCATCTCACTCAGCCACAACCTTCGTTGGTTTTCACAGCCAGAGGTTGTGGGGACTTTTTATCCTGACACTGAAAGCCTGCTCTGAGAAGCCCAGTGAAGGTCCAAGACCCCTTGCTCCTCAGGGGGAAGGTGGGGCTCTGTAGCCAAGGTAACTCTCTCTATTCTCAACTGTCACACGTGGTTGTGGAACTGGGCCATTTCATATCTCCATTCCTCTACCAGTCTTGAGGTAACCTCTTATGTGTGTCTCCAGTTGTAGGACTTCTGTTCAGCCAGACCTCAGGAGACTCCCAGGGATGATTGCTCTATAGTTTCGTTATAATTTTGGTGTGGTCGTGAGAGGAGGTATGCACAGCATCTACTTTCTATATCCTCTTGAAGGGTCTCCTGTTTGTTCATATTTCAAGATACAGTTTTAATACTGAAATCCTATTTCAGAAAGAAAATTCTGAATTTGAAAATTTTTTATCAACATTTTCAATTAAAGTATTGATTTTTTTATGAAACAATTTTTACAACTTAATTTTTAATAGATATTTAAATCAAGGAATAGAAAAGGCAGCATTTTCATTTTATTATCAATTATTTATAAAGAATGACTCAATGAACCATGAAACTTTACCTACCTTATCTTGTTATTAAAAGCCCTGTGGTCACATCTGTGGTACCACATCAAAAAAAAAAAAATCCTGCAGCTTCTATAATGTTTTAATGCATGTACAATTCTTTCCTCATGGATGGTAGAAAACGTTAATTATTAAAATGTAACCATTTTTAGGAAAGCCTTAGAAGATACAAACTTGATCTCTCCACAAAGTGATTTTACAAATATTTCACTAGGTGGCAGCATCATAAAAATAAAGAAATACCTAATAATTTCCTCGAACTTCTCTATGGCCATCCAGTTAATATTTTTAGTATTTTGCTTCTAAAGGTAGTTAAAACAATATGATTAGGAAAAAAAACCCATAAATTCCAAATAAGAGTATCTACTCTATGAAAAGTTTTAAATTAACAAATATTTTTAACAGATTTTTATTAAAATTATCCTCAAGAGCTCACACTCATATTACTGCAATCACATAGAAACAGCAGTGTTCAGTCACTTTGCTTTAGAGTTAATCCCCAAACTATTAAAATAGTCTTCTAATAGTCTGCGTCCAGGGGTTTATGTCATTCTGAATATTTCCAGCCTGCCTGCCTCCAATGAGCTTTCTAAAATCACACATTCAATTAATTATAACTCCCTGTCTTCCTCCAAAGTTCCTCCCTTTAACTTCGGAATGTAACTTATTTTCCTTGGTATGACTTTATGATATGGTCTTTTTCAACTTTTTTGTCTCAGGTGCCTCATACCTACCTTCCTCTGTTTGCATAAACCTTTCTTTCTAGGGTATTCTGCCCCTCTTTATTTGCCTGGATAGCTCAGATTTTGATTACAGGATAACTTCTATGGAAAAATTTCTTTGCCAAACACTCTCTTCTTTCTCATCTTCCAGCCCTATTTTCATAAATGTCTTGTAGCAATTTTCAAATTAATTGTCTTCTACTTTTGCACAATATGAGCCTAAATAATTGTTGAATAAATAAGTAAAGTAAAGAACAAATAATGTCATATAATTGTTAATATATATTCTCTAAACTGATGTTAAATCTCAAAGAATATTATTTGAGGTCTTTTGTTTCTGTTGTAATTTTATTGCATAAGTTATTTGTTCAGACAGCTTTTACAATGAAGTTTCTTGAACAATTAACAGTAGTTTGAAAATGTTCAAAATCCCACTCAATAAAGCAAGAAATATCATATGTTTTTGTCTTTGCCACCTTCTTTAGCACAATAATAAGTGTTTATCTTTAAGCAGTGGAATAACATTATATAGAGGGCCTTTGCTGAGATTTCCAGGTGAAATGCTAGCTCACTGTCTCTCAAATTTGATTCATTATTTGTCTACTTATTAAAATTAAATATGGAAAAGTACAGTTCAATGTTTTTCCAAGTAGTATTAAAATCCTGATTACTTTATTGATTCATTCTGTAACAGATTGACTTTGAACTGATATTTTAGTTTGTTCTTTCTTCACCAAAAAAAATTTATAAATTGTAGAAATCATCAGCAAGTAGCAGATTTGGTATTAAAAAGGGCAAGATATACAAGATAAGATATTTGTAGTTATACACAGAGCTGATAGCTAGCTGATATGCATTGGTATACTCGTATAATTGTTAAAGTAATAAAATACTTAAACGAGGTAAGTAGCCTTTGTCCTGAGCCACTTGAGTAAACCACCCATGGTTGCAGGCCCCACAGAACCTGGGAGGTTCCTGCAAGAGGTGCCCACTAACTACTCTGGGTCCAATCATAAATACCAGCCTCTGCAACTTTCCTGCTCAGTAAAGGTCCAGACTCCAATGGATACCCTTGGCAGTGGCGCTAGCATCATGGCCAGTAAATTATAGGTGCCTCTATGTCCCTCAAGGCTAGTAATGAGTACTAGTGATGGAAGTGTGGCCTTGTCATGGCTGTTTGTAGGAACTAGTTTCCACACCAAATCATTCAGGTCTTTAAGTATTCTCAACATTGCTCCTGTTTTGATATAAATTCCATAGGAAATAATCAAAGAACTGAAGTGCTATAAATTTATATCACCTTAAAAAAAATGAGAAAATGTGAAGAAAGTGAACAAAAAAAGTTATAGGTATACTCTGTAGGAGTACGTGTGTGTGTGTGTTATGTGTGTGTGTTTTGTGTGTGTGTGTGTGTGTGTGTGTGTGTGTGTGTGTGTTGGTCAACACTATATAATTGGTATAAACAAATAGTAGATTAACAATGACAGGTTGAATAGTTAGTTCTGATCTGATCTTAGGATTTTTCCAAAGAAATTCTTAATTAGGGAGTTGCTGAATAGTACTTGGGGCTGGTGAGAATAAAAAGAAGGAATATGAAAGCTGGTAGAGTTTCTTTCCACAGTCTTGAAGCACTTAACTTTCAAAATTCATTCAAGAACTATGATTCAAAAACATGTATAGATGCTAAGTTAGATAAAAATATTATCAAATAAAGATCCTTATAATAAAGGCCTTTATCCTCCTGTGAGTATTTCAAATCAGAGTAAACTTTAATTTTAAAAGTTCTTCCTTTTGTCCAGCCTAAATTTATTATGGTTTCCCCTTTTTTTTTTCTTTTTATTTAACTCAGCAGTTATAAACAGGAACTAAGCATTATTTCTGGTATTATGTTCATTCTGTACTTAAAGTCAACATTATTTGTATCACAGTTTCCTTCCAAAAATTCTATAAAACAGTTATCTACTCTTTTTTGAAGTAATACGGTAAGTCTTCACTTATTTGTACCAATAGTTTAATGAGAATAGCAGTTCCTCACTATTGAAACTTAAGACAATACAAAATGACAAGAAACATACAAATAAAAAGGAACAAGATGTAACCTTTCAACAGGAGCAATAAGAAATCTTTTCAGAAATCAAGTAGCATGGCAACCAGAATCAAATTTTAAAATTTTTGCAGAGCAGAACCTGAATGCTACTCAAAGTTATTTTAGTCTTGACCAGAAAAATGAATAATCAGTATGTATGAAAAAAATACACAAAATATTCCAATCCAGAAGCTAGCCATCTGATAATCAAATCTAAATGTTCATATTCAAGTTCAACAGCAAATAGGAACAGAAACAAGGAAAACTGGGAAGGTTATCCTAGGCCATTTGTTGAATTACAAGATTGTAGTTTGATAATTTCAAATGTATCTGCTATCAAAATATGTTTTAAAGCGCAAGTGTATAGAGAAGGATGATATCACAAGTAACCCTTACCCTACGTAAATTAAGAAAATTCCCATATTGTCCTAGAGCTATTGATTGAAGGCATTTATACCAATATGTATTTACAGAGGAGACAATGCAATTTCTTGAGGATAATCCGCAACTCAGTTACCATTAGAGAGCTCACTGAAATTCCTGCTGAAATTCTCTCATGTCATGTAGACTAGTTTCCAGTCATATAGGAGTTTGTAAGCTTTTAATTAGAGGAAGACCTCCTGCGAATACTTGTAGGCCTTTGAAGAGCTACTAAAAAGAGTAATAATGGGGCCGTCACTGGTGGGCTATTGTCAGTGTAGCAGCTGCCCGAGAGATCTACCAGAAGGAGGTCTGGGGAAGCCAGCGTCTAGGGGTCTCTCTTAAAATGAGCAGTTGGAAGGAGTGGATTTGAGACTCTAAGATGTGGCACTGCTGAATGCTGGCACTAAACAGAATCCCAATCGGCAATAATTCTGATTCCTACCTTTGACATCTAAGTCCAAAGTAAAAATTGTGGATTTTTGATATTGTTTGAAGTGAAGAGACAGTTGCATCAGCTCTAAAGACAAAGATCTCAGGTACCCAAGAAAAGAAATGACCAAGAAAGGAGGGCTATGTATGCAAATATGTGTTGTAGTCGTTGTTGCTGTTGTTGTTTTGATTTTTCTATGTGCTGCGACTTTTTTGCCATACATGGTTACTTTACATATATAAAAATAGACAATATGGTGGAAAGAAAGCTATGATACCAGCCAGAAACTAGACTCCAATTCTAGCCTTTATTGGCTGGCTAAGACACCTTTGGCAAGGGTTTAACGTCTCTCAGACTCAATTTCCTCAACTAAGCAATAGTACGAGCTTACTGTCAGGGTTACTGAGAAGATTGGAAATATTACATGTCAAGTGAATGAAGCCCAGAAGCCCATCAACAGTACATATAATTGTTCACATTTGTACAAAACACTATTGCAAAAGCTACATTTACCCCTTTAGCCTGGCTTTCTTAAAGTAGATATTCATGAGACTGGTAAATCCAGAGATGAGATAGGAGGTGGGGAGTATGGGATATTCTGCTAATAAAATTGAAGGGGAATTTGTCAGTTAAGAAGGTTTGAGTCACAGCTAACTGCTACATGGAGAGAAAGAGTGAAGTATTTGGGAGAGAGAAAAAGCAAAAAGATCTTGAGACCCCAAAGAGTTGAGTGATTTGCAAGTGAAAATATCCTGCATCTAAGGGCGCATTTTCAAGAGCAAATTTCAACTTTTTTTTTTTTTACATGAAAAACAGTGACCATTTTTTCTATTTATTGTCAATTGTAAGTACAAAAGTAAAGGGTGAGAACCAAACAAATTAGAGTCTTTCTCCAGTTGGCAAAGATCTCACACAAACTATTGTTTGTTTGATTTATTCCAGATATCCAAGATGAGAAAAACAGCTCAAAATAATTTTTCAAGCTTAATTTAGTTCATTTTATATTTAATGATTTAATAAAGCAGTCTGCATATCTTGTGTCAAAGAATAAAAATGGAATTTGAAAAAGAACTCAAAATTTACAAAAAAGTATTTTGATTTTTAGAGTAACTAACCATTATAAGTAATTCTTCAATTTTTTCTGATTCTATTTAAATGGGCACAGAGTTGTGCTTTTTTGTGCAATATGCAAGCCAAAAAATTAGTCTGATCCACTTTTGCTGATGTACAAACACTATCCTTTCACTGGCCAAATAGGTTTGTGTTTAAAGATATGATGGTGTGTAAGGCATTAGCCTCAATCAGTCATTGAACACTCTACTGACATAGCTTTTTAGATGAGAGTTAAGATAGGCATAGAAATAATTACAAGACAATACAAAAGGTAGCCAATAATACATTCCCTATCATGATATAAAAAATACAAAAGAAAGATAGATTTAGTCTGACACAGAGAGCACAAAAATTTTGATGAAGTTCAAGGATTGTACATTCATGGTTCTACACGACTTAGTCAAGTAGCATATGAGTTTGGTCTCTAAGAAATACTTCACTTTGCCTTTTATTCTAAAAATACTGCAACATAAGCAAATATATATGCCAGCTGTCACTATGCTTCAGTGTTGGATTCAATACATATGAGTGGAGTTGTATTGGATTGCTTGAATCCTAGTTAATGGGCAGAGCTGTTACTCGGCCTTGCCATGCATTATTCTATAGGAATGATGGTCCAGTGTTGACAAACTTTTTATTTTTCAGAAAATATCTGGAAATAGAAGTTTTTATATGAAAGTTCCTGATATTCCATTGTTGGCATTTGCTTAAAAACTTTTAAACATACAATATTTACATATACAAGGAGGGTTAAGCAAAGTAAATCTCTAGGACAGATTTTAACCTGTGAGGCAGATAGTGGTACAGCTGGAGTGGATGAAGAGAAAATATTTACATATGGTAATTGTAGGTGGGGGGAAACATAATAAAAGCACACGCAAAGAGAATATGATATCTGGGCAGGGAACATCAAATGCTTAGTTTAGCTGCAAAATAAGTTATGTGGTGAGCAAAGGAAACTGTGATCTTGATAATTTAAGTATGTAAAATCAGAAAAGGCTAAAGTGATTTAGACTCTTTCCCATAAGTGGTAGAAGAATAATAGTCATTATGTGGGAGAAATGCAAGGTAGGGCATCATATAGGAGATATATGGGTCCAATCACAATCTCCTCAGCAATGTGCAGTTGACTTCTTGGATGTGTGATGAACTTTGACCTTTACTTATCTATTTTTATCTGTCTGTCCTATTATAAAGTGGATTTAAGGCAACTATCTAGTTTATCAATTACATGGTATTAATACTCGAGAGAGAAATCTATTTAAATGTGAGACAAAATATACTCTTTTCTAAAATATATTTTGAGTGGTTTCTATTCAATATAACATAGACACATAGATCAATAGAATCAGAGAGTCCAGAAATAAACTTTCATATATATGATCAATTATCTTATGAGAAAAGAGATAAGATTATACAATGGGGAAAAGACAGTCTGTTTAATAAATGGTGTTGAGAAAACTGGACAGTTAAATGCAAAAGAATAAAACTGAACCACTATCTTACACCATATAAAAAATAGATTCAAAATGGATTAAAGACTTGAACATAAGACCTAAAACCATACACTTCCTAGGAGAAAACATAGGCAGTATACTCTTTGACATTGGGTTTAGCAGTATTTTTAGGGAACTAGTCTCCATAGGCAGCAAAAGCAAAAATAAACAAATGGGGTTACATCAAACTAACAAGTTTTTGTACAGTGAAAGATGCCATCAACAAACTGAAAGGACAATCTACTGAATAGAAAAAGATATTAGAAAAGGCCAATAAAGAGTAAATATCTAAAATATACAAAGAACTCATAAAAAACAAACAAACAAACAATACAATTAAATAAAAAAAGCAGATGACCTGAATAGGTCATCTCCCAACAGGACAGACATATGGATGGCCAACAAACATATGAAAAGATGCTCGACATCACTAATCATCAAGGAATACAAATCAAAACCAGAATGGGATATCACATCACATCTGTCAGAATGACTATTATCAAAAAGACAAAAAATAACAAATATAGGTGAAGATGTGCAGAAATGCCACCTTTCATACACTTTGGTAGGAATGTAAAATGGTGCAGCCACTATGGAAAACAGTATGGAAGTTCCTCAAAAAAATTAAAAATTAAATACCATACAATCTAACAATTTCTCTCATTGGTATTTATCCAAAGAAATTCAAAACACTGATTTGAAGAGATATATGTACCTTTATGTTCATTGCAACATTATTTACAATAGCCAAAATGGAAACAACCCAAGTGTGATATATATCAATCATGGAAAATTATTTAGGCATAAAAAAAAAAAATGAAATCTTGCCATTTGTGACAATATGAATAGACCTAGGTAGAGGGTATTACACTAAATGAAATGTCATACTGTATGATTTCACTTATAAGTGGAATCTGAAAAACAAAACAAATGAACAAACAAAACAAAACCTAACAGACTCAAAAATCCAGGAAACAAAGTAGTGGTTACCAGAGAGAGGAGGGGTAGGGGGCATGGGGGGTGTGTAAAATAGATAAAAAGGATTAAGAAGTACAAACTTCCAGTTACAAAATAATAAATCATGGGGATATACTATAAAGTATAGGGAATACAGTCAATAATGTTGTAATGTTTTGTATGGTGACAGATGGTAACTAGACTTATTGTGGGGATCATCTTATAATGTATACAAATAAAAAATCACTATGTTGTACACCTGAAACTAACAAGATATTTTATATTAATTACACATCAATAAAAATAAAAATAACTGTAATGCATTACCATTACAAACTAATTAGACAGGCTTTTAATGAAGTTGGAGAGTGATAGAAACTCTCATATATGCTGATAGGAGTGTATGCCTAATTGATACAACCCTTTAGAAAGTCGATAAGACACGAACATACACATGCCTTATGCTTCAAGAATCCACTTCTAACTATATACTTAATAGAAATGTCTATGAATGCTTAGCCAAAGAAATTTATAAGAATGTTTAGAGGAGCATTTATATTAATAACCCTCAAGTAGAAATAAAATCCAAATACTTATCCAGATTAGAATAGAAAAAAATAATAAATTGTGATCTATTTGCATACTACAATAATATACTGAAATGAAAAGAAAAACAAAACTACTGCTACATACAACATGGATGAATCTCACAAATACAATAGTAAGCAAATAAGCCAGACTCAAAAGAATACATAATAATCCATTTATATAAAGTTCAGAAATGGACAAAGCTAATATATATGGTTATAAGTCAGGAGAGTAGTACTTTTTGAGGGGAGGTAACAGGCAGTATTTAGGAGAACACACACTTGAGGATTCTGAGTGTTATAAATGTCCTAGAAGTTTCTTGATGTAGGTGTATGGTTTTAAGGGTTCAAAATAACTCATCAAATCACTTATGATTTGTGCTCTTTTTGGTAGTCATGATTTTCTTTAATATAGTTTTCAAAATTCTTGCCCTCACTTCTCTTTTACATAATTTTAAAGTTCCTGTTTCAAAATCTACTCCTGTTGATGTTCCTTGCTCCATCCCAACACTATTTTTGTTTCCTTCCACACTTCATTTCTTGAAACCTTTCCTCTTTTTTATTTCATTTAGCCATTTCAAACAGCATTTTCTTTCCTAGAATTTCCAAACTCTTTCTTGATTTGACTACTTTAATGTATTCTCTGCCTCTCATTGAGGTTTATCTTCATAGACCATACAAGATAGTAACGTAAATCTACATTTTAAAGAATTTTTCTCAACTTTTATTGAGACTGGTAGGGTGGGCGGAGGGGTGGGCGGGGAGGAATTGTCTAGCAAGAGTCTAAATGTTTGTTAGAATAATTTTATAATGGATACATCTGCTACATCACTATTTATCTTCCACAGTATCCATCACTTTTGTGTGGTTAAATTTAGATGGAACTGCTCATTTCTACCTTCCTTTATTTGACTGAAAGCTACAAGGGAATTTCAGTTGGTAGGCACTTATATTTTTTAAGTGAAAGAAAGCATGCCAAGTGCTGAGAGAATAGTTTTAGCAACCAAAGTATTTAAGAAAGAACTCTCTCTCTCTCTCTCTCTCTCTCTCTCTATATATATATATATATATATATATAAAATATATTTTGCTTTTTAATACTTTTTTAATGAGAAATAAAGGATAATTTCCATCTGAGCCACTTTCTATAGCTGCATATTTATTGAGGGCAGTAGAAGGCAGAGGAGGCAACTATCACTTAACAGCAGAATCTATACAATCCAGTAGATATTTTATACTCTTATCTCTACATTGAATTTATGAACCAGCTCTAGTTATCCCTGCCAAAAACAAAACAAAACAAAACAAAACAAAACAAACAAAAAAACTTTAAAAACAGAGACTTAGAAAAGTTAAGCAACTTGTTTGAGATCATACAACGATTAAATGATGTAGCCAAGATTTGAACCTCAGATTGTATGATTGATTCCAAAACCCATTGTCTTTTTCTCTATCTTCCTGCCTCATTTCTATGGTGGTTAATGAGACATGCATGTATACTGAGGGATTCAGAGAACACTGATTACTTGCATAACATTTTAAAATATGACTTTTTATTGTCCTCCCTTTATTTTGGTGCTTAACATTTAATATCTAAATTAAGAAGATATTATCTTTATATCTTTTGAATGCACCACTTTCACAGTTATCCATCAAATCAGTTGGAAGTCATGGCTAGAAATTCCTAGAGACTGCTAATAATGGTACTAAATTTCTTTTCATTAGTTCCATTCATTAGCTTCAATAACTGAGTATATTAACTAGACCTCACACATATATTAATCCCATAACTTATTAATGTTCAGAACAAAATTTGATGGTCATCTTTTAAATACATGACTTGACTGCTGATTCAAATAGAACCGTTATTTAAGGATTTGAATCCAAATTGTAACTGTTGACTGTTGCTCCTCTCTAATTTATTTTTTCAGACAAACAAATATAAAACACATATATAAAGAGACACAGTTTCAAAATGGTAAACGATTTAAGTGTGATTCAGTAATATGTAAGAAAAACTCTCATTATAGGCAGTATAACAATTTCTTAAGATTCTGGAGGGAAGAAAAATGGCTTCCTTAAAATAAACTGTGTGAAAATCAATCTACTGATCAACTTTTTTTCTGCACCTCTCCTTCTTCAGGTACCTAGGGTTAAGTGAGAACTGAATTATATTAGAATGAGATATAGTATAACAAAATACCAGACTTGAGTTTCTAACAGTCCTAGCATGAGTTACTATCCTAAATATTCTGTCTGTGTCATGAGCAGCTCAGTACCAATGACATCACCTACAGGAAGCTCACCTGTCCTGCTGACCAGAGGAGAAAAACACTGAGAAAACAGATGCTAGTAAGTAGGTGAGACTACAGAATTGATAAAAAGAAGTTTAAATAGAGAAATAGCCTAAGGAAAAAAAGCATACAGGTTTCTTAAATGTAAAGCTTACTTTTTTTTAACTCTTTAAGTAATTTTACATAGGCACAAACAAAGGTATTTCACTAGAGGTACAATTAGAATACTCCTCAGTAGAGTGATATCTGTGATGAGATGGGAAGGAGCAAATGAAGTGCATACCTTTGCTTGCCCAGCTTGTGTGATGGCATGTATATTAAAGAGCTGTCCAGTATAAAAATGCAGCCCACTGAACAAGATTACTGCAATCAAGTCTCCTTCCTTCTCTATTACTTCAAGAATATCTTCTGTTCTCAAGGTATCTTCTCCCTAAAGTTGAGTTAGGCATAAGTTACATTTATACCCACAATGTTAAATTTCTCACTTCATATTTCCTAATCTGAAATTCACCATGAGCCCTTTCCCACCATAAGTAAAATCAAAAATAATTTTTTCCAAATCAATGATCTTCAAAAATCTGGCAAGAGAGCAGCATTTGAGCATGCTTTTTGTTATTAATAGGTACTGATAATAAAATACTAGAGTTTTATAAAATTAAGACTTTGCAAAACATTACTTGACTTACTCTTCAGTTTTTCAATTACTCTTTACTATTTATATACTTATAAATTGTTTTCTCTTTATTTCCATCCAATAAAATATCAGAAAGTACAAGAAGTCCATGAAATATTAAATGGCAAGAAAAATTTCTTATAAATTAGTATTTCACTTATCAATCTAATATCATGTTGTTTTTTGCAGAATAAAAACACTTACGCATCTTTCATCTGAATACAACCTAACCAGTATCTCCTGTTAACTTAAGAATTAAACCTCCTCCACACCAATCTAAAGATCAAGGCCCAAACATGAAGAAAACTATCAATAAAATCCAATTATTAAGGTCATTTTTCTCCACCTCTTCCCACCTAAAACTAATGATTGGTTACTTAGTGAAAATTGTGAATAAATTTAGATTCAGTCTTGCAAACAACATGAGCAAAAAGATATTAGTTAAATACAAACTATCTTCTTGTATCCTAACAATTTTTATTTATTTATTAAGTCCTCATGAATTTTTTTCCAGTGATAAATCTAACATGATTTTGAGGTTAAAGGATCATTAAATGTATTAATATTTGAGGGAAGCTTATTAAGGCATTTATGGATTTTTCTTCAGTTATTTTTAATTGTTGATCATTCTTGTTACTTGTGAATTACTGTGTTCCATGTTAGGCATATGTTAAATATATATCACAAATATTCTAGATTCTACTAGAAACTTGAAACTTGTTTACAAAACGGCTATCTATAAAAACAGTATTGATATTGAAATCTCTGAATTATTAAGTGATGCACATTTTATGTATAAAGAAAAGGATTTTGATAATTCTAAGAAAAAGTCTAAGTAAAACAAATAACATGGTAATTCAAAAATTTTTCTTAGAAAAATCTAATATGGTTTGTCCACTGAAATTTAAAAAAAAAACAGTAGGGAAAGTACTATATATATTAATATTTAATATAGAACTTTAAGAAATTCAATATTAAGCAAATAAACATATTTCTTAAAGGTAAGATACAGTCCTCTCTCATGTTGACTTGTTTTAATCTAGTAGTGATGAAGAATGCTCCCAAGATTATGATTAGCTCATGAGGTTCCACAACACTGTCGCTTTTAACATTAAGACTTGTGGTATGTCAGTGACTATATTCATTATTGCTAGAATTTAGCAATTTATACATGACCTATAAAAAAGGTTTCCTCTCACAGGTGTGAGAACTTTCTACTTCATTGATTTATTACATTTTGGCAAATAAAAGTGAATGAAGTAGATTTTAATTTATCAAAGTATTCTGGTTGAAAGAAATAATTCCTCGAATACTGAGTTAACAACCTGGGAACATCATTTGTGAAACTTAAAATTTATTCTGTGTGGATCTCTTGGTGTGATAATTCACAAGTTTCAGGTTTTAGATGTCAAAGTTTATAGTCTTATATCTCTGTTATTATAAATTGTGCGGTGTTTTAGATCTTGAACATAGGTCAAGTTTGATGAGGTATTTCCTTTGTTATCTATTTAAATATGAAGGAATCACATAGAGACCAAATAACTTTCCCAAAGTCCCTTACCCAGAAAGTTGTGGGTCTGGGATTTCTCTGAGGTATATTAGCAGTGTATAAAGCCCAAGCTTTTCCCATTACATCACATCCCTTTCTACACTCTAGTCTAAGCTCAAAGGAAAACACCTGATACTTATATTAAGACATAAAAGATAGGCATCATGCGATTTCACCAGTCTTTAATACAATTTTTATGGCATCCACAGGCAATGGCATTTGAAATCGAAAATGACATATGTAATTTGCCAACTCCTCCCATCCCAGTGAAGAGTATAGCAGACTCCAATGCTGTTAACAGAAAAAACAACTTGCTTGTAATATGACTAGCCTTAAAATAAAAATGCACTTCTGAGTTAATTCTCCATTTTAAGCAAAATGACCTACTAGTAACAAAAGTATAAACTTTCTTGAGAATTCCATTAAAGTAATACAGATAATAAACATTTGAGAAAAATGAAGAAAAAAAACAATACAAATAGAAGCATGTTGAATGTTTATTATTTATTTCTCTATCGCATATACCTCTCTTGGCTTTAAAATCCGCATACTCTTCTCAATGTCAAGTCCATGAAGTTGAAGCTGTGATTCAACAGCATACTGGAAAAGAAAGATGATTTATTAAATCAAGTCCAATGCACAGAAATACTTTGAAATAGCTCTGAAAATAAATAATAAAATAAGAATAAAAATATTTATGATATAAAATTCAAGATCAAGGTTAAAACTGACTAAACTGTATCAGAAAAGAACTGTTTAATAAAATTTGCATGCAAGAATCTGAACATTCCTTGAAACACTAAATATCAGAGATAAATGGAAACATAGGAGTCATCTAGACTTTAGGAAGTTACGGAGTTACAAGAGATTTTTTTTTTAGTGAAATTTTAAATCACCTATATAAGTCAACACTGGAGTTTACAAAATTCCAAGGTGAGTAGTACGGACTTCCTAGACTTAAACTAGAACATAGAAATGACTCACTCTAGAAAGAGTAAGGTAGCACAAGGAAAGAACACCAAAAAGTTCCCTTCATTGAGAGTACAAGATGTGAATGGTAACAAGCAATTATGGGGGCCTTGAATTTTTTCAATAATATTAGGGTTTTGATCCTTTTTAGTAAGATAATGACTGTTAATTTGGATATAATTAAATGCCTTACAATTACAAGATGTGGGCTAGAATAGTTAACAGTGATAATATAAAGACAAAAAAATCAGGTTTCTCTAACACTAAAACTGAAATATGCAGTGTAGTTTTATCTGTGTCTGTGTCTGGAACAATCGAATTTCTTATCAACTGAATTGCTGAAAAAATAACATGAATTTTTTCATGAGCCATGAGAAATACTTTTAATCTCTTATAAATATATATTTTTTTCAATACTAAAGCACCAGTAATTATGCTAGCATGTTATAAAAACAAATGCACAAATAAAGGTTTATATTTCTATTCTCTGTAGCTGAATGGTTAGCACTGGGGCATGTATCGATTTAATTTCATAAAATAAAATAACAAGAATTAACAAAACATTTATAACTGCACTTGATTTAGACCACCAGTTTGCTCAATGCTGTTAAGAACGACTAATAAATCAATGTTCCTATTCAATTCTTTCCTCCCTTAGCACATGTTTTACTTGAATGAAAGAAATAAAGCTACACTTTATTTTTTTTAATGCCTAAATCAAAAGCATTTGACAGAGCTTTTTAGTCTGAGGTTATTGGGAAAAGACTAGTGAATAAACATTCGAGTCAGACAAATGATATACTCCTCTGGGAAGGACAGAAAGAATATAAATATAATTTGAAGAATCCTTACATGATCTGAAGGGAAGGCTTTGGCTTCTAGAAGAATTTTATACCGTTTTGGTGTAGGCTTAAAAAATGATAACTGTAATGAAATGGATTTATTAAGAAAAGCATTAATGCACAATTTCTACATTTATTTATTTTACACCACACTTTTATTTTATAATCTCCAGCATTTAAAGGCATTAACTAATTACAAATCTAGATGTCTGTCAAGGGTACCTTTTCCATTTAGCCTTGTTTCTAATGAATTATAAAGAAGAAGATGATATTGGCTCATTACATTTATTGATGGAGAAGCAAATTCAGGAGAAAATTGAAATCAGATAAATGTGAATTCTCAAACTTTACTTAAATTTTAATTGAAAAATTATCTTCCCAATGCACTTAATGGTAATTTCTTTATTGTGAGACTGAAAAGCTCATGTTTTATGTATGTCTTATTAATAATGAGTTATCTTGCACTGTCAATTTGGTTTCTAGTAAATAATATTTCCACTGCTTTATTATTTCATGGGACTTTATTTTAGGCGCAACTAAAAGTACCTTAGCCCTAACATGAAATATTTGACATTTCTAGAGGCACCAGAGAGAAGTGGCTCATTTGTTCAGAGGGATCCTTTTATTTTTTCCTATAGTTCCTGGAGAATGAGATTGACAATGATAACAAGGAAAATGATTGCTACTGCTAATTGGTGTTGGTCATCAGCCTGGGTGCTAAAATAATTTTCATACATTATTATGTTTCACACTGTTGCATACCTACAAGGTAGGTATTCTTGTCCTCATTTTTACAGAGGAGAAAAGTAAGATTTAGAAATGCCAAAAAAACTCGTCCAAAAGTCAAACAGCATTAAATAACAGCTGAGAGTCAAACCCAGGGGTGCCTGAACTGAAAACTATGTTGTTTATCACAATACTTAACATACTGCACAAGTATGTTCCTTCAGTAATATTTTAAAATCATTTTTCCATTTTACTAAAATAAAATAAAATAAAATAAAATAAAATCTTCGTTGTGCATCTTGGCCATCTAGAATGTTTTTAAACACTTAAAAAACAAACATTTTTTAAAAGCATCAAACAATTACTATAATCACCATATTCCAAATCAAGAATATATCTATTTTAAGTTATAAACATTTATTAAATACTTAGAATGTAAGAATCACTTTAAGCAAGTCATTTAAGGTACTAAGTTTCTTTTCTCCAATTTAATTTTATTTTCAAAATTTTTTAACCTAATCCCCCAAAATTAACCTACAAAAACGTAGTTTTTAGCCTACTATAGTCCAGCACATTGGAAAACTGTCTTTCTGAAAAGCTCGGTATTTGCTAGCGTTTCTACACTGTTTTGTGTATTTGCAGGCGATTTTGCTTTTTACCCACTATGACTCTTTATATTCTGTGATAAGAGCTCTTCATTATTCTGAAGCTCTTTGCAAAAGTCAACTCTACCATGATTATGAAGAAGCCATTCTATCATTTCCAGCATTTCCTGGTAAAAATGAAAATAACCACACAATTTATTTTAAATAAGTAAACCACCAAATGCTCATGAATTAAAGATAGAAAAATTTTAGATTCTGTAAATTGAGTGTACATTAAACATTAGTGGAAAGTAACTTACTAGTAGAAGATGTAAATTAACAGTTAAAGCATTCATTAAGGCTATTTCTTTCTCATTGGCTCCTGTAAAGAAATGTCATTATTAAAATTTTTCTATTAGTGCTAAAGATACTTAGAAAAACAAAGTAGGGTGACGTCATTCTTTTATTCTTAATGTTTTTAGAGATAAGGGCATATTTGATATGTCATCATAAAGAAATCAAAGTTTTCCCACTTGACTCATTTTATCAAATGATATTTGGACTTATAAGCACATAGCTAGCTAAAAATTATATTTCCTTTTGGATTTAGTAAACAATAACAACAAAATAATGAAACATTTGCTTTTTCCTTTAAACTAAAAATGATTTATACTAGTATCAGCATGTTTGTCAAATTCCCACAGAGCACATTTATGTGATAAGTGTATTTCCAAAAGAAAACTTGAAAGAAATGAAGGCGAATAACATTTTTAAAGCTGGTTATTTCTAACTTCAAATTAAAATGCACCTAAAAGAAGACAACTTTGCCAAACATAATTCACTGTTATTACAGTGAGATATATAATAGCTTATAACACAAAAGAGCTAGAAAATAAAATACAAAAAGCTAAATATAGGGGCTTATTCATACACACTGATGTAAGAAAATATAGATATGTATTGTCTGATGGAGAAAATATGCAAAATTAAGATACCCACTACACAATTATAACCTGATCTAATTCCTATTATGGAAGATTTTGGTTCTAGAAATAGACCCAGAGACAAAGCATACATTGGA
The DNA here is from genome assembly GCA_003508835.1 of Eonycteris spelaea. Lineage (NCBI taxonomy): Eukaryota > Metazoa > Chordata > Mammalia > Chiroptera > Pteropodidae > Eonycteris > Eonycteris spelaea. Next base: position 6,598,189 of record PUFA01000088.1, read on the forward strand.
CACTTAAGAACACAGCACATAATAACAACAATAATAATACTTTCCCTATTTTTAGTTCTTATGGTTTCTTTTAAAGGAAATTAGACTGGCGTAACGTAATCAGAATAACGTTTCTTTACCATCACTGAGAAAATTGGGCTATGAGCTTTAATGTTTGTAAGGCTATACTAGGTGTTAAGGAAAATATATAATACAAGTCCGACATTTGTATCCACAGGGATACTTTTGCTAGAGTCTCATTTTAAAAGAATAGACAGTAACTGGAATAATTAACCTAATCAATAGATTTTAGGATAAGTTGACTTGAGGGGAGGCCACTGGAAATAAGTGTACAATTTAGGAATGTAGATTTCAACATAGGCATTTAAGAAAGGGCCTGTGTCTTTATCTAGTCAAAAAACAAACAAATAAACAAACAAAAAACCCTTATTGTTGCATTTGGCAGACGGATTTTACTATTTAATGTGCAAGGTTGGTAAACAAGTGGTGGGTGTATCTGTGGTCATTCATTGTAAAGTGTACAGTATCTGAACTTAAGAGGTGAAAGGGACAATCTCATTTTACATTCCTAGCACTAAAGAAAATTTCTCTTAAACATACTAGATAGATATGAATACAAAAAAATATTTTTTTGAAATATGGTAAAATAAATTATACTAGCTTTATTTTATTTGTTTATTTGCATTATAGTATAAATTTTCACTGTTATTTCTAATATTATTTAAGATGTAATCTGATATTATTCTGTTATTTATGTGCATCTTTTCTAAAAACCATTTATTTTAATAAAAAATATTTCGGTAGGGAGAGTGGAAGGAGGAAAGGAAGAAAATTAATACAAGGGTGAGCAGAATTACTAGAAAGGGAATCATTTGAAAGAATATACTGTAATGAGAGAAATAAAAAGAAAACATGTTATAACAAAATGAAAACAAAGAAATGAAAGAGTTAGAAAGGGATAAGGGGAGACTTTCTATGGAAGCTCAGACATTCTATTTTTGCTTAATGTTTATATTCTGATTAAAATGATTATAGATTCCTGGAAAATTTTAGGCCTCCCAACAATATAGCATTCATTTAGGATCATCTAAATTTTCTCTTGCATAGAAATGTGATGAACTAGACATACGGAGCTGAATTAATGTAGACAGACACTTGGCATTGTGCTTTCCTCCTCTTACATTCAATGGCATACTAACACCAAACCAATTCTTTATAAATAATCCTTTGCTGCCTTGAATGGCTTGTCTGACCACGTGCACAAAAGTTATTTCACATTAGAACACTTTAAATAAAATTCCACCAAGTGCTGCACAAAATGCTCTCCTCATCTGCTACTGAATTTTATCAAAGACTGGGTCAGTCTATTGTGTGAACAAGCACCACATGTGTGTATCTGAGGATGTTAATATTAAAGTTATAGAACATTAACTGAAATGTTTATTCTAAATATAACCTAAAAGTACCAAATAATGAAGTGTTTTTCACTTCAAAGTGCTATAAGTCAGACAAATTTTTAGTGTATTTTTAAAAGAAAAGTTACCTAATTTGCCTCTCTTTTACTTCAATTTGTATTTCTGAAACCAAAATATTTTAATATCAGAATTCCACAAGAAAACAAACCTTAAAACAAAACAAAAAAGCAAACAAATTCTTTCATGTTGTTTTTCTTTGTTTCTCTTCTTTTTCCTAAGAGCTTTTTTAAAATTAATGTTGCAATATCAAGAACTACAAGTATTTGTAGGGGCAAATTAAAAAAGAAAAAAAGCCTCCAGAAAGATTGTCAGGCTTTGAAAGAGTCTTTATTTCAAAGGTCATCAAAACTCATTGCAGTAAATGCCAAGATTTGAATCACTTCACCTGAGATGGGTGTGAGCCAGGGCTTCATTTGAGGAGTAATTTCCTGATTGTTTACTTATTGAACATACTTTTTTGCTTTACCAGAAGGTGAAACTTAGTTAGATGCAAGCTCTGCCCTTTTGTCTCAATGTCTGGCGAGCTAGAATTTATTGAACCCTTACAATGTGCCAATACTTCTAAATATGTGACTTCTATTATGTCACATAGTCTTCACAGTAACCTGATAAGGTATCTACTTTGATTTTCCATATTTTATCAATGAGGAAACTAATGTCCAAAGAGATGAATTGACTTGCCTAAAATATTACAGATAGAAAGTAGACAAAAACTTACTCTCTTGTAGAAAAAAAAAAGTAAATAAAATCTTTTGTTCAAATTACATTTGGAATAGTTGTCTACATTGTCTACTTACTCCCTGTAAGTCAAATATAGGAGGCTCATGTTTATCACCAAATTCCCTCTGTGTCCAATTGTAATTTCAAATATATTGTAAAGTGAGGATGACAGGGCTCCCAGCTGCTTAGCATTTGATAACAGGATTCATGATGGGTCTTGCAACTGCCATACTATTTTCTGTACATTTTATTAAGCAGATGCAAATGTTATTGCAGATATGGTCATAAGATTTGTAGTTAGGCAAAGTCCAAAAGCTTTCCACTCTATTTTTCAAATAGCAAATTTCTTTGGCTCATAGAAGTGGCTACTGTATGACTGAGCATTCAAAACTCTTTAGAGAGCATTTCCAGGGATTATTGCTTCTCTGAGGGTCAACCACAAATTTCATAAAGCAAATTTATGTTCACATATACAATGTTTTTATAAGCTAGAATGCATGTATCTATCCCTTTGTGATTTTTATGTACCCAGGGAGAAGTAGGTTTAATAACAATACTAATAATACTTTTCAGCAATTCTATTTCTAGCATCGTGATAATATGAAATTAATTATAAGAGAAAGTTATTTCATGTTTTGCAGAACTGTTGGCTCTCTATAAAATATCTTCTTAATAGCTTTCCTTCTCATCTGAAATTTAAATTCTTTTCTGTGTCCATGAATAAATATGGTTGCTCATTGTCTCTTCCTTCTCTCTATCCACTCTTCCAATTTTACACATAGTAATTTTTATTATTCTCCTGTTACTTCTTTTTGAGATATTTTATGGTAAAATAAAGGTGATTTTTTTTCAAGAACCTGTAAGATTCAATCATAGCCTAAAATATACAACTTGTCTGTTTGTTCATGACACAATTAGATAGCTTAGAAAGTAGCAAAAATAAATATGATTTCTACTGCTCTTTACTGTGAGATGTCATATAGTTATTTTAATTATTTTGTGATTTATAGCATGTCTACTTTCAAAGAGAATTTCAGGTTTCTTATTTTACCATGTGAGAAAAAATGGTAAAACGTAAGTACAGAGTATAATATATGTATAGAGAAACAAATTAAAATCTATTAAGTGTTTGTCTACTTAAAACTTGACTAAATTTTCTTAACTTCCTAACAACTAGAGCAAAAGGGAACCTGAATAAAATTTGTAGCCAACAAAATAAACACAAACACACACACAAACATCTTTTAAAAGAATGTTTCTACTAAAGCAAACAGTGAACTCATTAATTTTTCAACTTGACTTAAGAAACATTTCTCTGACTAATATATGTAATTTTTAAAATAAATAAATTTGGGGGTAATAGTTGCTAAAATTTAAAGAAAAATACCTAACTTTTAAAATATTGTCCATCATACACTTTTTCAGACACTGTCAATTTTTATTCCTTTGGTCAACATATAGTAGAAATATTTTCCCTTATAAAACATGAATCGTAGAGAACAAAACAAACAATAAAATAACCATTAAACTAGGTTCCCTTCATTCACTGACAATTTTGTAAATGAAATATGATAAAAACAAAAAAATGAAAAGAAATTTGTTCCATATGTGTTATAACTTTGCATGGTATTTCAAAGACAAACAAAACCTCTGAAAGCTAGAATTTATAAGTATCCTTTAAAAAATTAAATACGTTAGGTCTCTTTACCCATCTAAGCTAATTTGGATATTTAATTTTTTTTTTCATTTTCTTGATTAAAGATAATGAAAGGTGGCTGGTTTAAAATTTTAGGAACCATTGTGACATATATGTATTTATCGGGCATCAAAACATGTGAACATTTAATAAGTAGCAATAGAGGTATAAACTCTTAAATGTCAAAGGAAGTCTTTTTACAGGATTGATTTGCTTCATAAATAAATCTCACTAAATAATATCATCTTACCACTTCCCTGGCCTGTATATTAACCTCCAAACTCTTCTTTAGAGAATGGTAAATATTAAGAACAAAATAACAGTATTAGAATAAAATTGATATTCTGAAAGCACTCAGGAAAGAAAAAAAATAAGACCTACAACTAAGGAAATAAATATCTTCAGGTCAAATTAATCCAGGACTTTTTTCAAAATTTTTATTTACATGTTAGACATTTGAATGAATATTAGTGGCATCTAAAAAGTGGAGACAAATGAAAGCATTATTAAACAACTATTTAGCACACCTTTAAACTCAATCCAGGATTATTTAGGTGGGAATTTTCTCCAATAAATATATACACGCCTCGAAATAATGCTGACAGCCTGATAGAGCATTGTGTTCCCTGACTGGTCTGGCAGGAGATGCTTGGTTTTTGCCTTTACCTGCCCCAGGAGACAAAAATTCTGGCTCCAAATTCCAGCCCCAGGTACCCAGAACTGAGCATATTAGCCCTGGGGCTTCGTGGGCCAGTCCCGGACTCAGGCCCTACACACTCGGCCTAGCTCCATGTGCGGCCCCCAAAATATTGCCTTTCTATGCTTCCAGCCACTCCTTTCTTCAGCAATGGCTATATTTCTGGTCTGTAAAAAATTTCTATTTTTTTTAATGTTACTATATGTTTGTAAATTTAATTTTTCTATCATTACTCTGTATTTGAAATAGAAGGGAGTATTTTTAGTTTGTACTTATCATGCTACCTACCTCAAACTAGAAGTCACATTATGATCCTATAATATAATCATATAAAACAGAAATGTGTACAGTGTAATGATTACTCAATAATAAGTAGTAAGAAAAAGCTCTTGCTTTTGCCTGCAATCCTTCTATAAAGTTTTTTTGTTGTTGTTGTTTTTCAAACATTTTGAATAGGTAACATATTCATATAGTTTATAAATTAAAAATAGATTTTCCTTAAAAGTCTGTTAATTTGGGCTGCTTTAAACATGAGTGTGTTCTTTGTACATGTGTTGGGGTTCGATGTAAAGTGACCCTATTGGGCCATTGTACTGGGAAAACTCACGTCAGAATCTTTATTTAGGTTGTCCAAATACCACAAAGACTTTTCCAGTCTCTTGCATGGTGTCTGGGGTCTAAGTTAAAACGAAAGATAAACATTTATTTAACTCTTTTGTTTTCACCATGGAATATGTTATGGACTATACCATATCCTCTCAAAATTTGTATGTTGAAGCTCTAACCGCCAACATGACTGGATTTAAAAAATAAGGCCTAAACAGAAGTGATGAAGGTTAAATGACGTCATAAGGGTAAGACCTTAATCTGACAGGGCTGGAGACTTAATAAAATGAAGAAGACACACTAGAGATATCTTTCTCTCTGAGGCGCACAGAAGAAAGACCATGTGAGGACACAGGATGCAGCAACTACAAGCCAGAAAAAGAGGCCGAACCAGAAACCGATCCCTGTTCTTGAACTTCTAGCCTCCCTCCAGGACTGCAAAAAAAAAAAAAAAAAAAAAAAAAAAAAAAAGAAATGTCTGTTAAGCCACGCAGTCTGTGATACTTTGTTGTTATGGCAGCCCAGGCTGACTGAGACAGTATACTGTGTGTCCTCTCCTGAGAGCCTTTCTTCTCCCTTCTCCAGGGACTCACCCAGGTGTCTTCTGAGCAGGGTGGGGAAGGATTCACCTGGCTGCATGAAGTAAATGAGGGGATCTGGTATTCTAACTGCATTTTAAACAGACTTTCGAAAACAAATCTTTCTGTTTTTATTCCTATCTTCACTCCCACTTCTAGAGGTGCTTACTGGGAGTAATTCCCAAGCTTTTTGAAGGATCTACAGTGTAAAGCAAGTGGCAGTTTATTTTTCACCCATTATTGGGTGATTAGAATTTGGTTAGCATTTTTTTTTTTCTAACAGAGACATTTAATGTTTGTTTTCTCACTATGCAGTTCCCAAAATGTTGCTATCATTTCCTTTGTCATTCTATTTGTCTTTTGGGCTTACACATTATTTTTTTCTAATTCTATTAAGAGTAGTTTAGTGACATTTCAAAAGAAAAGAGTGTTTAAATGAATGTGTTCAGTCCTTCGTCATTAATTGAAAATTGACTCTTTTTTGAAGCACTAATCTCAATGATTAATTTTATATTTCTTTGTATTGTGTGATGATGTATATATACTAATTTTACATTTCTTTGTATCTTTAATGGTAGTCTTATGAGGGTGAGGCTGGTAAGGATTTTATCTTTAGTGTCTACCACAAGTCCTGACACGCAGCAGGGATTCAATAATTATTTTTTAACAAATGAGATATTCTCTAGATTTTCATGATTGTCAATTGCCATAATTCTTTCTGGGTATAAATTCTACTTTCTTCACTCTAATTCTATTTTCCCTCCAGCTCAAGTCGATTTTTTCCCCTGATTACTGGCCAGGATACAATTGGGGTGAAACAATAAAGATAATTTTACAAATGCCTATAAGAGAGTGAGGTATGAAAAACATTTTGAAAGTTGGAGTTTTCCTAAGTCCTCCTTTTATTTACAAATAATACCACTCTGACTCTTAAATGTCATTTTTTTTTTAATACTTTAAATTTTATATAAGATTTCAAGCAATATTGAACATTCATTCAAATAAAAAAAAATTATTTTTCGAAATTTTAACACATTTACCTTATAAAACTAGCTTGAGTACCACCAAGAGTACAAATCATTCACTTTAAAAAACACATTATAAATTGAAAAAAAAAAGCATGAACTATATTATTTTCAACAATGTTCAGCCTAATTTTAAATAAATCACCAAGAATTATTTTGAAATGAGACAAAAAATGATTGCTGTTCTAGGCCTTTAGCATATGAAAGTTAGTGTTGTTTATTTTACCAAATAATGAAATCTTAGAAATTTAAGTTGATTTTTATGAAATTTGTTTAATTATAACAAATGGTTATGTTCTTAATTGGGGAATAAATATTAGTTTTAAAATATACAAGAAAATTAATAACATTTTATTTTTGTACCAAATAACCTAGTTATGTTCTCTGTAGCGATCAAGTCTCAAGTAAAGGTATGCTTGCTCTTTACTCTTATTGGTTAAAATAGAAAATCAAGATATTCTTCAATAAGGTTTTGACCCTATAATCTACATTTATACCTAAATAATAATGTCTTTACAATTATTTTGGAAATAATCAATTTTGTACTTACCAACAATGTCAGTCATGAGGCCTATAATAGTCTCGTCTCCTAAAATCCAAGGCCGTTTCCCTACTTCATGACCATAGATTCCCCTGAAATTGAAAAGAAACATAAACATTCTTAGCTTGTGTGTGGAGGATGTGTGTGTGTGTGTATGTGTGTGTGTGTGTGTGTGTGTGAGAGAGAGAGAGAGAGAGAGAGAGAATATGCTAATGCACATGATTTTTTAGACATAAGCATTAGCAACTGGACATTTCTAGATGAGTCTTTGTAATGTTTTTCTAATTATATGAAAGCATGCTTTCTAAAACCAAAAGTAATACTTAAGAACTCTGTTTTAATTTGTAATTTTAAAATATCTTTGACTTCTTTTATATTGGAGATTAGGGAACATTACCCATTTCTACTTCATTATTATTATCTTTTAGAATCCAAGCTATTATTTTTCTCTTTTATTTTGAAAATATCAACCCTATATGAATACTCTTCTTGTATACCTGTAACATATGGAGTATCTATACTGAAACGTACCTATTTTTTGAGGCTAGAGATTAGACTTCTTATAAGTCAATTTTAATACATTGCTATAATCTATAAATTAAATAAAAGTATATAAAATGTAACTATACTCATGATGACATTTTAAGTAGATAAACTTTGCAATAATCAAAGCCAATATTACATCTTGCCCTATTTTCTAGCAATTTCATCTATCATATTCCAGCTTAATTTAATTATTCCAGTAAATATCCCAGTAAGCATAATGGAAAACATAAAATACATAAGAGAATTCGACTTTCAAAAAGTTTCCACCAAACGAGGAAGGCAAATACATTTGAAAAATATAGGAGAAACTAGACAAAGGATCAAAAGGGGAGCTGTTACAAATAACTTGTATCCTAGGAAGCTCTGAATATGATTGTTCTTAATTCTTTAGGAATTCAGAAACTATGTAAACTTGGAAGGAAGGAATAAGCGTTGTGATTTTGGTATAGTGCAAACTGTGAATACATGCTCTGAAATTCAGTAAACTGGCAGTGGTGAGTGGGTGAACCTGCTCTCAGAGATAAAGGGTAGCAGAATATAACACCCTAAAATATGTCTCTATGGTATATTATCTTGAGCTGTAGACACTTGAAAAACATCAAATTCAGGGAAACACTTTCTCTAAACTCTCCTATCTGCTTAAAAACAGACCCTCCAAGAGAACTCAATTTTTGTAAATCCCCTACATATAAATTTCATCAATCAAGGAAGACTGACTCATTTTTTAATTAACTTATTTTTGTGGTGGCATTGGTCAATGAAATATGAAAAGTTTCAGCTGTACGTCTAACAATAGGGCATATATATGTTCACATTGTTGTAATATATAGACTCTTTTTACTCCTTCTAATTCCCCTTCCCCCTGCCTTCTGGTAACCACAAGTCTATTGTCCATATCTATGAGTCTCTGTGTGTTTGTCTTGTTCATTTGTTGCTTTTAGGTTTATATCCCACATATAAGTGATATCATGTGATTTTCAACTTTTTCTGTCTTGCTTATTTCACTTAGCATGATTTTCTCGAGGTCCATCTATTTTGTTGCAAATGGAGTATTTCATCTCTTCTTATAAGATTGACTCATCACAGAAGAGAGTAGATGTCAACACCATGCTTAAATAAACTTTGACACAAACTTCATGTCTCCCATTTATTATTCACGGATCTATTTGTCTTTCTTAAAAATTATTCACCCTCTCCCAAAGGGCTTTCATTCCCTCTTTTCTTTTCCACATTAAGATGATATTTAAGCCTGAATTCTAAGCCACCTTGGAGAGTTACTCATTTTTCCCTGGGTCTCTTCCATGCATACCTGAGGGATACATGATAATTAACGTGTTTGTTTTTCTCTTGTTAACCTGTTGTTTATTGTAGTGGTCTCAGCTACAAACTCAGAAGAGTAGGGGGGAAATTTACTTTTCTTTCCCTAGAGATCAGCAGGAGAACTGGAGGGGAGGGGCCCAGTTTTGTAACCTTTGCCTATTTTCATTAAGTGAATACTACCATTGTAGCCAATTTCAGCGTATCAATAAAAATCATGAATATTTAACAATTGGCTTTCATTACCTGGTCTGAGCCAGTTCTAGAGTGCTACTGGTTATGAGACTATAATTATTAGAAGCTTATAAGACCTAATTTTCCACTTTTGTAAAAGTAAATGAGTGACAATATGTACTTTAAAGGAATGATGTGAAATAAGATAGCCTGTAAAAAAGGCTGGTATACAGTATCCATTTTCTGAGTCTTCTTTCTTAATGTAAATCTAAGGCTAACACTCCTTTCATGGGCATGTGGAATATAATACAATCTTTAAAATAATACATCAATTACCATATAAACTGATATGAAGGAAGAGGACTTTCTTTAAGAATAAACATAAACTATAAGAACTCAAGAGGAAGAGAAGGGCAATTGTTAGTTATTATTATTCATATTATTATTAGATAGCCCGCAGCTTGCTTCATTTTTTGACTTTCTAATATAAATGTTAAAGTCAGAAATCATTATCATTAAATGGTAGTTAAAGGCAGATACTTGGCTCCTTTTTTATTTTAATCACACAGAGCTTCATGGCCTTTGCTGATAGCACAATGCATCTTATTACATTTAGGTAGTAAAATTCTATGTTCTGCCTCAGAGAATTTATATCTCAGAATATTATGCCACCTACTTCTCACTCTGGTAGACACCGTGGTAGTAGTAATAATCTTTAAGGATATGTTTCTCCCTGCAATGCTTTTGGCATCTCCTTCCCTTTAAAATATCACACACAGAATCTGCTCCTTCATTTTGTCATGCCACTAGCCTGGGGTAGTGAAATGTATTTAGAGAGTGTTACCAAATAAACTCAAAGTAAAATGGTTTGTCATTAGAAAAAGTTAATGTCGATTACAGTGCATTTATAACCATTCATACTAGTATTAAGAAAGGCTATATTGTTCTCCTTAAAAACTGCTTAATATAATTACAGCATAGTTGCAGTCTTCATTTACAAATACTGGAAAGGAAGAGAGGATGGGAGAGAGTTAACTCGCTGCCATCGCATAAATCATTGCCGTGAGTGGAGTTTTCTTTAAGATGTCTACGAAGCAGTATTTGCTCATGAAATTAGATTTTGGGATATAAAATCTAATTAAGAGCTTAATAGAAATGTGGCTCCTCTTTAAATAGGGCTATGCTTTAACTATCCTACAAAATGAAAAGTGGCCCTGCTTTTAAAAGCTCTCTCTCCAATAAATAGATAAATAAATAAGAATTCACAGTATTTCTTCATGATAGCACAACTTTTTTTTTTCTTCTGTGACCCAATAGATCATTAACCAACTCAGATTTCAGAAAAATCTTTGTAATATGTCATACCATCTGCTTTCTTATTTGAAGGGTGGCAGAATATGCCTCACTAAAATTTTCCTCTATGACATAAGAATTCTTTTGAGGTATAGGCACTAGAAAAACAGCACATGCAGAGGGAGGCTACCTCTGAATTCCCCTTATCAGTCTAAAGACAGATCTTCCAAAAGAAACTCCATTTTCCTAAATCCCCTCCCCAAGAGTTTTATCATCCAGGGAATATTGACTCCTGTTACAGAAGGAGACTATAAGTTGACACCTCACCCAGACAGTACTGTCACAGAATATCTTACCCCCATCTATTCTTCTAAGGGTCCATCAGCCTTCCTAAAAATCATTTACTCTCCCCTAAGAGGCCTACATCTCCCTACTTTTTCCCTATCAAGATGATATATAAGCTCTCAAATCTTACTGCTTTTTTTTAATTCACTTTTTCTTTTCCTACAATGCCCTCCTGCACATATTAAAATTTAATAAATTTGTATGTCTTTTCTCCTGTTAATTTACCTGTTGTCAGTTTATTTAATAGGTCCAGCTATCAGACCTAAGAGGGTATAGAAAAAGTCTTTTCTCCCCTTCAGAGAATATTTTTAAAGAAATAATCATTTAAATTGAAAGAGGTACAGTGTCTGCCACAGCACAGCTCTTCCCTGTGTTTCACCAGTGCCCTTTCTGCACACACTATATAAAGTAAGTCATTGTCTGCAAACCAGATGTTTGCTTCTGATATGTAATTCAGTGGGCTGTTTTTCTCTTTAAGTAATCCTACCTAAAACTTTACGGTTCTTAGAAGAATCCCTATAAAAACACAATTATGACAAATTTTTGCTCCTATGAAAAAGAAAACTATATCTAGCAGATATGATGATACCAAAGACCTAAAATATTGTGATTATACCTTAGGGACATTTTTCAGCTTACCATGTGCTCTTTAGGATTGACGTATCTTTCTCTTCTAGCTGAGCTTTATCAACATGATTATTAAACCATGCTATTTACCTTTAAATAATCCAACCCATTAGTAAATATTTATTTAATAAAAGATGTTCTCAGAAAAAATTTTACCCTTATTGCCTATCTATTCAACTGATCCACATATTGGTCTTGTTACTTATTGTTATAGTACCATTTTGCTGAAAATTAATCATTATATGTCAAATGGGTCAAATCACCCTAAATATTTTTTTATTTTAGAATATTATCTAAATATTGTCATTTCACAAAACAAATGTAGTATTCAAAGTAAAGTGTCATTAATCTGCTTTAGAAATCACAGAGTTGAAAATTATATTAGGAAATAAGCACTTTAAAAAAAAAGCACAAAGGTAAAGTGCTATCTTTTCACAGTTTTGCCTTAAATAACTCAAAGTTTGGAAGAAATGATTTGGGTCCTAAAATACTTCTAAGTATGCCTCTGTTCTTGACCTTCTTTTAGTATAAGTAATCAAAGATGCTATCATATGAATTATAAGGTCGAGTTGCATTATAACCAGTGATGGTTTGTTTTATAATAGGTAGGTAGTATGTATGCAATAGGCCATAAAAGATGAAAACATGGAAAATGACAACCATGAGCCAAATGGCATTTCCTATGTTCTAGGTTATGGATGGCCAGTCAGAGACTTGATATCAATATATCAGAGCAATATCTTACATAATGAAAGAAGTCTAATTTTTATGTTACTATTAATATCATAAAATTTTAATATTATTTTTTCCTGTTAAGCAACTAATTTCAATATGCATTAGAGTATTTAGTGGTTGTGTAGCTCTCTTTGATTCAGTCCTTCCTCAGCTCTTCCACTGGTCAAGAAGAGAGGGAGGCACTGGCCAGACTTGGGTTTCTGCCAAGAAGTAGGGCAAAAGTTGGGTGGGAGAAGGTGAAAAGGAACAGACAAAAACAGCAAAATAATGGGAGACACTGGATCTACAGGAAAACTGAACATATGCAGAAGAGATTTAGTACAAAAAGCAAAGCAGCAGAAAGGGAAGTGAGGGACCAGCAGCCCACCAGAATGCTGTTAGGCAGATAAATACACATGAGCGACGGGGAAATGAAGGCCCAATCCAGAGACTTCCTTTCGGACCTCTCTGAAACACTCATTTTACAGTTAAAAATACCTTTACATCCTGGAATACAAAGAAGTAAAAACCTCAGAAATAACTGCTGGTTTGGTCTGGTCACAAGTGCTCATGCAGTAAGTATATATACTGACCTTCCTTGACTATAGCCTCATTATACCAGCATTATAATATCATACATATGCCTGGAAGTTCATGAATCTAATAGCAGACTGAATTCTGGGTAACTGCATGCACAATAGACAATGGTTATGTAATAGCTAAATGTCAATTAACTAACCCCACATACCAATCATCTAACACTACCCCTGTAACCACCCATCAAGGGTCAATATAAGGTATACCTCCATAATTTTGCAGGGCTACTGCCATTTCTGGCATAGCCTGTTTCTTTCTTGAAATACTTTAATAAATTTTGCTTTTCTTAAACTTTGCTGATCTGCAATTCTTTACTGCATTGGTGAAAAGAACCAAGCCCCTCAATGTTCCCAGGGTGCCAGGAAGGGTAACAATGGCATGAAGACTACTTTAAACTGAACCATGTGAATAAACAGCAGCCAAAGAAAGAAACAGTGTCTACACTTAAGCAGAATCCCCTGGAAATACAGCTCCTATTGACCCACCCTCAGAGGGAGGGTGACCCTCTGAATTCAGTTGCCATCAATCTCTCTTGTGGAGCTTCCAGCCAGGAATAATAGTGCATGTTGTCATCAGGATGAAAAAGAAGCCTAATGGAACCTTTCATACTTTCTATTGATGCTCTAAAACTATCCCCTTTTGTTAAGCTGGTATATAAATCTATACCTTTGGCTATTCGGTGAACCACTGCTTTTAGAGTGCTTCTGCATGCAAGTAAAATAAAATTTTTCTCCTGTTAATTTGGCAGTCATTAATTAATTAAGAGACCGCCAATCAAAGGGTATAACTTGGTAGAAGAAAAGTTTTCCTCCCAACAGAACCTTAACTGGAAAAGGCCAGAATAGGATTTTAAACTATATATGTAGGAGCAAAGAAATAATGAAAAATCTTTTGAGAGCAAAGATGGGGGTGGAATAGGAGGGAAGAGGATTGTAATCACACACCTCAAACACCACTGACACTGATCAGCCATGATGCTGACTGGGCTACTCCAACACAAAGCAAGAAGGCTAAATAAAACACAGACTAGGTAAAACAAAACAAACCAGCTACTTAATCTTTTTCTCAGAAGAAGTCTTTTTGGTTTATATTGCTTGGAGAATTAAAATGCACCTCCTTTCCAAATTATTTGTCTAATGAAAAATAGGTGGGGGGAGAGTTTAAGATTATGTAATGTTCTGTTGTCCAAGGTAAAACATAAAATTAAAAGGTAATGGCAGTAGAAAAGTAAGTGTTATGACAGGAAGGTACTTTCCTGGAATATAATTTCAAAGTCTTGAAAATAATCAATCAGTCTTTGAATAAGTAGGATAATCATAAAGATATGCATAGGATAGCAAAGCCACATTTTTAAAAACACCTAGATAATAAAAATGCACAACCTTGCTGGTTAATATCCAAGAGGCAAGGACACTTTTTGAAGTTTAAATTCATTTAATCTAAGTCTCTGTTCTCTTTTACATTAAAGCCAGAAATGAATATTAACCATTTTTATTAACTATGGCCCTCCTTTTTTAAAATGTTGAAAACTACTATTGGAATATGCTTCCAAATTCAGTGATATTTATTTTCCAATGTATGCACAAAAGTTATGCAGATAAAGTTAGAATGAGCTTAAGAAGTTATATAAACTACTGTTTTGTATTAAGTTCTGAACTTATATTTTTAACAACTAAAATTAAGAACTTTACAGAGTTGTCTAATAGTAGTGTAATTATTTGCAGAGTCAATGTAAACTAACTTTTTAAAAAAGGTACTATTTCCAATATGAAAGAACAATGTTATAAAGAGTAAAGGAAGACGGAGAAGACATTCTAAATTTCTATTATAGCTAAATGTCTTGCCTTTAGAATTCTCACATGGCTTCGTTTCTTTTTTTCCCGAAATTTTTTCCCTGACTTTCAGTTTTGGCTCCTTCTTCATAACTACTTTTCAGACTCTAATAATCAGAAAATATTTTAAAAAATATTTCTACTTATTTTAAAATTATAAATGTGTAAACATTTCATAATATAAAAATGTTTAAATAGTTAAAAATATTTTGAAAATATTTCTAGTTTCAGCTTTATCAGTAGTTACTGGGGAATGATAAGATGTACATAGGATTAAGGATTTATAAGACAATTAAGAATGTGAACTTAATGAAAACAAACATCTCTAAATTGACTACTAATGCAATAGATATTTGGGACAGCTATTAATGTGGTCTAAGAGGTTGGGATTAAAGAGAGTAAGCATTCAGGTAATTAGAGAGTGCGAAAGGTTTGTAGGCAGCAAAATAAAATTAGAACAGAAGAGACAGAAAGAAGAATGGATCCTGCATTAAGATTTCTGCACGGTTGGAGTGAATCTCCTTAGGTAAGCCCAAGTGGAGAATCTTCGCAGAAATCATGTTTAGTTTAGGAAGGAACGTGTCTTCTGCTCCATTAGACCTTTTGTCCAACCCAAAAAACCCACAATTTTTATTTATAAAAATTAGTGTGATAGAGTTTAGCTATAAACTAATTATGAAATGGCTAAATTAAATCATAAATGTTAACTCTCTTCTAAATCATTAAAGAAATTTTAAAAATGTGATTACATATATTTTAAAAGTAACAACTGAAGAGAGATACTTAAATTTTTAAATAATTAAAAATTTTACTCTTGCCACTAACTTGCCATATGACCTCATTTATTGATCCTCAGTTATTTCATCACATGAGAGTATCGAAAAACATGGTTGCTAAGGTTCCTTTCTGCCCTAAAATTCCAGGATTTCATACATAAGTTTCCAAATATTAGACAACCTAATGTGATTTTTTAAATTTTTACAGGAGATGTTGAATGATAGCTTTTGAAATCATACTTACATTTTGGCCCATTTATCTAGTTCTTCTTCCAGATATGTTTTAACCATTTTTGGTTGAAGGCCAAGAGAATGTCCTGAGAAATAGATGGCGTTTTCATCCTTGTTCACTAGAGATAAATCAACTGAAACAGAAGAAAATATTTTAAAAACGCTTATTAAATTAATTCACATTCTTCCATTTGGCATTGTTATTCCAGTACAAACAATTAATATGATTAACTCCAAGAAGAATAAATAACTTAATTCTTCCCAAGGAAAACATCAAGTTCTCTGAAAAAAATTAATTTTTTCCACTTATGTTTTAAAATATAATTTACATATATAGAAGCTTTTGTCGAAATCGTGCATATTTATTTTTGCTTCACCAGAAAATCTAATTAGCAACTACTCTCAATCATAAATAGCCAAAGGCATTTTAAAAAAAGAAGAATATCAGCCTATGTAGTCAGAGTGGAAGGTTACCAGAATTTAGGCAAGTACTAATTGGTGTTGTAGATATGGCAACCTTTAAAGAAATCTAACTGATCATTTACATATCTAAAGTAGATATATTGAATTATTACCTTTTCCCATTCTACATATATTTATACAAATATTATTAAAACATATATAGACAAAGATCATTCTCTATATTTAGTCAAATAAATCAGAACTTTAGCAATTTGTTTATCTTACAACTCTCCCCTGACTACAATGAATGAAGTTTCATCAGCAGGCTAATCCATGTGCTTAAAATATAGTCCAAAAATGCACAAGTTTATAATCGTGTTCTACTAAATATTCTTTTAATTCTGTGGGAAAAAAATATACCCCTGGCTAATATTTCGTTCAAATCATTTGGTAATATATTTGTCCTTTAGACTACCTAATTAAACCTTTCCAGGCTCTTTAAAGATCTACCATCAATTTCAACCGGATCTCTTTTATAGATACTGTGCATCTTTTTCATTGCATCTCTTAAGCCTGACCCAATAAAAGAGGTGTAAATATTGTTCACACATTTAAATTGATTCATTAAGTTCTTTGTTGACCTAGGCAACAAATATTGAAGGATTTTATTTAGAATTCTGTGCTTTCAATTGGTGTATCATGGGTTAAATTTCAACTAAGCATTCAAATAAGTACATATTGAAAACTAAACATATTCTCAGTGTATCAGCCCATCAATGATCTCAGATAAGGAGGCAACAACCCAGATCTGTGTTCCCATTACCTTATTTTTTTCTTTCATTTCTGATGCTTTTATAGACAAATAGGTAGTGGGTTGCTTTTATTTAGAAAGTCATTTTTTTAAAAGGTGCTCAATGTGAAAGAAAAGCAGAATTGTACACTAAATTACCTTGTTCCGTGACAGCCCAAGATATAGTTCTTTATGAATTAGCTTTATTTTTCTCACACCTCTACTCTTCAAATAAATTTCACTTAAGACTCATTTAATCACCTGTATGATATCTCCGTCAGGCCCTATACCTGTAAATTTATTTTCTTTACAGATTCATTTTGTTTTCTCTCTCTCTCCCTTCTCCCCAGCCTCCCCTTCCATCCCCCTCTTCTTATTCTCTGTCTCTGTCTCTGTCTCTGTCTCTGTCTCTGTCTCTCTCCTCTGCCAGCACTGCCAGAATGGGATGTTTCCTTAGAGAAAAGAGAATAAGTTAGCAATGTGAGAAGGATATTTGGGACCTGAGGTAGGAAGCACCACCTCCTACCTTCATACATACCTACTGTACATCCACCACCTTCCCCCACTCCCCTGTCAGTAACTAACCCTGAGAAATAATAGCTATGATAGCTTGGGGCGGAGGAGGAGACACAGAACTCAAGTGACAGCAGTAAAAGACCCTTGAGGGTATTGAGAGGGCCCTCAGACAGCTGCTGTACAAAGATTATGTCATGTACATAGATATTATGTTTATAATTATATGGCTCAAAGTTATTTTTCCTTTTCCTCTCCTCTCCCTTCTGTTCCTTAGTCTGTTGCAACCCAACACCTCTTTTCATATTCCATATATGAGGAGGAAAAGAAGTAAGTTGAATATAACATTCTCAAATTGTGATCAGCTTCTGGATGTTCAATTATAGGATTCTTCATGTGTTCCCCAAATGTCTAGGGTTTTTCTGGATTTGTGCCAAGGGGAACCCCTTGGTTAGGATACCAGTTATTTTTTAGACTTTGGGGTCAATAATAACTTATGTATTCCCATCCTCAAGATTGTAATGTCAATTTTTATTGATTGTCACATCAATCATTACTGATAATCACCTGTTGCTTCTTTATAAGTAGAGCTCCAGTCTAGAGTTTTCCAGAATACATATAGAATGTTTAAGCTCTAGATCAGAATATATTTCTTCCTGTTTCAGTGCCAGTGGCCCGTTATAAGATTCTACATCCTGTGGGTTCTGTTGCATGGCTTGTTTAATATTTTGTGTTCAAGGCCTTAGGAGAATCCTCTTTATGAATACATTCACTGCATTTATTCTTTCTTCCAAATTCAAGTCAGAAATGACATAAACCAGTCATCTTGTTCTTTAGGGTATTTTCTGTCTGTTGACAACTTTTTAGCGTATTGAAGATTTAATGTTCTTCCAAAATATATATTTTAAAAATGATAGTATTCATATTTCTTTTCTTTGAAGTAAGAGATGCCAATTTGGGCATAAGCCATTGTAATTTTTCTGTAGTCTTTTTTTTTTTTTTTTTACTTTCTCTCTTAGTTTAAAAAGCCTTTTTACAGAGGACATACAGCTTACTGCAATTTCTCCCTTTTCAAAACAAACTTCTGCTTGATTAACACATCATTTTGGTGGGTCTCTAAATCTTGGTTAAGTCATAATGCCTCAAGACTGATCAACTCTTCTTTTTCCAACCTTTCTCTTTTTTAGTGCATTTGCTTCTTTTATTTGAGGTCATCTTTTGTGTTTGGTTTCATTTCACATTTGAGATGAAGAAATAAATGAAATGAAATGTTTCAGTTTCTTCTTCTTAACCCATACTGTCCAGACCATATTGCCACAGGACAGTACATAAATAAATAAATGTAGGTGCATTCTCATTAAACTTTATTACAAAAAAAATGTTTAGTGACTCTTGTCCTAGGGTCACTCTCCTTATTCTAGCACACGTTGGGCATGTGGAAAGAATTTATAAATTTCCTTTATTGGTCAAGTCTCCATCTTCTGTAAGTCTTCCCTGAGTTGGGAATATTCGTTTCTTATTATAGGCCCTCTGTATTAGTTTGTGAAGGCTTCTGTAACAAATTCCCACAAACTAGGTGCTTAAATAATAGAAGAATATTATCTATCATTTTGGAGGCTGGAAGTCCTATTGGCAGGGTTCATTGCTTCAGAGGGCTGTGAGGAAAGGACCTGTTCTAAGTTTTTTGATTCATAAATAGCTGTACTCATGTTCACAGACATTCTCCTTGCATGTCTCCTTGCTTGTCTACAAATTTTCCCTTTTTATACGTCATATTGGATTAGGGTCTACCCTAACAACGTCATTTTAACCTGATTATGTCTAAAAAGACTCTCTCCAAATACACGCTCTGTTGTATTAGGGTTTAGGACTTCAGCACATACATTTTTTAGGGGACACAATTCAACCTATAACGCTTTCCTTAAAGGTTCATTTGACTTCAAATGGTATAGGAACTAGAGTTTCAGCTTTCTACAAACAGGTGTCACCTAAATTAGGCCTTAAGTCAACAGTTTTAGAGACATTTGGTTGGAGGTCTCATCTCTCGACAAAGGTTCCAGGATGATTGCTATAGAGCCCATGATTCTGGAAATTCAATTGACTGCTTTCGAGGAATATTTTAGTGCATCAAAAGTGTCTATCACTCTAGACCTTATTTTCTTACTCTTTTAGTTTAGTTATATGTTCGAAGTCTAATCAGGATCCAGTTTTGTTTTTGCAAGATTAACAGAACGATGAAGTAATTCTATTTTTTTTCTTTTTACATATAAAGGAGAAACCAAAAAGTAACCCTGTGATTTGACTAAAAAAATAAAAGTGAGTTTCAAAGATTTTAAAAATGGCTTGTTAATTAAAGAATATTTTCTAAAGTAAAATTGTTTTAAATAGGAACTCAAATGTTAATAGGTATATCTATCAGATGCCAGTGTGTATTTTTGATATATATATTATGGGGGTATTGTATATACATAAACCAACATAAAATGGCAATGTTACTATTTGAAGTAAGTCTAAATATTTCCTTTCAGCATTTCAAAAATGTTTTGATTTATAACAAAAATTATGTTTTTTGTTAGAATATTACTAGATATTTGTTTATTAGAATTAAACACTAGTTTGTTTGCATGTCCTTCTGCAATTAAAATATATATAAATATTCCTTTTTTAAAATAGAGTTTAATTTCAACTGATTTTTTTAACCTCAAATTTAAGGAATCTTCTTGGCTACAAACTAATGTATTTTAAAACGAGGAATTCTGTCTCAAATTTAATAAGAAAAAAATAAGCAAGAAGAGAAAGAAAAAGAAAAAAAACACTCCTCAAAGATAAACATTGTTTTTGCAGATTGGTGAACATAAAATTGTTGCTGATGGTATTATAATCAGTAATAGAAAGAGATTTCAGCTGTGTTTGTTTCATTTATAGTTTGATTATTTGGAGTATTTTTTTACCAAAAAAATTGCAAGCAGCTATTATAAATTTTTGGATAACAACTGTCTTATTGTAAAATTGTCCCAATAGTAATACTTGAGTTACTAATGTGATTGGAACTTCGTGGTTGTAACTGACAATATTGAATTAATTTTGGCAATTTGGAGTACTGCTTAACTAGGATTGATGCTTATGTCTATAAATTTCTGAGACCATAGTCCTCTGAGGAACAAGGCAAAATTTTATCAATAGACAAATAATCTCCAGAAGCAAACCAACAGGATTAGAACTTGTCACTTTTTTAAATGGCACATAGAGATACTTTTGAACACCAGTTCTGGTTCTGGTCATTAGAATGAAAGACTAGCTATTAACATTTTCTTTTCTTTAAAAAATATTTTAAAATAAATGTTTCTTCTTTTAAAGTATAGTTTAGATTTAATAAGCATTTTTTCTTAGACCACAGAAAACCATTTCTTGCTTCTCCACTTCAGAGAAGTCTAAGACACAACATGACATAGAGAAGTACACTCCACTTTGACACAGTGAATGTAACTAAAATGCAGAGTAGCATTGTAGACTCTGAAAAATAAATAAATGGTAACAAGTATATTGGGGAAGAAAAGCAGAATTTGAAATACCACCAAACTGTCATTGAGTTTCTTTTTTTCCCCACTTCCAAGAAATTTCTTGTGGTTTGGTTTCAAAGACAGCCAGAAAATCCAAACTATGTGGTGAGTGTGGACTGTAAAAACTCCAAGAGAAGACCACTATTCCTATTTCTGGTCAGAGTGAGAGAGAGAATCACTAAGGATCAGAGTGTTGTGGCGTGTTCAAATCTAAGACCCACGGAGCCAAGTGAGATGAATTATGAGCCTTTATTAGCCAGCCTGCGGCTGACTCTCCACCACGCAGGGTCAGAGAATCAGCCCCCAGCTCCCAAAAGAGGCAGCTTATAAAGCATAGAACCACATCGAACAAGCAAGCAGATTACAGAAGCAGAAGTTGGCTCACTTGAAAATTTTCCACCTTTAACAAGAAGAGACTGGGGAAATCCTGTAGGATTTTTTTTTCCTGTGTGTATATGTGTATGTTTTTTTCATAGTAGTCACCAGTCAATCCTGTCACAGTGGTGACAATTGTACCAGCAACAGCATCAAAGACACTAAAATGATTGAGGAAGGAGTCCCTTTTTTCTAATCAGAGGAAGAATGGTTCTTTAAAAATGGGGTTACTCTGACTGCATTTGTTCTCTCTCTGTCCTCCATTCTCTTGCTGCTGGGAACCAGAATCAATTGGAGTCACAGGAAGTGTATAACAAAATGGGTAAAGTTTTAGTTTTCTAGTCAAAGAAAAATGAAGGTGGGCACCTGAGGTCAGAAAAGTGTTAACTTATTACAAAGAGGGAGCTTAAGTATAAAGTTGTCATAACTCCTAAGTTCATCCCTGTACTGAACCTAAGTTGATCTAAACCTAAATGGTGTAACATAAGAGCTAAAGCCAAGTTCCACATTGGTAATCAAGTAAAAGACACACAGGACAGATCAAAGAGTACTGCAGAAGCTTTAAGAACTGAATTTACATTGGAATCATCCACTGTAGCTGGGTAGGACCTTGCAAACTGAACTTATCTGTGCAGATTGCTTGCTAA
The DNA here is from genome assembly GCA_003508835.1 of Eonycteris spelaea. NCBI lineage: Eukaryota > Metazoa > Chordata > Mammalia > Chiroptera > Pteropodidae > Eonycteris > Eonycteris spelaea. Next base: position 6,620,266 of record PUFA01000088.1, read on the forward strand.
ATGAACCAAAGGAAACAAGCAATATCAAAGAGTTTAAAAAGATACCATGTCTCACGATATAGTCATGTGCCACTTAACTAGGGGAGTACATTTTGAGAAAAGTATCCTTAGGCAATTTTGTCCTTTTGTAAACATAAAGTACATTTACCTAGAAAGCATAGCCCACTACACGCCTAGCTATATGGTATAGCTTATTATTCTGTAGGGGATTCAAACTAATTTGCACTTTAACCTCTAGGTTCTTGACTGTGACACCTCCTGTAATAAAAGATTTACAGAAGAAAAAAAAAGTTTAATAACATCATACCTCCTGCATCATGGAAGACAACCATGAAAAATTAGTAACTTGCCAAAATGGCTTAAGTCACCACTTTAAATACCATCTTCAGCTAAAGACAAAAGAAGACGGGGGTGGGGGGGGAGGCCAGTTATAGGAGGTTCAAAGCATAGTAAACACTGGCAAGCTTTTTATGTAGATTTAAGTTTTATCTTCTGCTTTGATAAGAATTTCTAGAGGTAAAATCATCCCCTTATTTCTGGTACAGCAGGGAGACACTCTTAAAAGAATTTCCCTTTAACATGTAAATGTATTTTACAAAGGTAAACTTCGATTTGGTTTTCAGACCTTCCTGCTTGTTTGCTGTTTCTTAAATTAACAAGCCTAAAATAATCCTAATACCAAAGAGACATGCTTTGAAATGACAATTCTGTTCCCCATAGCTCCTAGACAACAAACTCATATAGCATGTCACTGTGTTGAATACTGCAGGCAATTGTAACATAATGGTAAGTATTTGTGTAATGCATTACACTGTGATGTTACAATGGCTATGATGTCACTAAATGATAGAAATTTTTCAGCTCCGTTATAATCTTATAGGACCACCATCATATATGCAGTTCATTGTTAAATGAAACATCCTTATTGGGCACATGACTATATTCAAAATACCTAAGATACAAAATAAATTATTCAAATATAAAAACCAGAACAAGCACAATACCTGATGGAAAAGAAAATCAATGAACAGCAACCTCAATCTAGCATAATTATTAGAATTATCAGACAAAGACTTTAAAGTAGCTATCATAACCATGATCTAAGATGTAAAGGAAGACACTCTTGAAATAAATAAAAAGAGTTTAGCAGAGAAGTAAAAAAAATTTTGAAGAAACAAATTGAAACTTCAGAACTAAAAAATACAAGTTCTAGAAATCCCCAGGACTCAAAGCAGGATGGCAATGACAGACAAAAAAGGAAATGAAATTATAGACAGATTAATAGAAATTATCCAATATGTGCATCAGATAAAAAACAAGCAAACAAAAGATAATAAACATGGCCTCAACAATACATAGGACAATACCAAAAGGTACATTTGTATTACTGGAATACTGAAGAAGGGCCTGTTTGGGATCCCCATGGTAGAGTCCTCACAGCATCCCCAGCTTCACTTTTCCTTGCCCTATAGCTTAATGATAGATTGTCCCCAGCCACTTTTAGAGGGACATCATTTGTAAGATATTTAATCTTTTAGCAAGAAATGAAATGGGACATCTCTTGCAGAGTTAATCTTTCTAGTAAACCTAGTTAAGTTTTCTTCCCTCCTTTCTTTGGGAAAAGGAGGGGAGAAATCCTGATAATTGCTCTGGCAACTCAGATCCTCTGGCTATTGATAAGGGTCATCAGCCTATTGTTAGCAGAAATAGTGTTAAGTCAGAACAGGATCCTTAGAGTCTGAGAGGGGAGGGGACTTTAGACCAAAGGTCTTTTTTACTCTTTAATAGATATATGGCTTAAATAATAAGTTTGTATCTTCTTTTCCTTGTCTAGGGACTGAGGTGGCACTTCAGCAGGAAACCCAAGACCCCACCCTGACTGAGAAAGGGAAGAGCTCCATGAAACCCCTGTAGGCAGGGACTACCGCCAATCTCAGCAGGAAGCAGATATGAAAGAAGAGACCTCCCATCCCTCAACATCCCTACTACTAATAAGGAGTTTCATTTCTCTAGAAAAGAGTTAGGCAGGGAAGTTAGGGGGTTTCAGGTATGCCTACAAAGACACTGAGGCAATCCTATCTGAGAAGGGGTACGCCCTAATCCGACCACAATGAAGCAAGCCAGAAGGCATTTTTTTTTAACTCACAGGAAGAAACCAATAGGCAGAGAATTAAGTACCAGTTTAAACCAGTCACTCGCACCTGCACAATGAAGACCCCAACAACCTTCAACTGACCTTAGCCTCATTATACCATCACTATAATATGATGCATATGCCCAGAAGTTGATTAGTATCATTATAACAGACTGAATTCTGCGAACAAACATGCGTAGAAAGCAAAATGATGAATCACTGAGTCTTGTCAACCTTAATTGTTAATCAAGGAGGCCCATCCCTCTAAGAGGCTTTGTTACCAGGCCTTTTCAGCCATGCTTCTCTTGCTCAGGCCTGCTTCCACTTCTGAAGTGTACTTTCCCTTCTAATAAAACTTTTCTTTTCTACTGTATTTCAGTGTCTTGCTCGATTTTTTATTCGAGACATTAAGAACCTGGACAACACGCCGGGAAAAGACCCCCACTCTCTGGTAACAGCTTGACCCAGAGCATGGAAAGTCCTCTGCCATAGAAAGTTGCCCTGAAACTTATGATTAATGTCCTTATGCTTACTGATCCCTTCTGGTCTAATATTCTTTCCGGACTACTCTAATCTTTATTCCTAGGTTACTAATGTCACCCGAGGACCACATTGCCAGAGGAACGGCTCCCCAAAGCAGAACAGATCCTTCCCTCCACCCCCCCCCCCCCCTCTCCTCCTCCCCCAGCAACCTTCATGTAGCTAGCTTCTGGAAAAATGCCTAGATTGTCCCTTAAATACCCTAAACTAGGCTGAGAAGGCAAGGCAGTTTTTGAAGATGTTAACTGTTATGGGTGGACAATTTTCCAGTAAGCAGTATTAAATATTTGTACTTCTGATTCCGTTAACCAGGGTGTGGTAATCTGATCAAGGATTCTGTTAACCAGGACGTGGTAATCTGATCAAGGAGATGCTATTGACCAGGGTAATCTGATCAAGGATATGCTAATGGCCAACTGTTAACCAGGGTGTGATGATCTGCTCAGGGATGTGCTGGTGGCTATATAAACTGCTTCTTCTGGAGTTTGGGGCTGATCTCTTCTAACCCTGCATGGTAGAAAGTAGTCGCAGGCCGGCTAATAAAAGCTCACAGTTCATCTCAATTGGCTCCGTGGGTCTTAGATTTGAGAGAACTACAACAACAGTTGATTCCAGAGAAGCTGGAAGGAGCCCTGGGAAGAAGGCAGAGAACCCTGGAATAGGTGCACCCTGAGAGAGAGGCCCGAGAGAGAGGCAGTGCCTTGGCAAGTATTTTTGGTTTAAGCAGAATCGTTAAGCACTTGCTGGCCTTTCCTCAGGCATTCTTAGGTGACAAAATCTTTTGGAAGTTGCCTGAGGAAAGTTTTTTCTAGAGCATAAAACAGCCCTATCAGGCCTATTCAACACATTTGACTCCTCTGCAGTAGTGCATTAAGGGCTGATTTTCCCTAGAAGTTTGTTCAGACTCTTTAGATCTAAAAATTAAAATTGGAAATTGTGCCTCTAAGGCCAACACCTCCACAACAGTCAGCCTCTTATTAATATTACAATGGCCAAGATGAAGATCCTTTGATACTTCTAAATCTTTCGCACACACATTAGAAAAAGCTGGTTATAAAATTAGGCAGAAAGAAAGGACACACATTTAATTGGTCTCTCAAAGCTTCAAAAAAGTGGATTTAGTAAATGGATCAACCTATTATGTATATTGTTTAGATGTCAACTTAATTCCTTGAGAAATTAAAAATGGCTTTTAATTCTTTGAGAAATTAAAAATTAAAAATGGGAAAGTCATTTGGAACTTAACTTCCCAAGGATAGTTATAAATTGTAAATGGCTTCCAAAACAAGATTTGGAACCAAGTGTTCTATTTGTGTTTGCCAGTATATGTCTATGTATTGTTAAGGGTGGAAAATTTTCAAAGCGAGCCAGCTAGCTAAGTCAGCTACAGGGAAGAAATATCTTTAGATACCAGAAGTTGTCCTACTTGCTTGGGTGTTGTTTTAGGAAATGTATAAGATATGAAGATGGCCAGTGTCTGCTTCTGTAATCTGCTCACTTATTAACCAGAGTGTGGTATGAGGTGATGTATTTGTATTGTGTTAATGGTCAACTTCTGCTTCTGTAATCTGCTTACTTGTTTGATGTAGTTTAGGCTTTATGAGCTGCCTCTTTTGAGAAGGTAAGGGTAAGGACTTCCCAGTAAATCAGTAACAAGGAGGTGATTCCTCTAGGCACCAAAGCCCCAAAAGAGGCACAACATTCCAGGATACAAATAACAAGGCTTTCTACAAGGCTATGTTTGATCTAGAAATTCCTCAGACACATTTATCTTTGTAAAAGACATTAACGGTTAACTTCTGTTTTCTGTAACTTCCTTACTCTCTTTGTTCTAAGATGTAGAGGCTTCATAAACTGCCTCAAACAAAGCCCCTGGGCTGATCTCTAACCCTGAGTGGTAGAGAGTCAGTCCCTGGACAACTAACAAAGGCTCACAATTCATCTCAATTGGCTCCGTGGGTCTTAGAATTAAACGTGCCACAACAATATGTATGTTATAAATGTGATAATTTTCTACTTCTGGATGATACAGTGAAAATTAATTTAAAAGCAAGGACTTGTAATGTAATGGCTGAAAAATGACTGCTAAAAATTTATTACTTGCAGGAAAATTATTGCTTGGCTATGTCCATGGGAACATGGCTATGTCCATGGGAACATAGGCTGTTACCCATAGGAACATAACATTCTAACAATAAGCTTTCTGCTTCTGTACCCCGGCTTACGCACCTGACTTGTGAGTTGACAGGTAATGAATAGAAGAAGGATAGACCTTTGTGTTTAGACAGAACGAAGAATGAGATTTGGGGCTTAAAAACCCTGTACCTCTACATTTGGGGCTGCTTAATTTGGGGTCTGCGTGCCCCTGGCAGACCCAGCTGGCTGAATAAAGAGTGTTTCCTATAACTCACTGAGTTCTGGTGGTCCGTGTGTCTTTCAGGGACTGGCGGCTACAACAGTAAGGACTTGTAAGGATTGGGTGTTCTAAAATTCTCAGAAATATAGATAGAAACTAACTCAAATACTTTTCAAGTTCACATGATCTAAGTAAGATTAATCCTTAGTAAATAAAAGCTAACTTAAGTGTGTTAGTTTAAGTAAAAGAAACATATCTCTATTTTACCTAGGTTTTACACAAATAAGTCTATGCTAATAACTGACTTTGATGTCTGTGAAATAGGTTTTAGAAGTTATAAAATGTCTTCCTAAATCAGCAAGCTAAAGAATACTAATTGCTTAAGACAAAGATAAAGCTTTTAGTAAAGAAATTGTATGCCTGACATGACTACCCTCCATGACCTGCCCAGTTAAGAATTTGTGATCAGATCACCCTGTGAGGTTACTTCCCATAGAACTCCCTTTTTTATCCACATAATTCCAAATGTGAATGCATCTAACAATAGAGTCCCAACATATACAAAGCAAGAATTGATAAAACGAAAAGAGAAATTATAAAATCCAGAGATATTGTTGTGAACGTCAGTGTTTCTCTCTCATTAATTGATATGTCAGTAGAAAATTGGTAAGAATGTAGAACTAAAAAACACCATCAAGCAAATATATACAACTGACATTTACAGAACACTAGCAAACAACAATAAGATAATTTTCTTTTAAATGCACATTAAAAATCCACCAAGCTAGACCATTATTCTGAATTAAAAAACAAACAAAAAAGTAACAATTTAATGACTATCTGTGGCCATAATAGCATTAAACTATAAATTGGTAAAAAAAACAAACAAACAAACATACATACACACACACACACACAAACAAAAAACAAAAAACAGAAATATCTGAACATTTGGAAATTAAACAACATACTTCTAAATAAAACACATGCCAAGGAAGTCCTTGGAACCTAAGGTTGACATGGCACCAAAAAGCACAATCTTCCCAGCCACCCTCCCCCACCCCAAATCCCCAAATCAATGTATTAGGCATACTCAAAATTTAAAAAAAAAAAAAAAAAAAAAAAAAACCTCTGCTCTGAGAAAGATACTGTTATAAGAATTAACAAATAAACTACAGGCTTGGAGAAAATATTTCTATATCATTTGTTCAACAAATGACTTGTATACTGAATATTTAAAGAACTCTTAAAATAACAATAAGAAAAACAACTCAATTTAAAGATGACCAAAAGGTTAGAACATTTTCTTTTAAAGGAGACATATGGATGATAAACAAGCTCATAAAACAATTAATGTTTAAGTTCATTAGCCATTAGGGAAATACATATAAATACCAAAATAAGGTATTACTATACATATTAAAATAATTAAAAACAAAACAACAAAAAAATTTAACAATATCTACTGTTGGTAATGATGGGGAACAATAGACACTTGATAGGAAGAGGAAATGTAGAATGGTACAGGTGCTCTGGAAAAATTTGGCAGTTTTTCACAAAGTTACAAATATACTTGCAGTATGATTCCACAATCAATTTATAGTATGCTAAACCAGAGATAGACAAATTATGGCTTGTGTACCAGTTCCAGCCCATTGCTCATTTATGTGTAACCTGCAAGCTAAGAATTTTTTCTTTACTTTTTTTTTTTAATGGATAAGTAAGTTGGATAAACAATTTATGTTTATACAAAACTCTCTACATGATTATGTTTATAGCAGCTATTTATAAACACCCAAACTAGACACAACTCAAACTTACTTTTTAAAATTAAAAGCAAACAAAGTCCAGCCTTGAAGCCTTCCTGAGGAGCCAAACTCAGTTTAGACATCTTAATTTACCTTATTACCAATCACCGAATAATAAAGTCACAACCTTTATAAGTTGCTTTGTAACAATATTCCCTTGAGCTTCATTTCATGTTTTGGTTTGAGTTCCCAGGATGCAAATTTTTTTGGTGTGGACAGTAAATTGTTCCTAATTACTACTTCAGTGATTCGTTAGTTTTACTTTGGCTCTTTTTGAATCTTTGACATTTCATGGCATCAGAAATGAAATTCAAACAAGACAAACTCCTGTAACCCTGAGGCCAGTGAGCAAACCAGGTGCCCCTACCCACAGAGCCCCTGGCGCTCACTGCTTTCTTTCTGACTACAAAGTTCTTGGATAAGTCTCTCTTGGATCTGATCTTTGTTTTCTTTACATTCTGAGCTATCCAACTTTATTGCGTATGCTTACTTTCTATTACTGTCTATTTGTTCTGTTCTGTTTTTGTATCTGTTTCTATTTGCTGAAATTTCTTGATAAGTCATCTATTATGTTTAAAAGGTGGGGGAAACATCTAATTCCTCATGTTTGGGAATAGCTGTTGGGAAACAGGGCTCCTCATAGATAAGACATATTAGGAAATCCAAAGGAAAGATAAGTTCCATCTGGTCCTTGAACCAGCATCTTTTTCCTTTCTGGAAAAATGGGAGATCATTTGGACAATTTGAAATTGTAATGGTCCTTTGGGAAATGTTTGTTTTAGACAAGTCCACCTTAAGGGACTTCCTTAAAAAGAGAGGATTTCATACCTATTGGAGATAATGTGATACATTCTTTGATAGGTAAGAAGAAGCTTCTAACAGACAAAATGACTCCAGAAATAGCTCTAAAAGAATTCTTACAGCATGTAAATAAAAATCGTTAGTAAAAGACTTTGGCCCTCTGAGCAGGTAACCTTAACTTAGTCCATCCATCTGCCAGAAACACAGTTTGGATCCAAATATTCATTTTGAGATTTTTGTATCTGAGACATAAGCTAATTTTTTTTAAGCTCTAAGATCTCTGTTTGTGTCTCTCTGTATGTATGTATATTGTATGTTATATATATATATATATATATATATATATATATATATATGTGTTGTGTGTGTGTGTGTGTGTGTGTGTGTGTGTGTGTGTGTGTGTGGTTTTTTTAACATCTAGATGGTAGTACCAAAATTAGTTCATAAAGAGCCCCATTCAATCATTTTAAAGAAAAAGAACTATATAAATTTAGAATGCTCTAAAAAATGTAGAAACTAATACAAATGTTTTTAAGTTCACAGGACCTGGGATAATCTTTGATAAATAAAAGCTACTTTAAGTTTGTTATCTAAAAACAAGCATATCTTCAGAGTTGTCAATATTGACTATGTGCAAACATACAGCTTTTTTACCTAGGTTTACTAATCCAATAAACTCATGCTACCTCTGTTAAAAACAAAAAAATGTCAACAAGAAAAATAACTTGAGATAATGGTTAGTTGTTTAATGTTTAATCCCAGCATAATTGCTAAAAGCAAGTACTTCAAATAAATGTAAATAAAATAAAAATTTATACTAAGTTAAACTAAGTAATGGATATTTATTGAATAGCTAAATTATTATACCTCTAAAATATCTGAAATGTATTTATAAGTTGTCTAATCTATCACAGGATGCTAATATATGATAGGCATTTTGCATTTGCTGCTTCTTGTTTTCACTGAAAGGCAACAATTACAAATAATTGAAAAGTTGGTAGACAAGCTGAGATTAGAGAAGGACACGTGGTTGCCCACTACTTTGCTAGTTTCAGGTCTGTCAGTCAAGGATGGAAAGCAGGATAAGCTAGAGATCTTAGAATATCATTTTGCCAAGCTACGAAGTCATGAGATACTACGCATTAAGATCCAGTGCTAGTTGTGCCCTAAATTTCATTCTATTCTATGCTAACAGAATTGATAGCTTTGCATGTGGTTTCCAAGCACAAAAATGATATTTTACACTCAGTCTTCCTTGCACAGAGATGGGGCCGTGATAAAAACAATAAGCTCATGGCATGTAAGTGGATACACAATGAGACTACTTTTGGAAACCTTCCAAAAGAGCACACGTGCACTTTTTATATTTTCTTCTTTGACCCCACCTGCTTCCTAATTCTTGAAGCACAGCTGCCAACTTCTCAGCTCAAAGGTCAAGGCCACAGGTAGCAGAACCACAAGAGAGAGAAAAAACTGAGTTCTCTTTAAATGAACAGTTTCCAAATAAGCTAATTATATTAGCGAATGTTACCACTATTTACCTAAATTAGAAAGTCTGTCTCATGCTGCATTTCTCCCACTTAATAGTTTATTCAATAAGTAATGAATTCAGGTTTACTCAATAAATATTTCAAATATTTCTGAATCTTTTCTTTTTCTTTTACCTCTAACACATTCATAATTCCTCTAGGATCTTTGCAAAAATATTCTATATCACTTTCTAATTATATTTTTGTCTTTGATCCTATACTGTTGATGAAATAACATTCATAACATAAATTTATAATTTTGTTTTCACAAGGTTAAATATTTTCTAAAGCTATGTATAAACTCAGCATGCATTTCAAACACTTAATGTAGGGAAAGAAAGAAAGAAAGAAAGAAAGAAAGAAAGAAAGAAAGAAAGAAAGAAAGAAAGAAAAGAAGAAAGGAAAGGAAGGAAGGAAGGAAGGAAGGAAGGAAGGAAGGAAGGAAGGAAGGAAGGAAGGAAGGAAGGAAGGAAGGAAGGAAGGAAGGAAGAAAGAAAGAAAGAAAGAAAGAAAGAAAGAAAGAAAGAAAAAAAGAAAGAAAGGAAGAAGGAAGGAAGGAAAAAAAATAAAGAAAGAAAGAAGGAAGGAAGGAAGGAAGGAAGGAAGGAAGGAAGGAAGGAAGGAAGGAAGAAAAAGAGAAAGAAAAAAAAGAAAGAAAAGAACTTTTTAATTCTTTAGCCTTATTGCCAATTACCCATACCCATCTATTTTCTATTTACCCTACTGTACCAATTACCTATTCTTCTATTTACCCTGTTATGTACCTTGCTATTTGTTATTTACCCTCACCACCTATCTACATGTTTTTCTTGTGTCTGCAAAAGCAATATATCTTATGGGACTATCCAATATGTTCTCAGAGATTTCAGTACATGGATGTTCCAAACAAAAACAAACAAACAAACAAAAATATTTACAATTTCAAAAATTTAGACAGGTTTTTTCCAATATTTTCATCTTGAATTCCTTACTTCTTTTCTCTTTCTTTCTCTCCCTTCCTTCCATGTTTTCTTTCTTTCCCTTTCCTCTCCTCTCCTTCTGCCTTCTCTTATTTTTTAGCTATGGTCTTTAGAACAATGCTGAATGTAAGTGGAAAATCATCTGAGTAAAAATAATTTTGATGTTTTTTCCCTAACATCTCAGAAAACATCTAGGAATAGAGAGAACTTTATTTTGATAAAATTTTCTATTAGAAACCCAAAGCAAACTTTGTTCTTAATGACAAAATATCAAAAATATCAGAAAACCATAGGCTATAACTAAAGCCTCTCTTTAGTATTTTTTAAAGCCTGTACTGGGGGTTGTGATCCTTTCATTTGTTCAAAATTTGTTTATGTTCTTTGCTTTTTATTATTCAGTTGCTGAAGCACATTTGTTCTTGGTATTATGCTAGCCTCATAATAATTTGAGATACAATATCATTTTTAGATATTCTTGGAAGGTTTTAATAAGGGAAAGTGCTGATTTCTTGATGAATTCTTACTTCAAAAAACAAAATAAAAACACCAATAGTTCTTGAGTTCTTGATGCTCTTGTGCAGTATAAACTTGAACAACCACTAGGTTCATCTTTCCTTCTATATCCATATAGCTTACTTGCTCACTTTATTCTCATCTCTGATCAGATGTCATCTCATCAGTATTTCCTTCCCAGACTACCCTGGATAAAACAACACTCTCCCACTTTCCCAGCCCTAATAACACTTAGAGCACTCCTTGAGAGTATAGTATATATTACTGTTTGTAAGTTTATTATCTGTCTCCGTATATTGGAATAAAAGTTCAAGTATGTCAAAACCTAGCTTTTTAGTTCACTGATAAGCTATTCCAAAAATAGTCTCTTGAACAGAATAAGTGCCTAAAAAATTATCTCTTGAAAGAATGAAACCCTAGAGTAAAAATTAGAATAAGAATTAATTGATCAACTCTGTCATCTAGAACAGACTCCCCTCAGAATCTCTGATTTACTCATTTTGGGGTGAGACCCAAGAACTTGCAAGTTCTAGTAAATTCACTAGTAATCCTCATGCAGCTGGTCAGGAGGCCACACACTTTGACAATACCTAATTTAGAAGAACGCTTGAGATTAGTGAAGTAAATTTTGGTGTCATTCAAAATGGTACTTTTTGAACAAATATTGTTTAAATTCTTTATTGAATCAGTTCATCTTCTTTCCCTTTACAGTTCTTTAAAAATAAGCAATAACATCTAAAACTGTAATTTTTAAAAAATTTTTTCCATTGGATATCTAATTAAAACAAATGTTATACCTATAACTATGGTTCTCCTGAACAGCTACTTGCTTCCCAAATTCACCCAACTAAAGTTAGAACCACGAATTCACAGCAATCTCAACCACAGAGGCTCCTAAGACAAACATTATGACTTTTGTTAGTTTATGCTGCAAATCCATGAGCTGGAAATAACAATTATGGATTAGAAAGCAAGTTTCAATGCATGTGGAGGGATATGAAAAGGTAACTAAGTATTTGTTGAATGGAAGTGATGAAACGTGAGTATGAAAGTTATATTAGTTAATGAGTGTTCAGTAACAGAAAAAGTGACAAATGCAAAATCCCATTTTAACTTTCTGTGTACCCCTTAATTTGAACAGTCTTTTGTTCCTGAAAATTCAAGGTTGGGTCCTACCTCAAATCCCTAATGCTATTATATAAATAAAGACATTGTAAGAAAATAAAGTTAAAGACACCAACCCCTCCTAATTGCATCAACTCCAGTGCCCAGGAAGTAGCCATTGCTCATAAACTTGTGTTTAAATGTGGCTGTTATTTAACATCCTTCCCCAAAACCTCTCACACTAAACTGAGACCATAGTGGACTACTGACCACTTTCTCTCCTCAGTGTTTATGCTATGTTCTTTTTCTCTCTGTAATACCACCATCTACCCTCATTGGAAAGGTTTCATTAGTATTTTTTGTTTGCTTACTTTGTTGTATCTATTCTTCTTATCCGTCATGAAAACTAATTTTTTTAAATTGTGAGGGTATTATAACTTCCAAATAAAATGTTATAGAGAGCTGATTGCTGATTTATAGTTCTTGTTGCATGATGAGAAAGCTGTGTGGCACTCCAGGGTTCTGCTGTCATACCTCAAGTAGGAGCTCACCAAATCTCCCAGGCAGCCCATGGGCTAGAGAGTACATTGGGGCAGGGTCACCAGAGCTGACTTGTCTCAAGTGAGTCATGAGTATTTCTAAGGACTTCCACAATCTGTGCTGCATGTCACTTGGCCTTTTCACTCTTATCACTGAAAGAATATTCTTAGACTTAATTTCCTCATTTCACATATTAACATTTCTTTTTATCATTTACAATTAAAATCAAAATACCCTTTCATTCTAAATTCTAGAAAGACCTAGAGGATTTTTCTTCTGTGATCTCAGATCACTTAATTTATAGCCCCATTTTATCTGGTCTTATAAAGCTGTCATTTGTATCAGTGTATTTCTCAATTGATATTACATGACTTTAAATTAGTTGTAGGGTTTTCTCTTATTTCATCCTTCTATAGTTCTACAGGGTAGAATGCTATGTTACACAATAACAAATAAGCCAATTAAGATAATCATGTGACTCTGTCTCATCTGAAAATCACATTAGCTGATTCTTTTAGATTGTGAATATCCAAAATTGTACTAGCCTCGCTTAATCTGTAGAAGAGAGGAAATTAGATTCCAAAATATGTGGAATCCATTCTGGTGGATAAATTTCATTCAGCCTGGTAGCCTTTTTCATTGATGTGAAATGGAGCAAAGCCAAATATGAAAATTTCTTTCATACTTTTATACCTGTGCTACTTAGGTTTTGTTTTACTTTTTTAAACAGAACATCCCCATAACCAAGAACAGAGTCAGCCTACTCCATTATTTTTTTAATGCAGTATTCATTTCTCAATCATTGATTATTATTTTTTTTTTTTGGTGGGAGAGGTGGGGTAAGTCTTATTCATGCTATCTTTACTCACAACACACAAAAAAATGGCTATTCGTATAAAATCTAATATACCAACTTCCAAAATAACATTTCCCCTAAGGCAAATATCATGCTATCATAAACTAGATACCACAAAATATGAGATATTCTAGTACAGTATTAAAAAGGAATGTTTTGAGCTCTAAGTTTAAAGAACAACTAAATGCATCTGTCTATAATTTTCAATCAGTCATTCTATTGTTCAGAGAAGTAGATGACAGTATAAGTACCATGTAAATATGTTATTCAGGAGAGAGGAAACAGAATCTGAGGCTAAGGCAGACTGACATGTTGATTTAGTAGCACCAGGAATCTGCTGTTTTTCAGACACAATTACGACTCTCTTATGGAATGGAACTATGATTTTCAAAGATTTATAATAAGCACTCGCAGTAGTAAAAATAAATTAATAAATTGATTCAAAAAATAAAACTCTTTCTAGTATTCTCACCTAGAGGCAAATCCTGCATTTTGGGAATATAAAAATGCTCTCTGAAGTGCCTCAGTTTATCTTCTTCATCGAGGTACAGAGCAACCTTCTCATCTGTTGGGTGACATCTAAGTTCAGATGCCACACGTTGCAGCGTGTCAGTGGGTAACTCAGAGAGTAAAGGGTCCATTACAAGTTGTTCACTGAAGATAAAATAAAAATTAAAAATTAATAAAGCCACCATCATTTTGCTGCAGAAAATTAACACTTTAGGTAAAACATCTTTTGTTTTAACTAAGATTCTCATCTTCTCAGCTGCAGAAATAATGTAATTAACCAAACAGCAGTAAACTCCATGCCTGAGTTTTTCTTATGTATAAAATGAAGAAAGTAATAGTCACTTAGGGATGATGAAAGGACTAAATTAGGTAATGTTAGCTCTTTTTATTTTTTATTTCAGAAAAATGGACCAAATTAATGGATTTCAAATATATATCTTTATTGCCTCTTCCTCTAAATGCCTTACTAAAAAATAACAGTAAAGATACTTTTGTGAAAATATAGAAAAACAGTGCCCATCGAGCTTGTCCCTCTCGCTATCTCTCCTCCACTATCCCATCCTGGATGGTTCTTAGATTATAGTTTTAAAACTATGAAGATATATGCAATAGAACCTTAACATTCTTTACTGTGAATGAAAACAATATTGATAAACAAGAGAACTTTAAATAAGGTTAATAATTTTTGGCACATGAAGACTGAAGAGATCTACTTGCAGCTGATGATGAGAAACTTCTTTCACTATCATATACACATCTTAGAACAAAGCAGGACACTTTGGTTTCTTAAAACCACATTCTACTTCATCTAACCATTTAGCATTCCCCATCTTTGGGAACAAAAACTTAATCATTCTGAAGGGGATAAATAACAATGGAGATTTAAATACATATTTTTAAACTTCACCCAAGTTTTATACACATTTATAATTCTCAAAGTGTAGTTTTTTGAAATTGAGTAAAAATAGTATTAAAAAAAATTTTCACTTGATATACATATGTATTTTTGCTAACTTTGCTTCTACATTCCTCCATTTATTTACTCTTTCAATAAATTTTTATTGAGCGTTTACCATGTAGCACTATGCAAACTGGTGGAACAACAATGTATAATAATTTTTAAGTAGTGACTCATGTGGAATTTACTTTTTACTAAGAAGAATTTAAAAATAATTAAATTATATAATTTCAGATAGTTTCAAGAGCTATGCATAAACAGGGCAGAGTTATGGATAGAGTCACTAGAGCATGGAATAAGCTACCTTGGGGGCTCACATGCATTTCTCTGAGGTAGGAGTATATGATAATTTCTGAATTGTGCTATGGTGAAGACGTGAACGTGGAAGAAGATAACAGCACCTACAAAAGCTCTAAGGTAGAGATAAACTTGGCCTGGTCAGCTAATACACTGAGGGGAGTAGGAGGAGTGAGAGACTATAATGTAAGAAGAATAGAGGCAGAAGTTAGTCATAAAGAACTTTGAAGGTCAAAAAGAGTTTGGATATTTTTCTAAGTTTAATGGGAAATCATTGGAGAATATTGAGTAGGAAAATAATATGATGTAATTTAACATTACAAAAAGTCACTTTTTCTGCTCTCTGATGAGTTTTGAGTTAAAAATGAAAGGTAAATTAAAGCTATTTTAGTATTTCAGTGGGGAAATGACGGTAGATTAAATATGGTGAGGGTAAGGTAGAGAGGGAAAAGTGTCTGGATTTACAATATATTTTGAAGAAAACTAGATATTCTCTGATGCAGACAGGAAAGCAAGTAACTTTTAGCTTTGAGATTTGAGCAGTTATGTTAAAAGCAATGATATAAAAAATACTCGATAAAGAAACATTTTGAAGAGACAAATAAGAGTTCTATTTAGGATATGTTAAGTTTCAGATAAATATTGAACATCAGGGTAGAAGTATCAGACTGGCTATAGAACGTTTAAGTCTGTAGCTCAGGAATATTGGATCACCCGATATAAATTTGATAGTTTTCAACTCATAGCCTAGAATACCTAGAGATCAACTAAAATAGGCATAGACGAGTCTCTGGAATCAAAATTTAATTAATTTTCCTCTACCCCCCACTCTTTTTCTCTTCCCCAAACACTCATTATTAAGCAATAAAAATTGTCTGAGTGTTATACGATGTCAGTAAAACAGACATCCTTCCTATCCTCTAAACTTCATTTCTTTTGCTTATTTGACCTCTTCTCTTCTCAATTTCTAATGGTCTCCCCTGATGAGTCATCCTTTATATTCCAAGATAAGGATACTAAGATTCATCTAAGCATGTGTTTTCAGCTTTGCTACCAGTAATGGCTTTCAATTGCTACAATAGTGCTTTTTACAAGTCAATGATTTCAACATTGATCTTTATGGTTCTTTTTCAATATCAGACCATATTAAATTATTTATTTTTGTCACAAAAATTTATCTCTGTGATTTTTCTCACGCCACTCTCTTTACCTAAAATGTTCTACTTCCCCTTCTACATATTCAGATATTAGCCATCGCTGATGGCTAAGCCCTAACTGAAATGTGACTTTTTTTCATGAGGTTTGTCATGATGCTTCAATTAAAAGTAATCTTTCCTCCTGTGAACACCTGTAACATTTATGAGCACACATCTTATTTTAAGCATACTTGTAATAAGTAGTATATTCTGCCAGGTATTCTCTTATTCAAATACATACATGGATGGGGAAAATAAAACATGCTTGCCATGCAACAATTTGATTCTAAATGGGTCTCTACCTATAACTTTCAGATGAAAACAACTGCCTTCTGAATAGAGATGATTGTGACTCTACCACTTGACATTATCGGTTGCCTGGTCATCATTAGTTAGATCTTTCCCTGACACTTGACTCACTGAGGGCAATGACTCTGTCAATGGTCTGTGGAATGACCTGCTGTAAAAACTCTGACCAAACAATCATGATGGTGTTTAACTGAGCATATGATCAAATTCTTTTAGGAATCTGACTTGTGAGATACAGTTATTCATTTCTTTAGAAACAGGAGCAAAACTTCAAAAGAATCATATATAAGTAATAAAATGGGAGAATTTAGGAAGGGTATTATCATGAGTGACTCATTTTTCGGAGTCAAACAGAATCACTGATTGTTAAAGCATGACGTGATTCCAACAGTAAGTAAGAATCACTGTTACACAATAGCCAGGAATGGAACAGCTGTGGTTCCTGAAAATGTGACAGGACAAGTCAGTCTGAAGACTAACTGAATCTGTCCATGCAACAAAATATGTGCAAGCCTGGAAGTTTGCCTGCTTGGCAGGCAGTAAGGTGTATTTTCAATAGAAGCCCAATACTTAAGATAGCTGGACTGAGTTGCTGGTCTACCCTACTGAATTTTATTCAACTGGAGGCCCTGAATTTTGTTTAATTTATCTATAGTTACCCCATTGCCCTCTAGACTGAGTGTTCTCCCCAAATGGCAGCTGAATAAGAATACACAAAACAGCTGGGTAAATTATTTTACGTGACTAATGACAAGTTACTAGTGGGATATGCTCTCTCATTCCAACCACATGAAAACTAGTTAGAGAAACATTTCCAGTGAGTCTCAGAATCAAGAGAACTTCTTTGGAGAGTCAGCTCTTTGAGAATTCATTGAGGTTGACTAAACTCAAAATAGGGTTGGTTGCCTAAATAAATATACAGATTATTTTGGTACCATCATATCCCAGTAAAATTCAGCTTTCCTTATTTTAAAAAATAGTCACAATAATTCATAAACCTCCTTATACTTGTTTCTTATGTAATCCTTGTAACAATCGTAAGGGATCAAAATCATTTCCCCCATTTTGGGACTAAACTCTGGAATAAACAGAGTAGAAACGAAAACAGAAAAAAAAAAAAAAAAAGCATAATAAAGCTGACAATTTGGGACTACACTTTGCCTGAGGACCTAAGTCAGCTCCACTTGTCTTTGACATGGCATGTGGGTGGAATATGCAGAGCAGAATTCCTGGCCCAGGACTTGAACCTCTCGCTTTATTTTCATTTGCCCTTTTCTTCCTAATTTCTTTATTTTTTAAATATTCTTTCACCCAACTCCTTTATCTCCCTTTATTTATTGTTTCAGCCCTGTACTCAGTCTGCAAAGCACCACAGGCTATGAATCCATCTACTCTTTTTAATCGCTTCGCTCAGTCCTGGTGTCACAAAAGTTAAAGAAGTTGGTTTCACTTCTGGGCCTGTCACAGCCCAGATGTTACAACCTCACTGGCACTGATAGTGAGGTGCCTGCTGGTGGGATATTCTTTCAAGTACTCCTCTCACCTTTTCCCCATGCGCAGCCTCAAAACAGAAATAAACACAATTGTCAGTGCCCATGATGCCACAGTACCCTCACTCCAAGGAAGTAACTTATGAACTCATAAGAATTGTTGCTTAATTCTGCATCCAACCCACAGCTAATATAATTTTATGCTTTGTTTAGGTTTACCATTTGCAAGTAAAATGGCATGCTGTTATTATGAAATACACTCAGTCCAAGTTAAACACACCCCCAAATTTTATAGTTTACCTATTTAGTGCTAATTTGATTAAGAAGGTGGGCAAATACACATATGGACAGGTTACCTAAACTTTTGTGCTGTAATGTTATTTGAAACTAAGTTAAATTGTACTTTCTTCAGATGATCATGTTTAATATCAAGTGAAATTAATGAAGTAAAGTCCTTTATAAAGAGATAAAATATATTCTCATGATATTTATCAATACTAATACCTTGTGCTAAAATTTGCCACTTCACCATCAATTTAGCTTTTGAAATTTTTTAAATTGTATTTCCACAATTTTATTTAGACTGCTGAAACTTCGTAGCTAAAAATGTTATAACTATAAAAACTAATTGTTTTTATGAAATCATGGAAATCAGAATCTCCTAGTAATCCATTGGTCTAAGGTTAAACAGTTATGTAAATGGCTCTGAGTATCCAGTTGTTAATCCTTATACAGTTTCAGGTTTCATGCTAAAATGAAATAATTATACACGTGAGTTCAAAGTTTAGGACCCAGAAAAGTAAATTATAAAGGAAGCATGTGGCTTTTTTTTTTTTGAGAAAAAGGGAAATAAGGCATCATTTAATATATGTGCATAGAACAACATTCTTTAAACCTATCATTATTTAATAAATGAGTTACATCACTGTCACAACTGCATATTTCATATCTAAGATTATGTTAATGATGTGCTAAGCTTCACATTAATAAGAGGAATGCATTTATTCCAATTTACTACCTAAATAGCACCCCGCTCTCTTTAAATAAAAGCAGGATAAAAAATAAACCCTTCTTTTAGCTATATTGAAAAAAAAATGTATCAACTTTCTGTTCTTAGGCAAATATTCATAAAATGAAAGGGGAAGAAACCCTGCTTAAGAAATAGATACTTTCATGTCTCTAAATAAATATTTAATACAACTAATAACACCATAGGATGACTAGAGAGTTATCAGAAAATAAAGGATGTAAAGTGTATTTAATGAATTTAACTTTGATCTAATATTATCATTTAAATTCAAATAACTACAAGATTAATTTTAATTGATCAAAGGTATTTATCTTTTAGTAGATGAATTCAGTGTACTTATTGACATCATTTTTTACTACAATGGTAAAGATCTCTTCTTTTCACACAAAATTTTATGAACTATAGAAATGATCCCTAGAAGTGTAGTCTTGAAACAAAATTTTAAAGGCTGCGGGGAGGTGAGGAGCCCCTAAAGAGTTACACTACTTTTATAAATATAATTTAGAGAAAAGAAAACTGTCAAGAGAAGCTTCTAAAACATTGTGACAAGGATACTAGCAGAGTGAATATCACTTTGGAAAAATCGCTGAATATATATTTGTGTACAGAGTGTATATCAGTGTCTCAGTGCTTACCAGCTAGGATTCCAATGGTGTTCACAGCTCCCGGTCTTGTTTAAAAAAAAAATAAAACAAGCAACCTCTCAACAGTTCCTAGTAGATTTACAGGCTAGACCTCAGAGTAAGAAATTCAAGGGACTTGCTCAGACTCCACCCTGTGGGGAATTTGTGAGCTAGTTTTAGTTCCTCCTACCCTACCTAAAGTGATTGTAAATCTCCAGTCACAAATATCTTAAAGCAAAATGCTGCTCTTGCTCTGTTTCAAACACTAGGGGCTCTGCTTTTCCCACTTTTCCCTAAGCAGCTCTGTCCTTTAAACTCCGGTAAACACATCCTTGCTCTCCAACTGCGCAGAACTCTAGAACTGTGATTTGTATCCTATAATATAATCCTGTAGAGTAAGTAGAGTATTCTCATTCACCTGCGGGCTGAACCAATGAGTTTGTCCAGGAGCTAACATTTCAAAATTCTCATTCCTTCCTTGCTTTGGGCCCTGGAATAGACTAAGAACTGAAGAAACTTTTCCCCTCACCTCTGCAGATGATGGAATTTTGGATTTTGAGGCAGTACTCCACTGTGATTTCCAGTATGAGGGCAGAATAACATATAATGGTTGAACATTTTAGTCAAAAAATTAAAATAAGCTCTCAGTTCTAGAATATACTTTGTTGTCTAATAGGTGTAATTTTAAATCTCTTAGATCATAAATATAGACAGTTAACAAGTCAACCAAGAAAGAAAGAGTTAGAGTTGCATATCAAAGGAAAAGTAACCTAGAAAACTTCATAAGGTAAATTATCTTTGTAAACCTGTTGGGTGTCTTTTGTTCTACCTCTGTTATCTCTTTCTGCTTATTTCCATGCCTGGGTCTTTTGGCGAATATTCTTTTAGATATAAAAACCAAGGGCAAAGAGATTCAGAATTAAGACCAAATACAAAAACTGGATCTGAATAATTGAATCACTTTTGTATATCTATACCTGTTGAGCTACCACAACACCCCAAGTAAAGCACTATTTGATTTGATCAACCTCTACCGTGTGTTCACGGTATAACCCTGGACAATTCATTTAATCTGTAATGAGGCTCAGTATCACATCTTTCAGATGGCGCTATAAAATTACCTTTCCTCACAAGATTGCTGATATGTTAAAAAAAAAAATCATGTAGAAATTTAGTGTACCAAAACACATAAGTCAATAATTAACCAGACCAAAAGTACTGTCCTCTTGTCTCTAAAAGAGGGGAATAAAACACATGCAATTATTTTAATAAAAGTAATTGAACAGTGAAAAAAAATATTTCATCTTATCGATCTTATCCTTACAGTAATCCTATTAAGAGTACGTAAAATATCCTCATTTCAAGTTGGAAGTGTAAAACTTTAAATTTAAAAAGGTGCCTCAAAATTTGTACATTTTTTTTTCTATTTTGTTTATTTCTTGTGCTGTAAGAACTTTGGAGGATTTACCAAGTTAGAATATCCAGGAAGTGGGCCTAAGGATATAGTCTGTGTCACTGTTAGTAAGAGAATTATACCCTTTTAATTACTGACTACGGTTATAGATAAAGAAATAGAGGTAGAGATCAATATACGGAGTTCTTGCTTTTACACCGTTTCTTCTAAAATCTTTTATGATAGTGTTAAAAACCATTCCATTAAAGTTTTATCTTAAAAATTATTATTTAACATAGTCACTTTTAAAGCACTTTCTTGGAGGTCTAAGCTATACTCCTATTTTTGTATTTTAGAAATCTTTTTTTTTTTAATTTGTTACCTTCATTCATTTAAAAAGAAAAAAGTACTAAGCATATTCTTTGCACTAGGTACAAAGCTAAATGCCAGGGATATAACGGTGAGCAAAATCTTTATAATATTAACATATGCTCTTAAAAATATAAAGGGATTGTGAGATGGCAAGTTGTATGGGGAGTGATAAAAGCAAGATTCAATGGCCAGCTGTGGAGGGAGAAGAAAGAACAGAGTAAGTTTCTAGTTCTCCTTTTTATTTTTTTCCTTTTTTGGAAACAGAAAGAAGAAACATGTTGCTAGGGTACATATGTGCACCACTTTAGATTTGTCTATTAATTTCCACAAACATCATCTCACTTGCAACATGGTATGTCTGAGTGACAGAGATCAATTTTATCTTCCTCAAAGTCTTGTCCACGAATGCAGCTAAATAAATATTTTAACTTTTTTTTTTTTTTTTTTTTTTTTTTTTTTAGATATGGGAATTGTATCTCACTCTATAGAATTATTTTGTAATCTGGAGGAAAGAGATTATTTTTTAGTAAAATACATATTTTCAAAATTCAGGTAAAGAAATACTTGAAAACAATACATTTTAAAGAAGAGATCGAAAATGTGTTTAAAGAGTTAGTATAGAGTTTGAATAGTTTTGCACTATTGTTGAGTTCTAGCTCAACTTTAAAGAGTGTGGGATTCCCATATTATTCAAACTATTTCAGACTATAGAAAAAGAGGAGCTTTTCTGTTCATTTTCTAAAATTATTCTAATTTAAATACTGACACTTGATAAGGGTAAGTGTCTAAGCTACAAAAATCTGTTTCAATTTTTAAAAAAATTGATAAGAAATTATGACACAACTTCTTCCTCCAGAATCATTTATTTTTACTCATATTAATTATTTTTAAAATAAGTTATAGCTATTTTTCATTACATGTATTAGCATATTTTGTTCTGTTTTACATGGTCTTAATGTTTCCTTTTCAAATTTATCTATTTTTTAAATTATTAATGTAAACTTTATTTTTTAGAGCAGTTTTAAGTTCACAGCTGATAAATAATTTGATTAATTTCTACTTGTTTCTTACCTTGATTTTCTCTAAAACTTGGATAATGAGAAAGGATTCTTTGTTGTTTCTAAAAATGCAGTATCAAAATTTTTTTCGATTTTTGATAAATTTGATTTTGTAAAAGTAATTTTTAAAAATCTCTTTACATTGCAAACAAACATTTCCCCATACACAATAACTGAAGATAAAAGACAAACTGGGAAAAACAATTGGAATATATAGTATATGTATAGATTAATATTCCTAATATATAAAGAATTATTACTACTCATGTTTATATTACTTGATGAAAATATTTCCTATTATTTAATACTTCTTACATGAATTTAATTTTTTATATTAATAATGGTTAATCCAATTTTTTGTTGACATTTTTCCCTCATTTTCAACCCGAAGTGTCCCATTACTTTGTTTGTATTTTAAAAGGCTTTTAGCTAAATAAATATCAACATACCATTTTATATTTATTTATTCATCTATATTTCAAGGTCAAAAACTATCTACTTTCTAAGAGGACATTAACCATCTCATATTTAGTCAAATTTTGATGTATTTAGAAGAGAAATTCAGGAATCAGCATATCTTGGGGTGACTGTATGTTGAAGTATTGATGGTTGTCTCACATGAATGGCCTAGCACAGAGATGTAACTCATAGGAGCTCTGTGTATACACTGGCCAAGGAGGTTAATGAATATCATCCTCGGGTTCTTGAAGGGACATCTTGAAAGCATATGTGCCACCTTCTCTCAGTAGGCTGTGTCTGTGACCCTAAGTCGTAGTTTTCTATTATAATGTGCTTTTGGGGTATTGGCACAAGCTTGATCTACCTCATACATTCTCTGCTGGTTTCGTACAGTCATTTCCACCAATAGACCAATTGCTGAATGAGAAGACAGATTTGTCTACAGTGTTTGCCACCATATGAACCCAAAGCCCAAGTATCTTCTATTAAATACATCTCTCTCTATGTATACATATACATACACATATACCTTTAAACATAACATAGATACATGCACAAACTTTCAAACACAAACTAAACCTTTACACACACACACACACACACACACACACACACCTTTGAACACAAGAGAAAGACTGCAACTTATTCCTTGAATATGGAGTTATTTATCCATTTATTGGTAAGGGCAGATACCATAAGAGTTTCAACTGGACCTTACTATTCCCGTCTGGATGAGGCAAAAAACTGTACTTAATGACTCAGAAATAATTTAACATCTTCAAGAGAGTAAAGTAAATTTCTGATCTCTCAATCCTTTGAGTACAAAGGGAAAAGTCCAAATCTACACCACAAATTTACTGTCAAGCAGCTCATTCTGTAAAGTGAATATAGCTATGTTAGAATGGAACAGAGAGAAAGGAAATTTCTCTGCCATTTAAAATTTGAGACAATGTTAAGATTCCTGCGTGTGGAAAGCGATGGGCAAAGAGATAAAAGAAGGTGAAGACAAAGAAGGTCGGTGCTTATTCATGATACTGTGTTGCAGTGTGAGTCTTTTCTGCCTAAAGGTCCAGCTGCAAGTCTAGTATCTGTATTATACTTGATGAGAATAAAATAATAGAGTTGGTGTTCAGCAGAGTATGATTTCAAGGGAAAAAGAGACAGTCTCTAGTGGAATGAGATAATCTATAAAATGAAATAAATTTGTGGAAGAAAGAACTCAGGAAAGAAGTGATGGCAAGTATGTTCTTACCCATCCCCACTACAGAGACACACACACACACACACACACACACACACACACACACACACACACACACTCTTGGAACAAGGAAAGACATTCTGAGGATGAATATCCTCAGATATTATTGGCAATTAAAATAACATGGTGAAATCAGTTGACATCTGGGTGACTTTTCAAGATTTTTGATTTACATCATATTGCACATTTGAATACCATTTCTTTTGTTTCAACGAATTTGGCTCTTGTAGAACTCCAATTTGACTTTCTGCTTTTATGTGAATCATGGGAAACAAAAGAAGTAGAAACATGAATTTCACTTTATGTATATTCTACCTCAAAACATGATTCTGCTTTAAGAAATCATAGGGGAAATACAATTCAAATTTTAATTTTGGGAAAACTATGCCGAATTATGCTAGTTTTTGTTCTGGCTGCTAGGAAATTAAAATGAACTTTCTGCTCTCCAATTAGCATCCTTGTGGGAAACTTGGTTAACATCACTGAGTTCTAACTTCCTCTTGTATTTACTGTACAATAATCTTTCCATTGCATCAATCTCTTTATTTATTTATTTTTAATCACCGTGTACCTATTGCATTTTAATACATAATATAAATCCCCAACCCTGGTTAAATGGTAGTGAACAGACAAACAAATAAACAAACAGTTAGGGGATTATTGCTCCCATACAAATTTCTCCTCTCTCATTTTGGCCCCTAATTGCTGTTCAGTAATCCATTTACTCTTCATATGTTGACTCCATATTGTATTCTCTAGAACATCCATTTTAAATATCCACTCTCATGATTCCTCATATGAGAAAGGCTTCAAAAAGCAGGTTCAGATCCCCATAGCCTTCACTGTATTGATTAGATCATCTACAGGCTGTTCTATATGACAAGGGGGTTTTATGGTCTAAATGTTTGTTGTGGAGTCAGCGGCATCTGTTGTAGAGTAGTAAGCAACTAGCTACATCTCCTATGCGGTTTACAAAGGACCTACTTTCCACTAAGGCAGTTTATATATCCTATAACTGCTACTTTTCAATTACCTTTGTTCTTTGTTAGAACAAAGATAATTTCACTGTAATTATTCCCCTAAGAAATGCCTTGTAATTAATCCCTTTCACATTGAAAACTCTGTATCTTTATTTGTGCTTTAAGAATGGACTTTCGAGCTTACTGCCCTAACACAGGATGGAAACAATAGTAGGTTAATGTTTTACTAACATCAGTAACTAGCTAAGCAAGACACCTTATAATTTAAAATAAGAGGACACTATTACAAAACTAAAATATCATCAGCAGGAGGAAATATGCAGAAGCAATTCTTCCCTAATTTTCTTTTATCCTCAATTCTTTATAAAGATCACAGAATCATCACCCTATCAGTGCTTTACAGAAAGCATGAAATCCTCACTTTGACCAAATACCGTCAATTCAGTACTCCACTGCCTGTCTCAGTCTAATCTGTCATCACCTGTGACTTCCTTCGGACAGTTTCTTAACTTGCTTCCTTACCTCTATATCTTCCACTATAACCTGAACTCTGTGTCATCCACAGATTGATCTTTCCAATCATGTCTTAGAATGCTAATTAAAAGCTTTTTAAAAATGATATACAAAAGGGATGGAATTCTTGATATTGCATACGAGGCTTTTTATGCTTTGGCCTGTGTCTACTTCTGGAATCTCATTCTGGTCCTTCTTCCCCATAGTTGCTATGGTCCAGCAATGTTAAATTCACTAGTATTGACTGCCCCAAACTCTCTTACCACCTCAGTGTTTCCCCTTATTCAGTTACTTCCTTCCAATTGAATGTTCTTTTCTCTCTTTATTGCCCTCCTCCAAAAGTCAGCTTAAGTTTTCATCTTAACTCTGAGGTCTTCCTTTATACTCCAGTCAGATTTTATTATCTATTTTTATGATACTTCCCTCAATATTTTATCTAGATGACTGATGAGTTCTGAGTGAGTTAAAATCTTCTATTACTCAGAAGCATGACTGAGGTATCCAGGAGGATGAGAGGATTTATCTACTCAGTATGGTTCAATCCTTTTGTTGTTGTTGTCGAATCAATAAGTCAACATGGCCTAGAGTTTAGGTCCAGGTGGCACAGGTTTTTGTGTTGTGAGATAACTTTTCTAGCTCTTACCCTTGTGCGTAAAGCAAATTGCTGCTGCTTTTTCCTCCATTTCTATACTGACTACAATTTCTTATGATAATGGCTGATCTATATACTTTCTCCTCCAGTCTTATGTCTCTTTACAATACTCAGTGTAGAATGGAGTTTAGAGATTGCTCCCCAGCCTATCCAATTTTCCAGAATTACTGCTCTGGATAAGATATTTTTCACTGTGTTTCATAGGATCGTGCCACTTGCCCTGGGAGTGCTTCAGGGCTCACATGAGATATGAGTGTACTCTCCTCAACCAGACTTGTTAGTTCTGAAACTTTATTGTATTCAGTAGCTATTCATTATAATTTGTGGTTTGGAATTAAAGCTATTACCTGTATTATTAAAGCATGAGTTTTCTTCTCCACTTTATAAGAAGTTTTCTTCTTAGTTTTCTCATGATTTCAAAGAGAAGAACAGAATAGAATGCCTTTAATATGCCTCCTTAAATCTTACTTTCACTTTCACTGTATTACTGAACTTCCTCTCTGGCAAAGCTCTAATGATTTTTAACTGGCAAATCCAAAAAGGCTTCTCTGCTGACAGTCTCTATGTTGAAAGCTCTTATTCCTAACACTTGTTTTTCAGTGTGAATCTCAGTTTAATCTCCTTCCTCATTCTCTTTTGTCTCTTCTCTTCTAGTCGCACTCCATGATATTTTCCTTAATTAATAATAAAAATACATCCCTTTGTTTTTGTACTTGTTACACTTTTTGTACTGTCTTAAGAGCCCTTAGCACAGGCTGAGTTCTCCATCTATCTGTATGCATGATTATCTTCTTGTTACTTGAGCATGAGGTTTTACCTTTTTATTACTGCCTTTTTCATAGTAGATAATCCAATGTTATTAATTAAGTTAATCAATTAGATTGCCTCTGTACTGTATCTAGTCATTAGGATCTGTTATTAGCCAGATAAATTCATAAATTAAATATATTAATATATCGCTAATTGTAATCAAAGGCAAAAAGATAGCAATATGGCAATGGAGTAGTAAATTAAAAACAAAACAAAACAATCCTTTGAACCATGAGCTTGGGGATCTGTTTACTGTCTTAACCCAACATTATTACAGATGAACTCGAGACCTTAGAATACGTAGACATAAATGAAGTAGACAAAGGAGAATGTTATTTCATATACATAATATATGATTATTTTAATATCTTAAATTATAAGAT
This sequence comes from Eonycteris spelaea, assembly GCA_003508835.1. Lineage (NCBI taxonomy): Eukaryota > Metazoa > Chordata > Mammalia > Chiroptera > Pteropodidae > Eonycteris > Eonycteris spelaea. Next base: position 6,647,700 of record PUFA01000088.1, read on the forward strand.
TCTTTAATACCAAAAGATTTACTTTTAGTTTTCACATTAGAAAGTATATCGAAATCACTACCATGTTCTTAGCCAGTGGTCTGAAGAGACAATTTTAGACTATATTTTTACTATCATAAAATTTTATATGTAAAGCATTGCAGAGGTATGCAATTTTAATAAAACAAAAGAAAATCCCACCAACAAAATAAACATACATTTTCCCCCCAGATTAATAAAAAATATCTACCAGGTACTAAACTCTAGCTATAGAAGCACTAGGAAGATAAATGTGCTTTATCAGAGCTTCTTTCTTCTTTATCACACCCTCACAGCTGACTCTTTCAAAAATTAAGTTGCTTCTATTATGAGCAAGCATAGCCATGGTTGGGGAAATACACATACATACCCACACAGAGTAAAAATTAATCTTTTTCATTTTATGCTCGCAAAAATTATCGTGCTTATACTTTCAGCTAAAGAGATTTTATGAAAAACTTATTCTCTGTAACTCTGCCTCTTAGCCTGAGTTGACCTGGAGACTTTGCTTATTAAATGAATCTCACTCATAATTTATGAGATTTAACGAGTGCATCTATTATTATTAATTCTTGTGCCCTACATCTGGATAACAGTAAGATTATAGCACAGCACAGTAAAAGGAACAGTTCCCGTAATGCGTGTAAGAATTGAGCCTGTTGACAAATTGTTTACAGAACAATGTGCTATCTAATAATCCAAACACCACAAGATCACACTTTATTGCTCACCAAATTACAAAGAGAGCTCAGTTTGGAAAGCACTTACACAATCGCTAAATCCATGATACCTGGAAATATACTTGATTAATTAATTGAACTTATTGATTACTGTAATAAAGGTTCACAGCTTCTAAGAAAAGCAGTTATTTCATATTTATATTCAATCTACTGGATCTCCAAAGAATATGATTACAATTAAGGTATTTAAAGTGTTCTGAAAGTACATCCCACGGAACTGGGAGAAGGTAATGATGATTCTGCTTGGAGAAGTCAGAGAGGTTTCTAGAGAAGAGTCAATAGACATATGAAGCTACTGCTTTCCCCCTTACCTGTGACAGCCACAGTTAATGGAACTGACAGAGTACTCTCTTCCTCTGTGCTAGTGCTCTTTCATCTTCTTAACAGAGTGCTCCAGGAACTAATTTGAAGGGATGATTTGCTTTTACCAACCTAGCTGAGCATACACAACCAAAGACAACATACATCTTAGACTAATCTGATATAGATAAGCAAATATAACATATTCCCCAAAGTGCCTTGGTGGTAAAGAATCTGGCCAAGATAGAGGTATTGATGGAAAGAGCCAAAAAAGGACACTGGAGTGGGAATTTATCAAACACTAACAATTTACTTTAATGATCATTTCCTGAAAACTTCTGAAATATTTTCAATGTTTAGAGAATTTGTTTAGTAACTAAAGGGAAAAGTTTCAACTAAGAGAAAACTCTATGCACTTATAAGAACATTGCAGTTTCTGCATTGTTTTTCATATCTATATCTATTTGCCAATATCTATAATATAAATTTTAGAAAACATTTGCTTCATGAATTTATGAATGAGTCCATTTTCTATCATGGCATTAGCAGTATTTTTCTTTCCTTTCCAGGTTTGTTCTCTAGTAAAAAAATCGAACACAATTTTGTATTTTATGATACTTTTTTTCAAAATGTTTTGACATGTTGGGTGATAAATCGTGCACTAGGGGCAAGAGTAATGGTGATGAAAGTGTTGCACTTTTGAAAATATAAACGTATGGCTTCAATAAATACAATTGCGCCCAAATGAAGAGAGTGTGGGTCCCTCCATCAGGTCAGGCCCTTGCTGCAGAAAGGGAGGTCACCTTTAAGGGTTGGGTCTGCTTCCCACACAGGCAAGAGTGCAAGGCTAATGTGAGTTCAAGAGTAGAGTAATGGTTCCTGATTTCCCAGTTGCATCTTCTCCATCTGTCACTATAGATGATTTATAATTTCCTGTGTCTAACCTGAGACTTTGCTCTGGGATTAAATATAGTACACGAAAAATTATTTGATTTAAATCTAGATGAATTAAATTTTAGTCTAAGTTTATACATATATCCAGGTCCAAAAATGTGTCAGTTTAATTTGAAAGAAGCTTAATAAATAACTAGTACGTATCGAATCCTCATTGTGTCAAATATTGTACTAGTGTTTTATCTGTGTTATCTCATTTAATCCTTAGAGGGAAAAAAGAATTATAGGTACTATTACTGTTTCAACTTTACAAAGGAGAAAATTGAAGTATGAAAATAATAAATCCAGTTAACAAATTAGAAAAAGATTAATATACAGAATATTTAAAGAGTTGCTCAGAAAAAAAGATAGAAAACAATAAAAAATGGTTAAGGAATTAAAGTATACAATTTACAAAGGGAAAACCTGAAGGGCCAATACAATTTTGGAAGAGATACATAAACCCTTTAGGAATCAGAGACTGCACATTAAAGATATGCTGAGAATATTTTATATCAATCATTAAGAGAAATTAAAAAATTAGATGACATTTAGAGCTGAAGAGAACGAAGAAAAGTGGGAAGTCCTGTGTGCTTTGGTCTTATAAAGACTTTAGGGAGGTCCTTTTGTACTCATTGAAATGAAACAGGAATGTAACCTATAACTTGGCAATTCTACTCCTGGGGATATATTGGTATCGTTTTTCCCAGTTCAGATATTTAAACTGACTTATCAAAGCCACAAAGTACATCCACTTAAGACTTTTATTTAGGGAATGCAGGCAAGTATTAGAGATCTCTGCATGCTGGAACTGGACGGAGTCTCTGACTTAAACTGCCAAAGTCTGCATGAAGAATTTTGTCTTTGGGATACCTCCATCTAAAAGCTCTCAGTGGCTCTTTAAGTAGTCAGGTCAGACTCATCTAACTGATTAGGCCAACTGCAAAGTATCAGCAAAGAAGCTAACATGGGGTGTCCTCAAGGGAATTGGGAACTATAACCAAAACATTATAAAGTCCATTGCCCTTATGCTAGCCGAGTCAAAAACCAGGCATCCAGGCCATTCTCAGAGATAAAGATACAACTCTTCCTACCCAACTGGAAATCAGCTCTCTCTTCTATAGAAACACTTTCATACTTCCACAGCAAAATGTGTGATGATGTCCATCTTAGCATGGTTTACAAAACAAAGATTTAGAAATGTTATCAAGGAAAACAAGTTAATAGATAAAATATGTGATATGCTTGCAATAGGATATTATATAACAATAGAAAGAACAAGATTTATCTATATCAACATAGGTAAATATTAAAAGTGAAATATTTAGTAAAAACCAGAATCATGACATTTTGAGAGGTGTTAGATAATGAGATGTATTGCATAATGTGACTTATCACCATAAAACATACAAAAACATACCATGTATTTTTCAAAAATTCATATGGATGTAAGTCATGGATAGTGGTTTGGGAAGGATTAGAATTACGGAAAAAAGAATAAGTGCTTATTAGTGGGATGAAATTGGGAATAGAAATGTATCAAAGGAAATAAAATATAATATGTTTGTGTGTGTGTGTACACCTGTGTGCGCCTCATGCACGCGGACGCACGTTGGGGAGGGGAGAGATTTCTGTGCACTATAGATTCCCAAATCAAGAATAATAGAAAATATGATAAAAGAAAAAAACAAAATAATTAGAATTTTAAAAAGACAAATATTTCTGTGGATAGGCAATAGAGAAAAAACAAACAAACAAACAAAAAAGGGTTAAAGTGACTGGCCTGCAAGGCTCTGGATAGGGCTAAAAAAAGAAAGTCTGTAAGTTTGGCTCCTGTAGAGACATAAGTTTCCCTTACAAGTTGGGCTAACAGAACTATGACCCACGCTTTGAAAAAAGAAAGGGGTGAGTGGGTGGGCATGACTTGGATAAGGCAATTAATTTGAGGAGAGAGAGAATGTGAATAATCACATAAAATTCTCTTTCTCAAAGTAAGTCTGCAAATTAAAATTGAAATTATATCAAATGGTATAGAACTAACAGGCATACAAATGATTAAACACATGATAAATTTACTCTGCAAAAGATTAGGAATACGTGTTTTAGATTAAGCAATAAAAAAACTTGAAAATCTAGATAAGTGGATATGAATATAAAACCAATATCAATTAAAATCTGGATTAAAAAAAAAGGCAGACACATACACAAAATCCACAGATGTAATAACTCTAGGCTGAACACAATTAAATAAGAATTAGTATAGAGCAGAATTTGCTCCTTGATGAAAGGATGTAAACTGACCAAACAACATACCTATTATATTCTGCAGTTTGACTTCTGGCATCCACAATCTTTTCCTGCAAATACATAATTCTAAAGGTGTGCCCATGGTCCCAATTCAACTATTCCATGTGTGATTGGAACATGATCACCCTATTGTCCAAAGAGAGACAATCCAAAATCTACCCAAATTAAAGTTTTTTCCTAAAAAGCAGCAACTTTAGGATATATGCATTCTTGTTTTTTACAATAGGTTTTTATTTTTCTGGCATTTATGACTTATAATAAAGTTTAGCCCATGCCCCCATTCCAAATTTAAGATAGTGGAGGAAAAACTACAATGACAATACGAATGTCCGTTAAATGAAAATATCATGCCCCTGACATAAAACATGCACAGACACAGAAGGATAGGAATTAACAAAATTCACTTTTCTAGTTCAGAGGATCTCTCTTGCCCATAATCCTCTATAATGATTCTTGTGAAATCTATTCCACATTTTTTGGTGTTTGGTTTTAAATCCATTCTTGAGTATTTCTCTGATGGGTATAGAAAATAATGCAATTTTGAATATTTTATTATCAACAAATATGCTTCTTTCCTGCTGGCAGGTTAATGATTCTGAGCTGGGTACAGATACTTAGATTCAAATCTTTTTCTTTTAGTGCCTGACAATATTATTCCTTAAACGTCTTCCCTTTGGTATTGTAAAGATAAAGTCAATGCCAGCCCAAGTGATTATCTTTTGTAAGTAACTTGTTCCTTTGATCTGGTAGCTTGTTAGAATTTTTTCCTAGTTTTAGAATTCAGACATTTTGCCAAAGCATTCCTGGATGTGTGTGTATGTGTGTGCATGTGTATATGTGTGGAAAAATTCTGCTTTATTATTTCTTTAGTTATTGTCTGCCCCAACTGCTATTATTATTTTTTTTAACTTCTAGATTTCATACATTAGACTTCTTGTATATGTCCTACAAGTTTCTTGTCAACATCTCTCTATTTTTAACATTACAAGATTTCAAGACACTTACCTCAATTTTAATAATCACCATTTTCTTTTTTTATCCTTCTAATAATTTTTAACTTTGAAAATTATATGTTTTAGTTCCTGAAGCCTTATTATGATATAATTGAATTAATCTCAATGTTCCTTTTAGTTTCTTTAACAGTTGTCATTGTTTCCTCCATATGCAATTTCAAAGCTAGATTGAAATTTAAATTCAAATCCAGATTCAAACTCACTAGAAGAACCTGCCTGTTTGGAATATTTTCCTGGTTGTTCTGGTCTTCTTCTTTTGATTAATTAATTAATTTATTTTTATGGTGACATTAGTTAACCAAATCCAGTAAGCTTCTGCTGTACATTTTAATAGTAAGACATATATATATATGTATATACATACATATATATATATATATATATATATATATATATTTACACTGTGTGCCCACCTCACATAGTTAGATTTTTTTCTGTCACCACATATTTGACCCCCTTTACCCCATCTACTTCCCCCTCTCCCAGCTTCCCCATACTCTCTGGTAAAAAACCACTAGTCTATTGTCCTTGTCCATGAGTCTCTGTTTGTTTGTCTTGTTTGTTTGTTGATTTTAGGTTTATATTCCATGTGTAAGTGATATCATATGATTTTCAACTTTTTCTGTCTGACTTATTTCACTTAGCGCAATTATCTTGAGGTCCATCTACATTGTCACAAATGATAATATTTCATGTCTTCTTATGACTGAATAATATTTCATTGTGTATATATATATATGCATATATTATACACACACACTATATATATATATACATATAATATACATATATATACCAAAACTTCTTTATCTAATCATGTATTGTAGGACACTTCAGTTGCTTCCATGTCCTGGCCACTGTGAATAGTGCTGCTATAAATATCAGTGTGCAAATATCTTTTCGGATACGGGTTTTCAGGACTTTGGGGTAAATAGCCAGTGGAGGTATTGTTGGATCACATGGTAGGTCAATTCTTAGTTTTTTGAGGAACCTCCATATTGTTTTCCATAGTGGCTGTACCAATTTTCAGTCCCACTAGCAGTGTGTGAGGGTTCCTTTTTCTCTCCAGTATTTGTTATTACTTGTCCTGTTGATTATAGCTATTCTAACAGGTGTGAGATGGTGTCTCATTGTGGTTTTGATTTGCTTTCCCCTACTAGCTAGCGACGTTAAGCATCTTTTCAGATATTTGTTGGCTATTCGTATGTCCTCTAGGGAGAAGTGTCTGTTAAGATTCTGTGCCCATTTTTTGATTGGATCGTTTGCTTATTTTGTTGTTGTTGTTATTAGGTTGTATGAGTTCTTTGTATATTTTGGATATTAAGCCCTTATCAAAGGCGTTGCTTGCAAATATATTTTCCCATTTGGATGGTTGTCTCTTTACTGTTCTGGTCTTTATGTATTAAATTTCCTTAAGCATACACCTACTCTTGGCTTTATTTCCTTTATACATCAGATCAAGCTTTTGAGATAACTTAAGGAATATAAGCGATGGAAGGTCCTGTAGTGTCTCCAACCAGGCACTGGTGATATACCAGCTGGCAATCTGTCTGCCCCTGTTTGAGGTGGCATTAAGAACTATTCACACTGCATAATCTCTTTCACTGAAGACTTTGTGCTATTCTCCAAAATTCAGATTCAGATGTGTCCACTGGAAATGTTTCAACATTTCTTTTAAGACGAGGGTACTCCTAGAATGACAAATTTATTCAAGTGTCACCCTCCTTCTCAGGAGTCTATTGATTTTTGCAGATTGAGCTTTCTCTAAAAACCTCAGAATTTAGTTCTTATTCCAGGACTCTCCACACTCAGTTGCCTGACATCTATCTAGCTAAAACATAAACTTTCTGCATGTATTTGTCTTTCTTTCCAGATCAGTTTGGGGTTTGACTTGGAGAGAGGGGTTTGGTTTTCCTGGTCTCAAGCTTTCATGTATAGAAACTTCAGCATGAGTTGTTTTGCTCAAACCACTTCTGAATATTCTCTATTATAGAACTGTTCACCTGTGGAAAAGATACATTTTGCTTGGTTCACCCACATGGTAAGCTTATCAGGACAAGGTCTGGCTCGAAATGGCAATAACCTATTTGTTTACTGGGGGAATATATTCGATGCATTGCAGAAGGGTATGAACACACTGCCACTATACTTCAAACTGTCTTTGAACAGTACTAGAACTCTTCTGAACTTAGTTTACTTAGTGGTGGGTTTAATTATTTTCTCATTGACACAAAACCCAGCAGTGCCTGAAACCTTAACAATTTATTCAGCAGTGCTTCATACAGGAGCAGCAGTTGAGGATACAATTAGAACTGAGAAGGTAGGATTGTAAGAACATGAATTCAAGTATCATTTTTCCAGAATCTCTTGAGTTATTCCTTTTTCACTTGATGTTTGTGGAGTTCCAGCTTTTTCTCCAACAATGACAATGTATGGTCTATTCATTTTTCATGGATAAGTTCCATTGATGCATTCAACTGCTTTGTTCATCATCATATAGAGAGATTGTTCTGGTATCAACATCTTCAGATCCATCAGTCTTTGTTTTCCTAAGCCACCTTATGTTTATTACAACGGATTGACTTAAAAATATAACCAAATGAAAAAGTACTAACATCATGTCACATTTATCTTCTTCAGAAATAGCTTCGAGGAAAACAAAACAACACAAAACAAACAAACAAAAAACACCAAAGCATAGCACATCCCTGTAATTACAGACACTCACTGTGGTCCCCATTTGTGCTTTAACCTCAAACTGAGATTGAAATTAACTTGTGCTTATACCATTGGGCTTATTCTTTACTACAAAGTTGCTCATGTAAATGCCTCTGAGTTATAATTATATTGGTCACTGATTTTAAAGGAATCTTCTTTAAGATTTTTGCGTATATGTAATACAGTTCTTAACAATAATAATTGTAGGCAATGCTATAAAGAAATCTTGATTACTAAGTTACTACTTGAAATTGTTCAGATATATGCTCTATATAGCGCATTCATTTCAGGAGAATTTTATCTTACTTCTAAAATCCATTATTTAAGAACTCTTTGTCTTGGTAACTCAGTTTGAATTCTTTGTTCAATTTCAAATTTTGATTTTTTTCCTACTATTCGAAACATATTTGAATACATCTATAGATAAAATCATCATAAGCCTGCATAAAATGTTACAAAGAAAGAAATTGCATATAGATAGAGAAAAATCTCAGCTTAGTTTATATAAATCTGCTTCTTTAAAAGCCAGATTTGTTGCAAACATTGTGGAATATTTCATGGAACTCTCATTAAAGGAAGAAAATGAGTTTTACAACTCAGGAAAATAAAACAGAAACATATAATCCCTTTGCATCAATATTCAATAGAACATTTTTTTCCTTAAAAGAAAACAACTTACATTTAAAATATAAAATAAATATCACAGGGTACACACAGAAACGTAACTGCACCTGTTTTATACTGTGAAGAAATGCACTGCATTTTCTTCTAATCTGTATTACAATCTACTATCTAGCTTCTGTATGAAAATGATTTCAGCAGTGTTGTCTTAAATATTAAACTATTATAATGTCGCTCAAGCAAATGACCAATCTTAAACTCAATATTCAGAGTATAGTCCTCTACTAGTGATAGAAATCGATCACTCTAAATCCAAAGTCAAACCATATATGGGGGATAAAAGCTTCAATCTGACTTTTAAAGTGACATGTTTATCCTGCCCAGACAATAATTTTGGACATTGTGTGGATGCCTATTATGCGTAGAGTGTCAACAGACCATCAGTAAGAAACATAATTTTAAAGCTGTTTTAATTGCAGAATTTCTTTTTCACACTCTTTGCTGTTGTCCTTGAAAAATAGCCCTTATCCTGACATTTCTGATTGATAAACACGTGGTCTTTCTTTACTTCAGGCTTTATCTTGATCAATGCTTCTCTTCAATTACATCTCCTCACTATTTCTAGAATATTCCTTCAGTCTTTTATTTTTTACTTTCTCTGCTTCAGTGATTTTTACTTCTTATAATACCTTCCATATTTGTTTCTGAAACTCTGTCATTTTAAATGCTGCTACAAAGTCTTATAAAAAAGTATGTATATTTCCTAAACCTTAAATTCATAATGTTTCTTCATAACATTACTATTTAACTACTTAATGTCATTGTTGACTCAAAATTTGGAATATTGGAGTAAATATTTGAAAATATTTGAATAAACATTGAATCTTCAAATCAAACCTTCTAAGGCAAGGCTTATATCATCTCCTCCCATGTTGCCTAGCAGAGATTCTAGTAGGAGCACCGTGTATCAATGCTGACTGATTAATTGGTTGTTTCTTCTATTTGTCATGTTATCTGTCATTCCTATTTCTCTCCTGCACAAGGGCCCACTAGGTTTGTTGCTGCTATCCATCTTTAGACCTATACCACGTGCAATACTAGGAGCAAGAAGAATTTGCTCAACATTGTGTACTGGGATTTAAGGTTCTCATATTGAATATTATGTCTAGCATAGAATGAACTTATCTGGTTATAAAGATTTACAGATAAATCCACAGAATTTTGAATTTAAGTGATGTATTGGAAGATAAACCTCTTCCACTACACATTAGGTTCTCCAGCTGACGACCATTTAAGTTAGACTGGTCAAAGATAAATTAATAAGAGAAGAGAAAACAAAATTTAATTAAAATAAACATCATGCATTTGGCACATGTGAGTACTTGAAGATGAGTAACTCAAAGATTTGGTTAGAACTTAGGCTTATACCTCATCTGAACAGAGGAATAATGAATTTTTAGAGAAGTAAAAAGGACCTTGAGTTTCTAAAGATGGCAGATTGTGGAAAGGCAAATAGATGAGAAATTAATAGTACATAAAGTTTAGTTAGTATAGCTTGTTATGTTATCTCTAGACTCTTAGAGTTTAAAGTTGCTTTCAATGATTGACTTTTGTCCTTCTGGTAGAGAAAGGGGTAGGGACATCTTTGTAAATGTATGCCCTCCTCTTGTGCAAATAGGAGAGGATGAAGAAATTTTTATACCTAGTTATTATTAATTGCCTTCAGCTCAAGATAATAGCTTTGTTAAAGTGGGAGATTTTGGAGTGGCATAGTCTGTCACCCTACAGCAATTAAATACTATGCCCTGACCATCTACTTATAAGACAGAGTTTGAGTATCCATGTTTCTAAGATAGGGACAATTCAAAGGAAGAAAATTGAGATGTTTAAGCGTTAATAACTTTTTTCTTTTTAAGTTGACTCAATTCACAAGATCCTCAAAGAGAAGTTTAAAAAATCCTCTTTCTCTCTCATTTCAGAAGACTGCTAACAAAGGATAAGACCACACACACAGGAGGCTCACGTCAGAAAAGCAGAACTAAAACTTTAAAAGTGATTAAAGGAATTAACAAGAAAGTGTTAAGAAATATCTGATAAGTAATAAGAACCAGTTGGACCATCAGAAATACTCTGGCCAGTGGTTTCCATAAGTTCTTTAATGGGAAGAAGCAAAAGTTTTAACAAAACCAGTGTGTGGATGTTATAGCTCATTGTGTGTAAATATTTGTTGGAGTAACACGTACTCGACTCTCATAACAGATATGGATTTAGCTATCTTCTACATATTCTTTATTTATTTTTATGCAATCCTTCTAGAAACATTTCAAAATTTTGTTATGCATAAAGTGTCCTGGTCTGGCTAGACAGTGAGTTTCTGTTAGATTGACATTCTTGTGTACAGAGGAGTAATAAGCATGAAAGTCGCAGCCTATATAAAATGTTGGCTTAAAGTTAATTTTCTTCAGCAAGCTACAAGTGCTACTATGTTGAGATGTCAAACACGACTTAAAAATAAACCCAAATTGTGGATGTTCAATAATTTCAGTGAATTCTACAGTTTTAAAATTATCTCCTATTAGTTAACATGAACTATTTATTCAATGGGACTAACCTTTTAACTGTGTAAAATACCCCTCCACTTTTCTTCTTCTACATGCAACCCACTCCCAACACTGACAGAGATGTGTGCTGCCACACTCTTTCTTTATTATCTGTCTATACTTTCCTTGAATGGTGTCTTCTTTCCTCTCAATCTATCTCTATCCTGACCATCCTTTGGAGGGTGTGGGTTAAGTGACACCCACTTGACAATACTGATGTCTCTTTGTCTTAATCCTCTTTTATTGTTGTCAGTCAATCATATCAAACACAGTCAATAGGTGAACATAGGACACACTCAGTCAACTTTGTGTTGATTTATTTCTCTATAGATAGAATCATAAAAGCAGAGGCTGTGTTTATAAGTCAAAGGATAATATTTGCTATATCTGAGTGACTTGAGCACTGCCCCTATCAGAATCCTGTCACTTAATAGTGTGCCAAAATATTGCTATGGAGAGACATGGTTGTACTTGATACTAACCTCAAATGTCAAAAAAGAGCTCCTAAAACACCACTGTTTTCCTTCAAAGTCCGTATGGAACAGTCATCAGTGCATATTTAAGACTTTTATATGCTATTTATGTTTCTAACTTGTACCATCACTTGATATATGAACAAGGTCAAATATAGGGGAAACTGTGAAATGGAGAAACTTCTTTGTAAGTATCCATCTTAATTCTCCTCTGTCTCTCACTTAAAATTATTCAGTGCTCTTTACTGCTCACCTTTCCCGTTAGATGAGAAACTTTAATAGGTGACACCAGTTTCTGTGCTCTACTTGTTCCAGAAATATTTGCAACTTGAACCATGAGAAAGAAATGTATAATATGATTGCATGCATTAGAATTGGTGGAATTCAAAACTATCAGGGGCAAGCCACTGGAGAATATATAGATGTATTTTAAATGTTTTGTTAAAAATTATATATACTATTTTTTACTCTAAAGAGCACAAGATCGACTCATCAGTTTTTTTTTTTTGGCTTTTTTTTTTTTTTAACAAGATGTATTATCAGGCCAAGAAGTTTTTAGAGAGCAAAGAACTCAATAGTTTATTGTGCTCTGCTGACATTGCCAACTGTGCTGAGATCTGCATTAGGGGTTATAAGACATGGAAGAGGGAATGTGGACCTTAAAGTCAGAACATTCAGAATTTATATTGAGAATATGCCCCTTTTTAGTATGAAGGCTTTGGCTGAAGACAACTTTTTTGTGTCTCAGTTTCCTCATCTGTCTCCCTCTTTCACAGGATTGCTGTGAGATTACATGATATAATATACATGCAGGAATATTCCCATAGAAGGCTCACTTGATGAGTTCATGACCACAGGAGCATAATAATATGCTCAGAGAGTATCTCTTTCTCCATCTACCTCTTAATAAAAAATTTCTGTGGTTATGAAAGATGAAACACCAGGTCTGAGTGGAGAAGGATTTTTTTTCTGAAAAGAGCTTTCAGAATGTGCATAATTTTTGACCATAGGTTCCTTTGAAGCAAAGAATGCCATTGTTTTGCTTTTAGTAGTATGAAGACCACCTTGAGACAAGCCCTGATGTGTTAATGGTATAATATTTTACATACATATAGTATTTCATATACGTGTGCTCATTAGTTGATAAAACTAAAGTTGCTGATTTTTTTTTTTTTTTTTTTTTTTGGTAGGAGAGGAACAGAATGGAGAAAATTAGGATGGAGAATATAAAGTGAATGAAAACAGTGCCCTGTAAGAATGGGCCAGCCTGAAAAGAATGGTAGTCAAATTGAATTAATTTTGTCCAAGTCTGAAATTTCTTTGGATTCATCTAATAATAGCAGAAAAGCAGGAAGTAAGTTTATGTAAGAGCTTCTATAATCAGGTTAATGGCTTCTGGTATTTTCCTGTTTTTTAGTCCACTCCCTGTCACCCCACCGTACACATGCAAGAGCATGTGTGCATGCACACACACACACACATGCACACACATTCACACACACCCCACAGCCACAAAGAAGAAGTGTGGTGTGCCGAAGTTAGTTTTATCTTTAGAGGTATGTACACTGTATATGAGAAGGCAAACACCAACATCTTTGCTGAAATGGGTAAATAGTGTTAATACTAGTACCAGCTGATAAGCTGCAGTACTAGTCTATAAATTAATAGTAAAATGAGGGAAAGAAATAGAAACAAAAGATCTACATAAATTTTTAAATTAGTTTTCTAAGTTTTTGGTTAAACATAACTTCACATTATCATACCAAGCCAAAAAATTCCCAAATACAAATTCCCAAATACAAAGCCAACTGATAATTTAAAATGCACACATGAATATGCGCGTGCATGCACACACACACGTTAATTTATAAATGTGAATATTGATAGGTGACTGTTAAATATATATATCTCTGAGTGATTTATAAATTTATCCTTTTGAAAGTAAGTTTTGGATTTCCACCAAAAACAACCTTAGATACCGCAATATATATATTTTTTAATCTAGTGGGGAGGGGCGCGGAACCACGTTTGAAACAAGCGTGTGCATTTTTGATCAGATCATTGATTTATGTAATAGTGAAATTTTCTGAATGGGCGATGTGGCAGAATTTTATTGCATAAGAATTTTTTTTTTCTAATTTAAGAATGGTAAAAATAAATGAACCACTATATAAAATTTCTGATAAGCTTTTGGAGAAATATCAGTGTAATTTAAAAAAAAAAATTGAAATCAGGCAAAATTAAGTTCAATACTAAATAGACTGAAAATTAAAGACATGATTACGTTTAAATGGAAAGAACAGCACAACAAAATGTCGAACTCAAAGAGAACAAACAGGCTAGTCAGAAATCAACTGCAATGGATATATAAGAGCATAAGTAGAAACACATTTTAAAACTGCAAATTATACAACATAAAATATAAAGGACAATAGCTAAATACATAAATAATTAAATTAATATTGGTTAGTAGTTAGGGTCAGCTAGATTTGTATATCTTATGCTAGGAACAATAGGTGCAGCAAAAGTTTTATATTTATTGATTCAGTTTTATGTTCTGAAAGTATGTTCTGTTTGTTAAAATAACAGCGTCACTGTATTTTAAAAGATAGGATTTTTTTTTTAAAAAAAAGCACACATTTGGTGTTTCTCTGCAAATTTCTCTTGAAATTTTGATTATCCAGGCAATCGAAATGTATGAGAACAACTATCTAGAGTATTGTTTCAGTCTTTGACTATCTATATATCTATATCTATATCTATATCTATCATCTATCATCTATCTATCTATCTATCTATCTTCAAAATAAAGTTACCCATAATGCATGGCTGATTGTTATGAAACTTGTTGGGAAGCTCAAATGCAACATCAATAGTAAATCCAGATTAAATACCCAAAATTTGTTTGGGTACTACTCACTACTATGTAGACTTAGAGTTGATCCTGCACTTAAAAAAGGGAATGAGAAAAACAACAATATGACACTTCATTTGTTTAAATCACAAATTGTTTCACCTTCTTTTTGAGTCTGCCACTGGAAGCTCAGGTATCCCAATTCCAGGTCTCAGTAAAATTAATGATGATGGTTTTCGTATATCTAATTGTTGATGCCATCTACTGCCTGTGATGTCTCACTAAGATAAATGACTAGCCAACTGCAAAAAAAAATTTTTTTCCCTTGAAAGTAGGCTGTGACACTACAATGGGGAACAAGTTCAACCTGACTTTATGAACAGTAAAAATTTCCTTGCCAGAATGTGCAATGGTAAATGCTATTGTTAATATTGATTTCTATTCATACAAGGGTAATGATGTCAACAAGATCAATTCTTTTTGTCACATGTGTTGTCATAGGATAAAAAAAATCTGCTAAATGCCAAAACTGAATTTAATATAACTCTGTGGTGGTATAAATTTTAAATTTACTTTTAGCCCATCAGGTTGTAGTTTTAGGAGTAAAAAGTGAAGTATTGATGATTTTTACCCATTGCAATGAGCCAGGATTGATGTGCAATTTTACTGAAAAGGACTGAAGTAAACTAAGATTTAGGGTTACTTCTACAGAAAGTAATATCATTGGACTGGAGTAACAGTCGTTAATTTTTTTTCCCAGCTCCAGAAAAAATTAAGTTAGTCCTGAGTAAGTGGATATCTTTCAGACCAAAATTAATAATAAAATTAAAATTTTTTTATTTGCAATACTATGAATAAATAGCAAAATTGTGATTTTTAAAGCATGAAAGCCTAGATATATAGAATTATAATGATAATTCAGCATATTATCTTTTGTTACAATTTCTCAATGAGAAATTTAATTGAAAAAAGGAAACCACATAATAAAGATATTTTTCCCTCACGGTGCAGGTTTTTTTTTTTTTTTTTTTTTTTAATACACATCTAGGATATCTTTTAAAGTATGAAGTAAATAAAATTGTTACTTGCAGCATGAAATCTTCCAGCAAAGTATAAGGAAACAAGAAACATAGACCAAACTCTCTTCATGGTCAGCAAGGCCCTACATGATTTAGTCTCTGATACTTTTCTGACTTCAATGCACAATATTCCTCTTTTCTCAGTGACCTCCAGCCATATTGGCCTTCTTTCTATTCCACAAATCATGCTCATTTTGCTCACCTCTTATCTTTTATAGTTGTTCTCTTTGCCTGAAAAACTATTTTTTCCAATCTTCTCATAGCATCTATAACCTCCTCATTACAATCACAGTTCAAAAGTCACCTCTGATAGACTCTCCCTAAATACCTTTACTAAAAACAAGATCCTCATCCACCATCTTAAGTTTTCATTGCATTTAGCATTCTCTAAAATAATCAGTTTGTTGACTTGTTTACAGGAGCTCAGTAATGTCGTCTTTCTTTTTCACAACTATATGCTTGACAGAGAGTAGATGCTCAATAAATAACTGTTGAATTGATGAGTAACTATATTGACCATCATATAAGAATATTTTTAAAATTCCTACATTTGCTCTTATGAATTATTCTCCAAGTGTTTTTACATCATTATCTTACATTTTAATAAAATATATAAGTAATCAAAATTATTTATAGACAGAAATCAATCAGATTTCTATGGGACAAAGGAATGATAGGAAATATTAAATGGGGCTATTTATGTTAAGTTATTTTTAGAATTTATCCAATATTATTTATTTTGAAATTATCAGATTCCTTATTGGTTTACTTGTGCACTCATTTACTTTCCATAGTCTTTGATTTAATGAAATTGAGCCCATGCTATGTGAAAGGTACTATTTGCTATGCTTGAGATTCACAAAAATAAAAAAATAATTTAAAAAAAAACAAAACCCAAATCTGATTTTGTGGAACTTACAATTTAGTGGGAATAAATAAGCAATAAACTTTGTAAATAATAAACATATATAGGATTGTGAAAGGCAGTTAAAACTCTTTAAAAATAGAGCAAATGGGAAATGAGGAAGGCCAGCAGGCTACTCTATTGGTTATTGGCTCTTGCATAAGCCCAGTATTTGTTAACATTATGCACACTTTGCTACTTGTTCCTCGATATCAATACTATTTTCAAAAGGTTCATCCCACACATGCCAAATTTGCCATTTTCTTTACAAATTTAATTATTTTTGTTACTGTCATTTTTAGCTTCATTATAGTGAATCTTTTGTTTAACTAGTGTTTTCAACACTTACCCAGCTTCTGCACTTTTCAGGCATAATGGAAACAATGATATTCCCAAAAACGAGATCATACCTAGAAAACATACCACTCCTGAGCAAACTACACAGTGGCTGAAAGAATCACGCCATCACTAATGGCATTTGTTGTTAGTCCACATTGCTTTGTTTTTTCATAAAACTTATAACAAGCCATAAAAATATTGTTTTTTAACTAACTTTAATTTCTCTAACTCTAGCTTTTTTAGCTTCAGAAGATAGCCTCATATATTAAAAAAAAATTTTTTTTACTCGTGCTAAGCATATCGTTG
This sequence comes from Eonycteris spelaea, assembly GCA_003508835.1. NCBI lineage: Eukaryota > Metazoa > Chordata > Mammalia > Chiroptera > Pteropodidae > Eonycteris > Eonycteris spelaea. The sequence goes on from PUFA01000088.1 coordinate 6,664,905, forward strand.
GCACTTAAAGCATTTTTTAAAATAAATTAATGAGTGCATTTATAAATGTTCATGATGTACCATAATATACCCAATCATCATTACATGGGAAGAACTTAAGTGTCCATTAACATAAATGCAAATAATTTAGATGGAGAAGCTAGAATATTCAGCTTTGCAACATAAAATTGTGTACATTTTGTTGAGGCAAACTTCCTATTTCCACTGACTTTGTTGCTGTTTTTTTATCTGTATGAAAAGGCAGGAGGAAGTAGATGGCAAAAATGTTTCTTTTCTCTTCTTTTTTAAGACTTAGAATGGATTAAACTACATCAAATTGTATTGTTATATTATAGAGAGGAGAATTTTTGTTGAAAATGACTCAGAGGAAAAGGTGCATTGTGGTATAAGAACTGAAAATTCAAGAGACAACTCCTTGGTCGGGTAATGGGAAATGTTTTTTTCCCTCTGAGCTTCATAAGAATTAAACCTAAAACAGAATGTCCCGCTGCTCTTTTGATGGTGGGAGATAAGCGACCTTGCTACTGGTAGGCAAATAGTCATCTAGAGCACTGGATGTTAGAAGATTCATGAGGATTATGTGGTCTTGGGTCAGTGGACTCTGAACTGAACCACATTGATCCTCAGTTGTAAAAAACAAGCTCTGTTAATTGTATACCCTTTTGTCAACCATAAACTTTCAGCTAGTTTTTATTTTTAAAGTTTCAATTCAGTCACAATCCTGCATAGGTAATTTTACAGAAGTATTTATTTTTAACCAGTGGTCAAAAGGTTAAAGTGGAAGGCTGTGCCTTCTCCACTCCCATCCGCTTACTTCCTCCTGCCTTCATTTTCATAGTTGTAATGATTCAAAGGATTTGGGGGCCGTAGAGGGAGCACGAGGGTGAGGCAGTCATACAGGCTGACATTCAATACTGGGAATTATAGAGACAAGAGCCACAGCAAGAAACAAAAGAGTAAAACTATTAATGTTTATTGAATGCTTACTCTGTTCTAAGTGCTATAATGTATCAGTTCATTTAATTCTCCCAATACTATGAAGTAGTACCATTATTAACATGTGAAACATGGCAACATTGAACAAAGAGAGAAGAAACATCAGATGTGGGCTGCCACTCTGACCTTGGCTCGGAGTTATCATAATGGTGATATTAATAGCTATACATCCAGTTTGGATCTGAATAGGTAAAGAAAACCATTATACTCAGCAGCAGAGTACTATTTGTCAAGGGTTTCTTTGGGACAGCTTATAGGTAAGGCTGATTTAGAACAGAAAACGTGGAAAAAGCTTCTGTCAAAATCTGAGTTGTAAATATCTACTTAGCTAAAACATTAGTTTTCCAAAGGGTTAGGAAGTCCACAGGACTTTGTCTTAATTATTGGAAACTCTGCATCTCCCATTCTCTTGTGAGATACTTTGTGAACTACTCAGAAGAATAACTACCAACACCAAAGCTAAAACTTTTAAAAGGATTTGCTTCACCACGAATCATTATCTATTAGCTCATAGGGCCTTCCCAGAAAGCAACTGAATCTCACTGATCAATCACCTTGAATATAAAAGGAGATAGTTGAGGGCTAGATGCCCTAGTTGCTCTATTTTCAGGTGTTACCATATATCAAAACCAAGAAAAAGTAACTGAGGACACTTGAGCCTCAGGTGTCCCTTCCTATCCTCTAGTGTCAAAAATGGGCTACATAAATCTATTTTCTATAAAATGTTTGTATATAAAATAGAAAGCACGTGAAAGAGATGGAGAGTGACAAAGAGAGTTCAGTATCTGGAACTGTGAGTACGTAGCTTGCACAACTGAGCTTGGATGCAATATAGTTGGAAGCATGAATCCGACTGTTTTTACTATTGTTATCAGTTGTTATGGTTTAATGGATTTGGTAGTGATCTCTACTGATTATTAAGGTGGCTTTGTAAGCAGAATTGACTAAACTTTAGTGATATTTTGGTATACATCCATAAATCCATCTATTTATTTTTATTTTCTTGGTATTTTGTCAGGGGAAAATATATGTTTATCCTCTGAACTAGTTTAACCTCTTCATAAGTAATTTTAAAATAAAAGCATTTGTTGCTAAAAGGCACATAAATATCAAAGAGCAGACACTAAAATGGATAATCTTAAGGGGCTTTCCAAGGTTATTGGGATGAAGGCTTAAAAGAGCAGAAAATTCACAAACATACCAGGATAAAATACTAAATGAAATGCTCTAAATGACATAATAATTGTGAAGATTTTTGCTTTGAATTTACTTCTCAAAAGACCATAAAATATAACAAAGTTTTTAAAGGGCAAATTATATGTACACATTAATAAAAAATATCAGCATCTAATTATTTTTTTAACCTCAATAAAAACTTTTCATTAGCTTGTTAACTGCTCTGTTTTTTTCTTCTTTTTCTTTTTTTTCTTGCATGTCTTTGCCTAGTGCACCAAATGTCAAACCCATTCAAGGGCCTATTCTGTGTATTTCCATGAAGATGCCTAACATCATGTCTATAGCCATAACAGAGTGGGCTTAAATATGTTTTTTTTTCTCTTGTTTCCTTTGTTAGTATATGCTGTTTTTATGTTACTATGTGGTAAAGGAAATAAGTATGTAGAAAATAGATAACCTAATTATCTAGTTAATACTAAGAACTGCAGAAAATAGAACTGAATACATATGTTAATACCCTCTGCCCCAAACCCAAGCCTCTTGCCTAGAAATAAAATTTTTAAAAAGAAGAGACAGTAAACAATTAAAAAGAAAAAGAAAAAAAGAAAGGAAAATTCACAATATGTATAAAAGAACCAGAAATATCATGTTTTATTTTTTTCTGTCAACCATATTTTCAAAAGAATTCCACGTAAAATAATTGTCATAGGACTCGAGTACTCTGCTTGCTTCTATGGGAATATTTCACCAAAGCTCTCTCATTATGTTTCCTAGAAGGGAAAATCTGCTATGCTGATTTTCTTGCCTGTTGTCATGTACCTGAGGGGAAAAACCATCCTTCTTTATCCTTCTTTAGGGGAACCTGTAGGAGTCCAGAGTGTACAAACTTTCTTAGCCCTCAAAATTCTTACTTTTCTTCTAATGGTAGAATGTACATTATGTTTCCCTGATTATATTGCAAACTCTTTCAAACAATAGACCCATTACATTATCTACTCCTTTGTACAGACCACAAAAATAACTGAAATTTCTACATGTAACCAATAAACATGTATTAATTGTGGATTCAAGCCAACAAAACATTCATGTCTCATAAAATTGTAAAGGGGAATTTTTTATCTGTATAATTTCATTTCTACAGTTTGGACAAATAGATCACATTTCAAATGCCTTCAAATATGTTTCTCAATCAATAAATAAATGTTTACTGAAGGTTTCTGTGTACTCAGTAAGGCACTGGATGAATCATAATAAGGTGGAATCAATTCTTAAAATCTCATTTCATCCTAGTTTTATGAAAAGCATTTCTCTCCCTATGTTTATTTTCATCTCTAGATGACTCTTATTTTTGCACCAAACATGACATTTTCTAATGTGGTTTGAGATCATGATTTAATATTGTACATTTTAAAAATAAAGAAAATAAAATATTCAATAGTTTTTGAAAATAAGGATAATCAATGGTACTTTGTCCTAGAATATTTTAAAATATATATGTAAAGCTGAGATATTATAGCCTATAGTTAATTATTTAATGTGGTTACTAAGTAAATATTAAGAAAAAATCAATAAGTAATATAGTAATATAATTCTATTTAACAGTGATCATGAAATATTATTATAAAAGTTAATGAGTATATTAATTAAGCAGGGCAAAATGCTTAGATCCATGGCTGCCTCTGTGTGTGTGTGTGTGTGTGTTGTGTGTGTGTGTGTATTGAATTCATGTATATTCACACATATATATGCATATGAATTTAATATTTCATTAAAGTGACCTTAAAGCTATGAGGAAAAAAGATCATTTTATAGCACATAGTGAGGATTGGCTGACATTTAGGAAATAATAACATAGATTCTTATTTCACCATGTAAATCAAAGTAAATTCTAGATATATTTAATACATATTAACAATGAACTTTTAAGATGACTTGAAAAACTGAATGCATCTTACTGTAGGAAAATACTTTCTAAGTGTGACACATAGAGGAATCATAAAGAAAAGGACATATTTAACCACATAAAATTAAAACTTTTAATATGGCAAATAAGTTAGAATAAAATTAAAAGTAAAATCTTGTAAAATATGTATAATATATATAATAAAGATCTATTAATCTTACTAAAAATTGATATGTAAAATACTTTGATGACAGTTTATAGCTGAGAACAAAGACCCCATTAATAATACTAAAGCACTGAGAACAGAAGACAACATGAAATGGTAATTTTCTTTACTTGCATAGAAGAGATGAGAACACACAAAGCAAATTTGTTCTAAGTGTTGATAAAAATAAAATGATTTAATGTCTGTTAATTGTTCATTTCAGATGTCAATCAAAACTTGCAATAATATATGAAAGCAATTTGAATTTAGTAAAAAACATAGTATTCATGTCCCATTTTTCACCTTCCTCAGACTTGAATATTGTCACTAGTCTGCATATAATTGACTTTGCAGAAGTTATAACTGAATTCTCTTCTTTTCTGAATAGCTAAATCCTGCTTATTTTTTCATTCACTTTCTCCAATTCTTTGTGTATGATTTTGCCGCATTGTTTATTATATTGTGATATACTCTGAAAGGGAAAAATAAAAGTGAGCAGAAATCGTGAAGAATAAGGGAGTATGAAATTACATAGCACGATCAAGGAGGACTTCTGCGAGAAGGTTGCATTTAGGTCAACCATGGAAATGAGAAGAAATAATTTAATAAAAGAGTGAGAGAACAGTGTTTCAGGCAGAAGTAAGAGGGTAGTATATAAAGGCTTTGAGGCATCAAGTGTCTTAGTTGTGTTTTAGAAGCTGCAAGGTAGGACATGTGACTAGATAACTGCACATAATGTGTCAGTGCTCCAGGTGAACCATGAGAAATAGCCAAGTTAGATTATGCAGCCTTTTTAGGTCAAGGCTAGGTATCTGAATTTGTTCAAAGTTAGTGGGAAATCATTAAAGAATTTTACAGTTCGAGGGTTGACAATATGATTCATTTTTCAATTTGCTCTGGTAACCTTGATTCTATCTGTGATGGCCCTGAAAACAATTACTACTAAATATGGAAAAACTATATGAAACAACTGTTGGAAAGGACTCGAGAGCAACTGAGATGGGCCAGAAGGAGGGCTCTTCTCTTAAGAGAAAGGAAGCGAAAATGATGTTACTCAAGCATTTTGGCTGTTTTCTCTAAAGGTATTTTTCTGTTTTCAATTCATGGGAATAGAGCCAAAGCAGAAAATGGCTGATTTTACAGGTATGAGTTTGGTACTAGAAAAATAGATACCACTTGGGAAAAAAAAATTCCACCATGAGGAAACCTCAGAAAAGTGAGTACAAAAATCTCTATGCAAATTTTTTTCAGTAGTTGGCTGATTCTTGAGCAATGTCTACATAGAGCAAGATTCCAAGAAAACTGGCAGAAAACAGTATCTAAAAGCCAAACAGATAAGCAGTGATTTGAAGTACACAGTGCTGGGGAGGCAGATATCAACATTCAGACACTGTCAGGATGGAAGGGCCCTGTGGAATTCCAAGTACCTCCAGTATCCCAGAAAGGTCATATCTAGCAATATGATTCTGATGTAGAAGCACAGTGTAAGGAGCTATGGTCAAGTAATAGAGATAAACTGAAATAGCTGCTTAGAAACAGATTTCATGAAGATCAGTCCGGAGGGAGGAAGTTGATGAAGTTGACCCAATGAACTTCAGACTTGATTTTCTTGTAGTAGGACTATTCAAAACTCATAGAGAAAAATAAACCATATTTTTGGCTATCTCTGAAGTATGCAATCTGAATCTTAGTTTGGAATAAAATCTATTGACTTGAAAAAAAATTCCCTGAATTAACATATGTTTCTAGAGAATTTTCTCCACATCTTTTTTTTCCTGAATTTCAGGTAGTAGTCAGTATTTGCCAGAGAAATAGAATCAATAGTGTGTGTGTGTGTGTGTGTGTGTGTGTTCAGGTATATATGGATATATATAATTATAAGGAATTTAATTATTATATATTATAAGCTAATTAATATATATCTATATATGGATATATATAGAGAGAGATAGATATGGTACATATGAATCATTATAAAGAATTGTTCACACAATTATAGAGGTTGGCAAGTCCAAAAATTGCAAGCAGGCTGGAGACCCAGGAGAGCTGATGGTACAATTCTAGTCCACAGGCCAGTAGCCTGGAGACTGAGAAGAGGTAATGGTAAAGTCAAGTCCAAAGGCAATCAGCTGGAGAATTCTTTTTTGTTGGCAAAGCCCACTACCTTGTTTTATTCAGACCTTCACCTGGTTGAATGAGGCCTATCCACGTATGGAGTTCACCAATTTACATGTTAAACTCATTTGAAATCACCCTCCAAGCTGATACACAAAATTAACAATTACAAGGTATAATTTGAATAAAACACACAGATGTTAAGTGTTCAGTAGAATGAGTTTTGAAAAATATATTCTCCTAATTAACCACATTACAATCAAAATATTTTCATCACCTCAGAATGTTCACTCATGCACCTTTGCATTCAATTTTTCCCACACCAGGTAACCTTTACTTTAACTTCTATTATCAATATCTATTATCTAATATCTATTTTCCCTGTTCTATAACTGTTTATAAATGGAATTTTAAATATCTGGCTGCTTTTGCCCAAAATGATTTCTGTGGGATTCAACCATGATACAGTATGCCTTAGTCATACTTTTCTTAATATTTCTGGCTTGTATTCCTGTATATAAATATCTACAATTTATGTATTCATATTTTAACTTATCAGTTTTTAGTATTATACACAAAACTGTAATAAACATTCTTGTAACAGTATTTTTGAGAGCATAAGTTTGGTTTGTCTTGGGAAAATGCCTTGTAGTGGATTTTGTGGATCATGGGTTAGGTATATTTTACCTTCATAGTTTACCAAACAATTTACAAAGTGTACCAGTTTTTTTTTTTTTTTTTTTACACCCACTAGCAATATGTGGGAGTTCCAGTGGCTCCACATGCTTGCCTGCACTTAGTATTGTTATTTATTTTTTTACCATTCTAGTAACATGGTCTTTGCTTGTATTTCCATAATGAGTAATAATATTAAATACTTTTTTATGTATTTGTTGACCAGTTATATGTTCTTTGGGAAAAATGTTTGTCAACTCTTTTGACCATTTTTACTGTGCTTGTCTTTTTATTATTGAGTTTTAGAGATTTAAAAAAAAATGTGTATTCTAGACACAAGTTCTTTATAATATATAGACATTGCTAATATTGATATCTGTATCTGGTTATCATTTTGATTTTTAATGGTTTTATTAGCTCTCATTTTGTTGTCTTATTTCCAATTTTTTGCCTTATTATAGTGCTTTTTTGTTTGTTAGAAATTTTGTCAAACATCACAAAAATATTCTTCTTTTATTCTAAAAGTTTTATATTTTTATCATTCACCTTGAAATTTTTTTGTTTGTTTTTTGAGGTATAAATGGCATACATTAAACTGCACATATTGTGTAAGAAGCCAGGTATGGCATCTTAAATTAGTCTAATGTCTCATTCCAATGGAAATTATGTTATTTCCCCCTTTTTATGGTTCAAAGCACACATTTTCAACATGTATAGGTATGCATTTTTTTTATTTCACCAGTCTAATATATACTTTCAAGTTCGAAGCACCACTTTATTCAGATTTTGTCCCAAGCTTTAAGTAAGGCAGTGGTTTTATCTCATTCTATTTGATAAGCCACACATTAGTCAGGACGTGAAGTTGCTCTGAGGGCTACCCTGCTTTGAAAAGACTCAAATTACTTTTTTATTCTTAATTGTGGTTAAAAATATGCATATGCCATAATATTGATTATTTTAATAATTTTAAATATATTATTTATTGATATTATGTACATTCACATTGCTGTGCAGCCATTACTACTATCTTTCTCCAGAATATCTTCATCATCCCAAACTGAAACTCTGTACCCATTAAAACAATGATTCCCCATTCCCTTTCTCCCTATATCTCTGGTAACCACTGTTCAACTTTCTGTCTCCATGAATTAACCTATGGATTATTATTTTTTGTGTATTGCAAGAGATAAAGGGGAAGGTTCATTTCCCCCTCGTATAAATATTTAGTTATTCAGTACCTTCTAACTTGCCAGTTTTTACCCCCCAAAAAAAGTTTGCTGAGATTTTGATTGAAATGGCATTGAATCTATTGATCGATTTGAGGAAAATTGATAAAGATAGTGAGATTTACAACCTATGAACAAAGTAAATCTCTATTTATCTGGGTCTTCTCTAATTTCTCTCTGCAGATTTTTGTACTTTTCTATGCAGACATCATGTACATATATGTCTTATTAAATTCATTCTTATTTTTTGTTTTCTGAAGGTATTGCAAGTGGAATTTTTAAAAGGTCCTTTTTAATTGTTTATTTCTGGGCAACTTTAAATCTTTAAAAAGGCTTCTTTAAGCACAAGGTAACGCATAGTTCCAGATACAAGGGAACCATACCAGAGCTACATACCTGGCACATGAAACTGACTTTCTGCCTATTTGGAATAGCTATAATATACGTCTTAAAAATGTGGAATGAGAGAAAGGAGAGATTATATAGAGTTTCTCTAGTACTGTGTGAAACCAGCAACAGGGCTGAAAAAAGAATCCATATTGCTGACTCTCAGTTCAAGGTTCTCATGGCAGGCATTTATGAAAACATCACTTAAATCAATACTAATAAGCTGCCAATAGAGATGTAGTATTTATTTGTAGTCTTTTCAATTATACTTGCAAAGGTGCATAACATTTCTTTTTATAACTTCATAATATTTAAAGGTCATTCTGACATAAAGTTTTTTGTTAAACCCCAAAATGCATTCACATACCCTTCATCGCCAGGAACATTATTATCAGTGGCTTCATGTTCAAGAGAACATTTCTATCCCTTTTTACAAGGATTGTAAAAAATTCAGATTGATTGCGTACTACTTAATGTTACTTATGTTCCTATTTCAGAAAATCTCTGTCAAAAAATAAGTAACTTAAAACTATTTTGAATAATTTACCAGTGATACCTTATTTATTAAATGAGTCACAATATTTTACACATTACAGTTAATGGTATATAATCATAAAAAGACTTTGTCTTCCACTGTCCCCATGTAGATTCAACAGGGACTATGTCTTCAATCCCTGATTTTGTCCAAAATGTTTTTATACAATATAATTAATTTTCTGGTCATTTTGAATAAAAAAATCATCTCAACTTAGAAAATAGTCAAAACTTAGAGTTGAATTTAACATGAGATCTTTCCCTGTCATCCCATGCTGAGATCAGTTTCACTACAAAACCCATGATAGGAAAAGAGAGTGGCTTTTCCAGATGGCCATTTCACATCCCCTTCCAGAGCTGGCTAAAAGTGGCTTCTGCTGTTGGGAGAAGGATTCCAGGGGAGGAAGATGTGTGCAGACAGAATGCAGAAGAGAAAAAAGAAAGCAAAAAGGTTCTTATCTACTTAATATTCTTATAAACTGGCATTTCACTTTCTGAGACTTGTAGATATTTATTTCTGCCTTTCCATTCTGAATGCTTTTGTGTGTTTTTCTGAGCACGCTAGATATCATTCACTCTCCCTTGATATGCGTGACTGCATCTCCACGTAGATTAACTTCTGTCTTTCCTTAGTTTCCCTCTGCTCTAGTCTATTACCTTATAGGCAGCCCTCTTCTACAGAATCTGTCAATTTCACATAGCTTTTCTTTGTGTGTATGGCCCATGATTGGTTCACAAGAAATATTTATGCCTCCTTACTCTGATTAGGTACACAATGCAGGCTAATTCACTCACCTCTTTTTCAATCTAGTTCAAAGCAGGTAGCTGTCACTTTACATGATCTAGACAAAAAAAAAAAAAAAAAAAGACATCAATCCCCTCTAATCTTCAAATTATAGGAGACACACATTTAACTCTCTCGGAAATTTATATACTTCAAATAAAAGGAGAAGAACCAACATGAAAAGAAAGGTACAAATTGTACCAAAACCATAATTTACTCCAAAACCAAAATCTTTACTCTAAAATTTTCTTTTAATTTTCTTCTGACCCTTTTATATGGGTGAAAGGCATAAGATTTCCTTATTAATTTTTGAACACCGATTTCAAATGTCTACATATCTTAGTTTGGAGTATATGTCTTTATTTATTTATTTAAAGTGAGACAGGGAAAGCTCATTTTTTAACAGCTTTTCTGAAATATACTGCACATATTCATAGTGAACAATTTGATAAACTTCAAGATATGTAAACACATGTGAAATCACAATTAAGCAATGAACACATCTATCACCCCACTTCCCCATGAACATGTAATACTTCCCTCTCCTTTCTATACTCTGAAAGATCGGCTATCTCTCACTATAGATTGGTTCATGATATATAAATGAAATCATACAAGAAAACAACTCTTTGTCTAGTTTCTTTCATAAAACATCATTCTTTTAAGACTGGTCCATATTGTTCTGTGTATGAATAATTCATTCCTTTTATTGCTGAGTACGCCAGTCCATTGTATGGATGTGACACAATGTGCTTTTCTATTCACCTTGGAGAGTAGAACTTAAATGTTTTTAACAACAACAACAAAAAAGGTAAATACGTGAGGCAATGGTGTTAATGAACTCAATGTGGGGGGGGGTGGTCCTTTTACATGTATATGCATACTAAGTCATCACATTGTACATTTTAAAGATCTTACAACTTTATTTGTCTGGATCTCCTGGATATTTTTTTTCCAGTATTTGGTTATTACAATACAATATAGCTACTATAAAATTCATGCACAAGTCTTTGTATAGACATGTATTTTCACATGAGTAAATATCTTGGGTGAATATCTAGTAATGAAATGATGGAATGACTGATTCTTATGGTATGTGTATGGATAACTTTTAAAGAAACTGCCAAACTGCTTTCCAAGTGTGCACACTATTTTACATCCCACTAGCAGTGTATGAGAGTTCTAGTTCTCTCAAACCTTTGTTATATATGTATATATTTATTTATTTATGCATTTACATATTTATTTATGTATATATATATATTTTTAATTTTAGCCATTTTAATAGATGCATAGTGGTTTCTCATTGGTCTTTAAATATGCATTTCCTAATGACTAATGATGTTGAGCATATTTCTTGTGATTATATGCCATCAATATACCTGCTTTGGTTAAGTGTCTGTTCAAACCTTTACCCATTTCTTTATATCAGGTTTTTGACTTTTTATTATTGTGTTTTTGCAGTAAAATATTTATGCTTTACCTAAAATATGGCTTATAAATATCTCTCTATCTGTGCTTTATTTTTTTTAAAACTGCATCTTTCAAAGAGCAGATTTTTAATTTTGAGGAAGTATGATTTATCAACTTTCCCTTTTTTGATAATATTTTTCAGCTTTATTGAAGTATGATTGACAAATAAAATTGCAAGATATTTAAAAAGTAAAATATAATGATTCAGTATTCATATACGTGTAAAAGGATTCCCCACATTGAGTTGATTGACTCATATATTTACCTTTTTTTTGATGAAACATTCAACTTCTACTCGCTAAGCAAATTTAAATAAAAAACATGGTGTTATTATGTTATTCATACATTAGATCCTCAGACCTTATTTAAGTTATGACTGAAAATTTGTACTCTAAAAGTTTATACCAACTGCTCGCTATTGCTCCCATTCCCTAGCCCCCACTTTTGTGCTTCCTGTTTCTATGAGTTTGACTGTTTTTGTTTTGTTTTTGTTTTGTTTTATTCCACATATAAGTGATACTATACAGTGTTTGTATTTCCATGTCTGGCTTTTTTCACTTAGCATAATAATCTCCAGTTCTCCAGTTTCATTCATGTCATTACAAATGACAGGATCATCTTCTTCTTTGTTGTCTTCTTCCTCTTCTTCATCTTCTTCTCCTCCTCCTCCTCTCTCTCCTCCTCCTCCTCCTCCTCCTCCTCCTCCTCCCTCCTCCTCCTCCTCCTCCTCCTCCTCCTCCTCCTCCTCCTCCTCCTCCTCCTCCTTCTTCTTCTTCTTCTTCTTCTTCTTCTTCTTCTTCTTCTTCTTCTTCTTCTTCTTCTTCTTTCTTCTTCTTCGGATAATATTTTGTGGTGTGTGTGTATATGTTTGTGTGTGCGTGTGTGTGTGTGTGTGTATACACAAGGGTCTATATATAATTTCCACATTTTCTATAGTCATTCATTTACTGACTGAAAGACACAGGTTGTTTACACATCTTAGCTATTGTGAATAACGCTGCAATGAACATGGGAGTACAAATATCTCTTAAAGATAATGGTTTCATTTGTTTCCTTTGGATATGTACCTAAAGGTGAGATTGCTGGATCATACAAGAGTTATATTTTTAATTTATTGAGGAAGAACCTTTATGCTCTTTCTCATAGTGGCTGCACCAATTTCCATTTACACCCACAATGTACAAGGGTTCCCTTTTCTTCATATCTTATTATTATTTTTTTTTTTTTGTAGTTTGGGATTTTTGTTTTTTGGTTGGTTGCTTTGCTTGTTTTTGGTTATTTCAGGTATGATTGTAAATCTTGGCCAGAGGTAAAAGTGTAGAAAGTTCAATTTAATGATCATGATCTATTAGTTTTCTATTGCTGCTATAATTATTTTTATAAATATAAAATTATTGTAAACTTAGTGGTTTAAAATAACATGAACTTATTCTCTTATTAAATGAACTCAAAAGGTGTCTGGAGGCCTTGCTAGATATAAATGATAGAGATTTATTCAAGGGTCTTCGAATTTGTAAACTAGGAACCCAGCTAGAAAAAACCCAGAAGTGTTCCAAAAGAGAAAGTTGAAAGTTAAAAGTTCTTATAGTTAAAAGTACATTCTTGAGAATGATCAGTCCTGCATTCTTAGCCCTAGGATTTGTCCAAGGCAATTACCATGTTAGGCAGTCAAGATGATGGATGCGAGGTTGTCTGGAAGATAGTTTCCAGGAGGTCTGGTCAGGCCCTTGTGGCCTGGATAAGGAATGTCAGGTCGATGTATACATTAGTCCTTCAGGGTGTAATCAGGTGGCCTGGATACGTGAGTCCTTCAAAGGATAATAAAAGGTTTACCTGGAGGCTGGATGTATTTCCAGACATCGACCCAGGTCTTGACATTTTAGAAAGTTTAAGATCCCAGGCTAGTTAGAACAAGAATTAAGTCTTTCCTCAGACCTCAACCTTCATGCTAACAATTTTAGCAGCTTGGTTAAATTCTATTTTATCTTCCCAATTTTCACTGTCGCCATACTCATAGTTCTGGAGGTCAGAATGCTAAGGTCAAGGCGTTGGCAGGACTGTTCCCTCTGGAAGCATTAGAGGAGAATTCATTTCCTTTCTTTTTCATTGTTGCATTCCTTGACTCACGATCCCTTCCTCTATCTTTAAGTGCATCACTCCAACATCTGGTTCCATCAGCATATCTTCCTTTTCTTTGATCTTTTTGCCTCCCGCTTTTAGGACTCTTATGATTGCTTTGGGTTCCCCTAGATAATTCAGTTTAATCTCCCTATCTCAAGATCCTTAATTACTCACATGTGCAAAGTTCCTTTTATCAAGTAAAGTAACGTATTCACAGCTAACAGAGATTAAAACAAAGACATCTTTCAGGGGCCATTATTCATGTCAAAATCATTTTAAGACAATTGCAGAGCTAACAAGTAGATATTTTATGGGTGCATATACCGCACCTTTATTTTTTTTTGAATAATTACTTTTCTGATACTTATGTTATTACTGCTCTTCATTTATTAAAAATGTTTACTTAATATTTATTGCATGACAAACATGATCTATAGATAGGAATATGAATATGTTCTGTAGCTTACTTTAGGATAACTTATATACAAATATGTTTAGTGTGGCAAATTGTAAGACAAATGACTAATAATCACCTAAAAACAAAACAAAACAAAACAAAAATACAAACTCATATGGGTCAAAGGAATCATCTATGTTAAAAGTTTTGAGCTAAGTTATAATGTGTTAAAGACACAATGTGTTATTTAACTTAGACTAACAAAGAAAGATGTATTGAAGATCTTACTAAACTTACAATTTGCTTATCATAATAGCTAATATATTTAGCTATAATAGGCATTTTCTCAAATACAGTTCAGTTTAAGTCCTTTCAATTCAGATGTTTTAGACAGAAGACTATTGGGAATAACTAAAGCAATAGTGTTAATTAAACATGTTCTGCTGCAATAAAATTGCAATTATACAATTGATAAAGTTGTACCTTGTAAAATAATTAATTATTATTGTATAGCATTTCCTTATAGCACCATGGTCAATATTTGGGATCTAGAGTTGGAGAGACCTGTGTTTAAAGCTCTTTAATCTGAGGCAAATTCCTTTGCTTCTTGTTAAATAATAGAAACAAAACCCACTATATGTATTTCTGCTCCCTGTTTCTGGCATAGAGCTCTTCAAACCTTGCAAATTCCAAAGTGGTGAGATAACTAGGAGCACTCTTATTCTATTGAAGTGGCTCTGCATGGGCTCCTGGTTGGGAGATAGTCACCAGAAAGACCGAGCCATGATTAAAAGCTTGGCATTTTCAGCCTTAACCCTTATCATCCAGAGAGGGGAAAGAGGATGGAAATGGAATTAATAATTAATCATACCTATTTGAAGGAGCCTCTATAAAATCCCAAGAGTAGAAGGTTCAGGGAGTTTCCAGGTTGGTGAACACATTGGTGTACCAAGACAGTGACATACCCCAGCTCTACAGCAACAGAAGCTCCTAAACTTGGGACCCTCTCAGACCTCACCTTAAGTACTTCTTAAGCTGACTGTTCATCTGTATTCTTAATCATATCCTTTAGTGAACTAGTAAACACGAGTAGTATTTCCCTGAGTTCTGTGAGCTTATCTAACAAATTAACCTAACAAAGAACCTAACAAGGGGGTTATGAGAACCTCTGATTTATAGCTAAGAAGTTGTGGGTAACCTGAGGATCTATGACTTGCAATTGGCATCTGAACTGGAGTGGCAGCAATCCTGTGGGACTGAGCCCTTAACCTGTGGGATCTAACACTATCTCTAGGTAAAGAGTGTCAGAACTTAGTTAATGTAGGACACCCAGAGGGTGTGAAAAATTGTGTGGTATGGGGTATGGGGAAAATAAAACCATACATTTAGCAACCAAATGTATCAGAAGTGAAGTGGTCTGAGTAGAAGTAAAAACAAAACAAAACAAAACAAAACAAAACACACACACACACACACACACACACACACACACACGAGGAGAACTGGTTTTTCAAATACACATCTCCACTTTGCTTTTTCTAAACTCTAAAACTACCTGCCTCGTAGGATTATTTTAATATTAAATGAGGTAATCTGTGCAGGCTACTTAGTGTCTTAGCTATGCATAGTTAACACTAGTTCTTATGACAAGAAGTAAGACGTAAAAATGTTGTTGTTAGTACTATCATAACGGCTTAAATAGCTTAGATTTTTAGAGAGAGGCAGGAAAGAAAGCATCAACTTTTGTTAAATTATTATAGAAGATTTTTCATTGTATTAATTTTCAACTCAGAGGAAGTAAGCTTAGACCTTGAGATGAGCTTACAGTTTTAAAATTCTAAAGATTACCTAACAGGAATTCTTTAATGTTTCCTCTGCGTAAGAGTGCGTAATAAGGAAAGAAAACCTTGTGAAATGGTTGTCTGATAATTTAAAAATTGAATCAATTCTGTAATCGTGATTTGATATATATCCAGAAGTGAACTATGCTTACCCAGTATTTATTACAAAAAAAAAAACCTTCAAAGATGTTTCTCTAAAGTCCACATACATGTTATTTATTCACTAATTGTAATTTGCAAAATTGTTTAGCTTAAAGTCAAATGTGTACTTCGAACACAAAGTTATATAATAATTACCAATAATTATACATATGGATGATACAAAGACAAAAATCTAAAGAAAAGGTTAAATAGCAACTTATTTAAATTAAATTGTTTAGCAAATAGATTAGTAATTTTACTTATAACTAAAATATATGTTCCAAATTTATAAGAGGTAGAACTGCAATGTGTAAGAAAAGAAAGAAAACTCTATTTTTTGAGTTTATAATAGAAATACATAATCACAGCAATTTAAAAGAAAACAAAGTAATTTAAATTTCAGTTAGTATGATATAAAAATTACTCTCAAAATTCTCTTAAAGCCGTCACAAAATTGTTCCATGTCATAGAATAGATGACATTAAAATTTCTCTTAAACTATGTCAGGATGCAATGGAAAACAAAAAATATCAGAGAATAGAAGGATCAAATTTGTTATTCTTAACCCTTGCCTACCCCTGTAGGGTGAAAGTAATCTCTCTCTCTCTCTCTCTCTCTCTCTCTCTCTCTCTCTCTCTCTCGATTAAAGCTAAGACTGCTTCCTTGTGCTTGAACCCTCAGAAAGATATATGTAAAGAGCTATCAACCTCAGCTAAATTCAAGTTCATACACATAGTTCCTCTATTACTAATTGCTGCTATCTATTTAGTACGTCTAAACAAATAGCCTTGGAAGGTGCAGCTCTTGCCTTTGTCCCTATTCGAGTTAAATGGAAGATTACATGCATCAAGTCTCAGGCCGCAGTTACATGTTTTTATTATTATTATTATTATTATTTTTTTTTTCTACCACAGTCTTGATGTTTGAAAGCAGGCAGGTGCCGAAGCATGGATGTCTTTAGAAAATGTCACAAGGTAGACTGGCTGGCTGGCTGGCTGACTGCTAAGACACTCTCAAAAGAATCCAGTCATTTTCTCTTCTTAACAATCTACAATCAAGATTATACTTTTATATTGATAGTTGTGCTAACTTACAGAGAGAGAGAGAGAGAGAGAGAGAGAGAGAGAGAGAGAGACATAACCATATTCATAAGCAATGATATATTAACTGGAATGCCTATTGTTAATTTATAATGAGAATTAGAGCAGTCATACATTAAGAAATATCTAACTCGATTTTAACATGTTCACCTAAATGAGCATGTTATTATTTACCTGATTACTCACTCAAATCTGCTCCTACAGTCTTGCCATTTTCAGTTAATCGTCGCTGGATCCTTATACCTTAAACAAAAAGCCTTGCACTCATCTCTGACGTCTCTGTTTCTGAAAACCTTCACGATCATCTAACAGCACATTCTAGGGACTCTACATTCAAAATGCATCTAGAATTTGAACATTTCTTACCATTTCCTGATTATCACACAGTCCAAACCATTATCTTCTCTTGCCTAGATTGTTTTAATAACTTACTAACAAGTATCATTGTTTCCACTCTTGCTGTGTTTTAGTGTATTCTCAACACTGCACCAGAAGAGGCCTAATAAAATCTCCTTTGCTGAAAACTCACCAACTACTTCCCATCTAACTCAGAGTAAGATAAAAAATCTTAAAGATAACTTACAGCAACCTAATGATCCTTGTGCCAACCTCTCATTTCCACTTATTCCCTCTTGAAATTTTGTGGCCCATTTTTCACTTTATTTTTCTCCATATAATTTACTACCACCTAACATTTTAATACATTACACTACAATAAAGCTCCACAGGGCAAGGATTATGACTTGTTTTGTTCACTGTTATAGCCCCATTATGCAGAAAAGTGACTGGTGCATGGTAGACATCCAATACTTGGTGAACAAATGAATTTATTCTGTTAAGCTAAGCACATTCTTTCCCTAAATATCGATACTAAAATCTATTCTAGGGAAATAATAGAGACTCAAAGGAAGACTAATTATTTGCATGTCTATGTTATGATAATCTGGTGCATCTATTTTCATGAAGATATAATATGTATTATATTTAGACTCCAGGTTAAGTGTGTGATTCAAACTCCCATTTCCCTAAAAGTGCCTCCTTGATCTTATTTAGTTTTACCTTTATTAAAAAAAAAAAATACTTTCTAGCAGAAACTAAAAAGACTTTATATATCCACATATGTGCACCAAAAATATATAAAAATTTTCTTACAGGTTTTTATTTTTACATAAACAATACCATAGTGTACATATCATTTTGTGGTTTGCATTTTTCTTTTTTTTTTTTTTACACAAACATGTTTTAAATCTGTCTGTACTAATTCAACTAGATCTGGTTGATTCCTTATAGTTGCAATATATTATTCCATCAAATGAACAAGTTAGATTTCACTCTTTTAGGAATTGTTGTTTTAGTCTTTAATTTTGGCAAGAAAGGCTTCATCAAACATCTTAGCATGTCTCCATATGCATATGTAAATTTGTTTTCTCAATCTTAAATATTTAAAATTGGAATTACTGAATCACAGTGTATGTACATTTTCAGTGTCAACAGATATTTCCAAATTCTTCTCCAAAATGGCTCTAAGGCAGGAATAAAAAAAGACACTATTTCCTCATGATTTGACAATTCGTTGTTGGCATATTAATATTATATTTTTCACTTTTCTAATCTAATTAATAATAAAGTAATACTATTTCTATAAATTTAAATTACTATGGTTACTACTGAGAATAAGTAAATTTTCATATTTATAGGTCTTTTGAGTTTCCTCTTATACATACTATTGTTTCATATTCTTTGCTGATTTTTTATTTCACTTTTATTCACTTATTTTATCAATTATATATAAAGAGAATAAGTTTGATCACTTACAGTGGATCTTTAAGATTATTTTTCCTCTTTTTATATCAAAACATTCATTTTGATGTCATATTTTTATCAATCTTTTCTTTTGACACATGCATACGTGGCAAGATTTATTTTATAGTAAAAGAAATGATGATGAAAAATTAGGACAGTGATAAAATCAAGTAGGAGCACACAGGTATGTTCCAGTCATTATATTATTGGTGGGTTCAGTAGTTATTTCTTAAAGCATATATTTTTATATGTATTAAATATTGCATTAGTGTTTTAAAACAAAAACTCACTGCCTTTACACTATAGATTCCATTTTAATTTTCAGTTTATCAAGCATCTTCTAATTCTCACTCTTTTCTTTATGCACCTTCATGTCATTGTTACCATTGGAGCCAATCAGGAGTTGGTTGTCACCCCCAGCGGCAGCAGGGGTGGGGGGAAAGGGATGATGAGGTGCAGAAGTGTAGTTAGCATTCTTCCTTTGTTCTTCATCATTGATGCAGTGAAGAATCACATGCCAGTGAGATTTAGAAAAGATTTATTAAAAGTATATTTTAGAAAGACAAAATATGCTCCAAGGAGACACATGGTCCCATTGAAGAGGTATAACAGAGCGCTGTAACAACAATCATAATAACCAACATGAAGGGGTCACGGAAAGACCACAAAGGCCACAAAAGTTCACACAAAAGGCCACAAAAGAGCAAAAAGGACCCAGAAGTGGGAATGTCTGCATTATATCTAGGCTGTGATGGGGTGGTTCCAAAGGCATTCCTATATGATTAGCAAGTGAGGTCATTTTGATTGACACTTAGCTCCTATATAACTCTGCCTAATATGCATATGTGTACCCAGAATTCAGTCTGTTATAATTAGATGCATGAATTTCAGGCATAAACATAGTGTCATATTGAAGCTGAAATTGTATTCAAATTAGGGTAGTGCCTTCTGCGCAGGAGTCTGTAGCCAGATTAAATGAGGTATAGATTATGGTCCCCAAGTCCTTTGTCTCTGGAGATGCAGGAAGGATTCTCTAACTGCCATAGGGTGTTCTTTGAGTGGTCTCTAGGCTGGGCTTCTCTTCCTTTGTTCCTTTGTCACTCATGTTTGACTAGCTACCTTACATCATTAAGATATGCCCAGGTCTTGTTTTATTTTTTTTCCGTGACTCTACCATAAAAACATTCTTCTCTGTTGCATTCTGCATGAAATGGATTTCCATAATGAGTTTTATTTGCCTCTATTTTTACGAGAACAATGTAGTGTTCTCACTTCCTATGATTTCTTTTAGCGGTTGATAGTTGAGAGAGAAAACAGAGAAACAAAGGTACTGAACTACAATGAAAAGATTTTGAACAGAAATTAAGCAAGTTATTTTGTGCCTAAACATTTAACACAGATGAAAAGATCAATTCTCCTACCCCTTGAAGATTCACATTTCCAGTGACGTAAAATGGGTCCTGCCATTCCCATTTCTATTTCACCCACATAGTAACTGGTTGGGAACTGTATTTGTGACTTCTACTCTGCTCTGGGTCACTTAAATAAGTCTTTTTAAGGCAAAATAAATATTCTCAGATGATAATATCTTAAAGGACAAAGGGCATATCTTATAGTTTTCTTTGTTCAGTGCCTGAGACAGTATTAGGGTGGTGAGGATTTTCTGTGATACCTACTTCTTCAGGGTAGGTAGTGGTTATTAAGTCATAAGAATTTTCTCTTCCTCTTCTTCAGTGATGTATCCAAACACCAAAGCCTCTATACATACTTTTACTGGCAAACAGTCTGAAAAAGTAATGTTTTTAAATTTCACTGCTGCCTTTATAAATTTAATACTAACAGCTTGTAAGGATGTCGGAGGAAAGCCTTTAAAAATGTCAAATCACTTTATTCAATATTTATGAACTATATTGTGTTGTGATTCCCATGGAGCTATTTAGCCATTGAAGTCCATAAAAACAATATTTATATTATTTTAAAATCTCAAACTCAATATAGAAGAAATTAAAATACTTCACTTTTTATGAGAAGCCATATAAATGTTTTAAAAATATCCTTGGAACTAATCCATATGAAAAATAAATAAATAACATATTTTTGTGTGTTCCAAATTATGACTTACTTAAATACCCAAAACAAATTTCTTATATTTAATCAAGATAATTTATATTAATAAAAATAGCCCAGTTTTTATATGGAAGAAAACCTATGCATAATCAATCTCTAAAATGAAACAATAAATCATAGAAAACACATGAAGAAGGTTAATCATTTCTATTCCATATTTCCTTTTTCTATTTTAAGGAAATTTCTTCTTTAAATTCATTCTCCATTGCACCTCATGGATAATAAAAATAAAAAAGTTTAATATGTGAACCAAACAATCTACCTAGAGATAATTTCATCAATGCTGGAGACACAAACTATAACAGCGGTTCTCAAAATTTAACACACATCAGAATTACCTTTACCAGGACTTGTAAAGACACATATTTCTAATTGCCACCCCAGAGGTTCTAATTCTGTAGGTCTGGAGCTGGATCTGGGATGTTTTATCTTTAACAGATTCTCAGGTGATGCTGTTGTTAGTGGTCCAGGGACCACTCTGAGAATCATTGATGTAGAGAAATTCTGAGTTTGAGGAAGGCCAGTAAAATTTGCTTTACTAAGAACTTGGAATTGGGAATGTTACAAGTTATCTTAAATAAAATCTATTAATTGGGAGTGCAGTGGCCATGTTAGGTCATGTGCAATTAGAGAAAATCATTTTTCAGAGAAAAGAATACAGAAGATATTCACTGAGCAAAGTATAAAGCAGAAAAAGAGACAGTATAGCTTCAGGAAGAAAAAGACATGGAGAAAGCAGTTCTTTGGATTCTTTTCTGATTTCTAGTTCCAGTCACTTGATATGTCTGGGTTCTTGTTAGGTTCTGAAAGATACTCTTTGTAACTTTCTAATAAATGTCAATTTAAGAAATTATCATCAGGTATTCTACAAGGTACAAGAACTCATTTAACAAAATTATTGCTGAATAAAACAAAAAAAGTTTTCTGAACTAATCTTATAAACAAAATATGTGTATGTATGTATGTGTGTGTGTGTGTGTGTATGTGTGTTAACAATAACACAGAAGTAAGCTCTGCTAGTGTTTACAACAATTCTGGCAGAAGACCAAATGTCTTCTGTGATTACCCTAAGGAGCTTATGGCAATATAGTAAAGATTTGTTTATGTTTTAGAGTCTGTCTTCACCTCTAGAAAGAGAACAGAGAACGTCTCATTTGGTTTGCTGCTGTATTCTCCATACTTGAAATAATGATAAATCAATGAATCAATAAATAAAAAATAACAAACTTTTAGTTTAAGCAAAATACAGTATCTATTTTTAAGAAACATAATTTCTTAAAAATGTTGGCTGAGTCTGTTACTTGATTTCAGTGTTGTGCAAATCCTGAAAAGTTAATCACATTTCATTTCTCAGGGTTCTAAGTGAAATCACCAAATGTTATGTAGCAGGTCACAGCAGGCCAAATGGACGGTCAGAATTACATAGCTATTGATGCAGAGATTACCTATGTCAGCAATTACATAGAGACAATTCAGCAAGGTTAGAAAAGCTAAAATGTGGTGAAATCTATGGCATTAGTAGCATTGTCTGCACATCAGCCAATTGCAAAATCTCAATGGCAAATGACAGCTTTTATTTTAATGCTCATATGCCTGTGGTTTGACCAAGATAACTCAGTTTCATGCTATGGTTCCACATGTGTGTTGGGATGGTTCTATTTTGCTTATTCACTCAGAGTTCCTAAGATACAGGGACAGAAGCCAATAGGGGCATGGTTTTGTTCTGGTAGCAGTCAGAAGCTCCCTAAACATCTCACAGAAATATGTAGATGCCCCAGAAGACCTAGCTAGGCTCACTATTTTAAAGCTGTTACTTATATCATATCCCATGGATCAGAAGAAATCGCATGGCCATGCCTTCTTCTGTGGAGCAGAGATATATACTCCCTATGTGGAGGTGGGGTGAAATAAATTTTTGTTGAAAAATATCCCAATCTACTTCAAGAACCTTTGGGGAAAAATAAATTGATAAAGCTACTAATAAGCCCAGGCAAATATTTTCCTCTGTTATTTTATGAACTAAACCAGAGACAGAAATGAGATTCTTCTGGGAAGTATTGTTCAGTGATTTGTCTCCATCCCTAATTACAATGAAGAATTTTAACATGGACAGGACTATATTAATCATAATTCAGTAAGGGATACAGATCACTTTAGTAATTCAGAGATTTAATCTGGAGGATTGGTTATACAAGTGTTAAAGGATATGAAGAGCAAAAGAGTAAAAAAGAGGTTATATAGAGAAGTAAAAAAAAAAAAAGTCCTTCTGCTGAAGTCTATGAGCTAATGCCTACTGTGATTCTGCTGGAAACTGTTCTAGTTGCTGTTTTAACCCCTAAAGAAGTTTCACCTTGACCACAACTGGCCTGAAAAGGTAATTACCTTTGCCAGATTGATTATGCCCAATATCATACTCCCTCTTTGCATCTCTAGCAATTTTCAACAACTACCCAATTGAAGGACCAGGGGTAGGAAGCTTCTCTCTCCCCACCACTTTTTGATCTCCTCTTTTAAGTTCCTAATGATAAGAACTCATCAAAAAGTTAGCTGTCAAAATGACTTGGGAAAAATAAGACACTGACATTATAACTCCTACAATATAAGCAGAACAAGAAGGGGAGGGTTTAGTGACCAGTAGGAAACGGGCAAAAGAACTACACAAAAGACTGTTATCTTTAGGCAAGAGGAAGATGGAGGAATTGTTCAGAAATACTTTAAAAAGGAGGGAGAGTGAAGTGACAAATTATGAAAATGATGGAGTGGTATCAGTTGCCCTACCAGTCAGTTGGACAAGATTTGATCTCTGGCTTAAAAAAAAAAAAAAAAAAAAAAAGAGCAGACTGAAACTAGAAGTTGAAAGAATTCAGAATTCAGTCCATAAACTGCACTATGAGAACCTAGGTACAAGTCTTGCTGTTTCAGGGTCAATGTGATACCTTACATGAAATAGAGATTTATAGAGATTTTAAGGACCTAGCAATGAGTCTCAGGACAGACATGGCTCAATGCCTAGAAAAGAATGCCAGAGTAGAAAAATTATCTTAGAAAAGTCATGACACATATGAGATACCATCAACTTTCATACTCTACGATAACAGATTGGGAGTACAGGAATTTTTAGAAGGGATGAAATTCTTGTTTAAACTGATTAAAGTTTAAAGCCAGTGGGAATCAATATTTAATGCAATATAGTGTTGCAATAGCCTGATGGAATCTAAGACAGTTTTAAAACTATAAACCTTAAGAGATGGAACAAAACTACTCATCTAATTTAAACTTTATTATGATCCACAAAAGGAAATACATTTTATGGTGGATTACATACAAAACACACACACACATGCACACAAAAACAAAGTTTCATGAAATAACATAATTAATCCAACTATGTGATGTACTTTGATATTTTCTATTTTATTTATTCTTTACTATTTCATTTTGTAAAGAAAGATGGTTGTGACCCATTTGGTTAACTTAATAACTGCTAACGGGTGTAACAGTCTTTTAAGTTTGAAAAACATTTATCTTGTAGTTATGAAAACTGAGATTCGGTTTGATCAATAACTCTGCCAATTTCTTAATGTTCCTTATGTACATAGTCTTGTCACATTGTTTCCGTCATGAAGTCCTTAAGAAGTGAGGCAATAATTAAATCGTATTCAAGAGCACAAGTTTTTCATCTATGTTCTCAGTAAATGCTTCACAATGATTAAAGTTATGTATTGAATCACACTGCGTCATGGGTTTACCTCGTGTCTTCAATAAAATTGAAGCTCTTTGAGGACAGAATCACCTCTGATAATTTTCTTATCTCCTATAGTAATTATATGATTCTAAGTGAATACTTTTATGGTTTGATAAAGGCATATTTAATTAAATACTAGATAAAGAATTACAAAGACTGAGTTTTTAAATTTCTGTGCCTCTGAGTGATAACTGACTGGCTTGTGTCACCCTTCAAAAACTAAAGTGTAAATCATAGGGTTTTCTTAATAACATGGAGAATCTAACATTTCATTTCTCCGTTCAATATAAACTCTTGGCACAATGATTCAGAATATTGTCGGTCTGGAGTCTATTAGCATGAACAAAAAGCTTTTTTAGGTTTGTAAGAACAGAATATGGAATAGCCAAGACTTCAGAAAGTATGACCAGCTACATATTCTCAGATTGAGAGAATGCTGGTATATCTTAACAGCTAAATAGTTATCCAAGATTCATGTTCTTCTAAAGTGTTAGGATTCCATGAAGAAAACAAACAAGCAGGCTGATTGTATATGAAAAGGGAAGAAAACAATTTCCATGGAGATTTTCAATTCTGCCTTTCTATCAAATAGAATTTTTATGGCTTTGGCATAAACCCTTGAAAAGCTGAGATTTTAATAGAAATGCTGATGTATTTTTAAATATAACACCCCTGGGCTATGCTTGTATTACAGAGAAATTCAATGTCTTCATAACAACCAAATATTGGAAATATCGATAGAGGTATTCCATTCAATGCTTGACAATCTTTCTTTCAAAATGTATTTGTCACAGTTTACATTTGTCAAATACTGAATAATTTTTAAAATTGCTATAATAATTTTTAAGCCTATGCACTTAAAACCACTACTTATGCAAATGTAAGTTTTAAAGTGTGTAAATATGGTGAAATATATTTATTACCCATGAACTGCAATTCTTCATATGTTATCAGCATGGTATACTACAAAGAACACTGCACTCGGAGAAAGAAAACATGATTGTTAGAACTAAATTCAATACTCATTATCTGTGAGACATTGGTAAATCACTTCATCAATTTAGGCTCAGTATTCTGCCAATAAAATGGGAATAGTAATGACATTCTTAAATGGTTGTTGTTAAAGTCAAACGAGACATAGGTGAGAAGTGATTTTTAAGTGTAGAAAAGGTCTTAACAATGTACGTTTTTAATGTATAGGTATTCTTATTTTAAAATAAATACTGTATATTTATTATGAC
This sequence comes from Eonycteris spelaea, assembly GCA_003508835.1. Classification (NCBI taxonomy): domain Eukaryota; kingdom Metazoa; phylum Chordata; class Mammalia; order Chiroptera; family Pteropodidae; genus Eonycteris; species Eonycteris spelaea. The sequence continues at coordinate 6,690,895 of PUFA01000088.1, forward strand.
ATGTAAAACATAGAAACTATAAAAATTATAGAGATCACTAATTATATATATGAAAATCATATATAAATTCTACAAATATTCTTATTTCATTCTGTATGTAAATTTTTTATATATTTACATTACACCTGGCTTTTTTTATTAATACAAACACCTTGTTGACAAGTATATATGTATATGAGTACATATATATGTGTGAACATATATATATGTGTGTCTACACACATGCTTTTTTTTTAAATGCTTAACGTGGATTCATTAAGTAATTTTAGTAAAAATATTGTAGGAATCGATAGCCCACTATAACCTTGTGCCAACTTTTGATCTCATTAGTAGTAAAACTACAAATGTTGCGTATATATTACTTTTTTAAAAATATTGAATTATTTGATAGTTAAAAAATAATATTGATTTTTCAATAAGTATGCATTTGCTTGCTAAGATAAATATTTTTAAGTGATTATTAGGCATTTCATTAATTTTCTGTCTTGGAATTTGTTTTATCTTTTTTATTAATTTGTTTGCATTCTTCATTATTTGCTGAGGCTGTTTTCTTACCTGGAATATGGAAAAATAATATTTCATGGATTTTTTTATTGTGATAATCAAAAGGATAATATAACCTAGAGATGGAGAAAAATTTTTAGTAGGCTGTCAAAGGTATCATAGCTAATAGAAGGTAGAGTTGGAAGTTTAATGTTTAAGTTCTACAGCCTATGCATACTCTTTTCAAAACAGAGCTCCTTAAAAACAAAATTTGACAACATTCACTAGATGTCATGTCAAAAAATAAACTAATACAATTTCTTTTTTTTTTTTTTTTGGAAATCAATTCGACCAATAAATATGTATTAATCTGGTAATCTAGCTAGGAATTGAGGCTATATGAGAGTAAACATGTTACTTTAGTATCTAAAGTCAGTCCTTAAATATTCTTCTACAAATGAATGTGTAAACAAATTGCAATACATCTATACAAAAGAATATTACTCAGCAATACAAAATAAAAACAATAACAAAACTATTTCGCCATGTAACAACTTTGATGGATCTCAAGGGCACTGAGCAAAGTGAAAAAAAAGCTGATTTCAAAAGGTTACATACTGTATGTCCACTTCTATAGCATTTTGAAGATCATAACATGGTAGTGATAAGGAACAAGTCAGTGATGGTCGGGAGTTAAAGTTGTGGGTAAATCGTGACAATAAATGTGTAGCAAGAAGAATTTTGCTTGGAGTGAGGGAATATTAATGTATCCTGACTGTGGTGGTGATTATAGATTTATACGCGTGATAAAATTGTATGGAACTAATTCGTAATGGTAACCACAGGCTAAAGATTTTAAGCTAGAGACTATAACATAAAACAAGAGGACCAGAGGGAAAACCCACAAAAGCCAACCAAAATTTAAAAAAAAGAGAAAAAAACGGAAACACAGGACAAGAAGCAATGGAAAACACTGAGCTACCAGAAAGCAAAAGATAAAATGACTATAAGAAGACCTCATATTTCAATAATCACCCTAAATGCAAATAAACTGAACTCACCAATAAAAAGGCACAGAGTTGCCGATTGGATCAAAAAACAAAACAAGACCATATGATGCCTCCAGGAGACACATCTCAGTTTTAAAGACAAATACAGAGTCAAAGTAAAAGGGTGGAAAATGATGTTTCAAGCAAATGGCATTCAGAGAAAAGCGGAGTAGCAGTACTAATATCAGACAAAAAACTTCAAAATAAAAAAAGGTAAAGAAAGATACTGAGGGACACTTCATAATGATAAAGGGAATCATGCACCTAGAAGACATAACACTTATTAATATCTATGTTCTCAATCAGAGAGCCCTGAAATATGTAAAGCAATTACTAACAGAACTAAATGGAGAAACAGACCAAAACATCTATCATAGTAGAGGACCTAAATACCCCACTGTTAGATATGGACACATCATTCAAACAATCAATAAGGAAATAACATCCTTAAATGACACATTAGGCCAAGGATAATTGACATTTACAGAGCCTTCATCCCAAAACAGCTGCTTATACATTCTTTCTAGTGCACATGGAACATTCTCAAGAATTGACCACATACTGGGACACAGAGATAGCCTCAACAAATATGAGGGTTGAAATCATACCAACCATATTCTCTGATCATAATGCTTTGAAACTAGAGATCAACTGTAAAAAGAAAGCAGGAAGAACCACAAATACATGGAGATTAAACAACATGCTACTGAAGAATAACTGGGTCAGAGAAGAAATAAAAAGAGAGATCAAGAGATACATAGAAATGAATGATAATGATAGTACAACATATCAAAACTTTTGGGACATGGCAAAAAGTCATAAGAGGAAAGTTCATATCATTACAGGCCTACTCCAAAAACAAGAAAAGCCCAAATAAACAACCTAATGCTTCATCTTAAAAAACTAGAAAAGGAAGAACAAATGAAGCCTAAAGTCAGCAGAAGGAAAGAAATCATCAAAATTAGAGCAGAAATAAATGAAATTGAAAACAAAAAAAACAATAGAAAAAAATGCAACAAAGAGCTGGTTCTTTGAGAAGGTTAATAAAATTGACAAACCCTGGCTAGACTCACTAAAGAAAAAGAGAAAGGACACAAATAAAATCAGGGATGAAAGAGGGGAAATTAGACTGACATCGCAGAAATACAAAGGATCATACAAGAATACTATGAAAAAGTATATAACACAAATTTAATAACCTAGAAGAAATGACCAGTACTTAGAAAAATGCAACTTCCTAGACTGAATCAAGAAGAACTGGAAAATCTAAATAGATCATCAGTAGTATAGAAATGAAAACAATCATCAAAAACCTACCAAAAAATAAAAGTCCAGGACCAGATGTTTTACCAATGAATTCTACCAAACATTTAAAGAAAATTTAATATCTATTCTCCTCAAACTCTTCCAAAAATTGAAGAGGAAGCAACACCTCCTGACTCATTTTATGAGGTCAATATTACCTTGATACCAAAATCTAGTAAGGATAACACACAAAAAAAGAAAACTACAGACCAATGTCTCTCATGAAAACAGATGCAAAAATCCTAAATAATATACTAGTGAACCAAATATAGCAACCATATTTAAAAGATTGTACACCACGATCAAGTGCGCTTCATCCAGGGGCACAGGGATGGTTCAAAGACGGAAATTGATTAATGCGATATACTACATAAACAAATTAAAAAATAAGAATCATATGATCATATCAATAGATGCCGAAAAAGCCTTTGACAAGATACAGCATCCATTTATGATCAAAACACTTAACAAAATTGATATAGAAGGAAAGTAGGTTGACATAATAAAGGCACATATGACAAGCCCTCAGCAACATTACACTTAATGATGAAAAACTAAAAACTTCCTCTAGTATCAGGAACAAGGCAAGGCTGTCCACTATCGCCACTGTTATTCAATATAACATTGGAGGTCCTAGTGCAAACAGGCAAGAGAAAGATATAAAAGACATCCAAATGGGAAAAAAGGAGTCCAACTGTCACTATTTGCACACATGACATAGAAAACCCTAAAGACTCCACAAGAACACTATTAGAAATAATAAGCAAATACAGTAAAGTCTCTGGATACAAAATCATGTTTAAAAATCCACAGCGTTCCTATACTCTAATAATGACGCCAGAAAAAGAAATGTAAAAAATAATTCCTTTTGCAATTGCAAACAAAAAAAATAAATACATAGGAATAAACCTAATGAAACATGTGAAGAACCTATATAATGAAAACTATAGACCCAATTAAAAGAAATCGAAGAAGATACAGAAATGGAAAAATATTTCTGTGTTCTTGGATTGGGAGAATCAACATACTTAAAATGACCATATTACTTAAAACATTACAGATTGAATGCAATTCCCATCAAAATCCCACTGACACTTTTTAAAAGAAATGGAACAAAAATCATCAGATTTGTATGGAAGTACAAAAGACCCCGAATTGCCAAAGCCAAACAACCTGAAAAAAAAGAATGAGGCTAAGGTATCACTCTACCCAACTTCAAATTATACTACAAAGTGACAGTAATCAAAACGGCATGGTATTGGCAGAAAAATAGACACACAGATAAGTGGAACAGAATTGAGAGTTCAGAAATAAACCCATATTTATATGGTCAAATAATTTTCGACAAAAAAGCCAAAATATACAATGCAGAAAGGAAAGCCTCTTCAATAAATGGTGCTGCAAAAGAAATGAAACTAGACTGTTGTCTATCACTACACACCCAAATTAACTCAAAATGGATTAAGGACCTGAATATAAGACTAGAATCAATAAAATGCATAGAAGACAACATAGGAACTAAACTCAAGGACCTGGAGCTTAAAGAAGGTTTTATCCATTTGACCTCAAAGGCAAAGGAAGTGAAAGTAAAAAATAAATAAATAGGACTACATCAAACTAAAAAGCTTCTGCTCAGCAAAAGAAATTGTCAACAAGGTAAAGAAACAACCATCCAAGTGGGAAAATATATTTGCAAGCAACATCTCTGATAAGGGCCTAATATCCAAAATATACAAAGAACTCATACAACCCAATAACAAGAACAACAAAAAACAAACAATCCAATCCAAAAATGGGCAGAGACCTGAACAGACGTTTCTCCTAGAGGACATACAGATGGCCTAACAAATATATGAAAAGCTGCTCAAAATCGCTAGCCATTAGGGAAATGCAAATCAAAACCACAATGAGATACCATCACACATCTGTTAGAATAGCTATAATCAACAGCACACAAAGTATAACAAATATTGGAGAGGATGTGGAGAAATAAGAACCCACATACATTGCTGGTGGAACTGCAAATTGGTATGGCCACTATGGAAAGTGGTATGTAGGTTCCTCAAAACACTAAGAATTGACCTACCGTAGTTCCATCAATCCCTCTACTGGATATTTACCCCCAAAGACTTGAAAATACATATTCAAAAATATATTTGCACACCGTGTTCATAGCAGTATTATTCACAGTGGCCAGGACATGAAAGTAACCAAAGTGTCCTACAATAGATGATTGGCTAAGGAAGCTGTGGTACGTTATACAATGGACTATTACTCAGCCATAAGAAGGGATGAAATACTGCCATTTGCTATAACATGAATGAACCTTAAATAATCATAGTAAAAGAAATAAGCCAGACAGAAAAGGTTGAAAAATCACATAATATCACATATTTGGGATATAAACCTAAAAGCAACAAATGAGCAGGGCAAACAAACAAAGACAATGGACTACTAAGTTACCAGAACGGAGGGGAGAGGAGAGAGGAGGAAAATAAAAAAATAAAATGTTAAAAAAAATTGTATGGACCCATATACACACAAAGAATGACTATAAAACCTAGAAAAATCTAAATAAAGTGTGTAGTTTAGTTAATAGGTTGATGCCAGTGTCAATTTTCTGGGTTTTTTTTTTTGTAATTACAGTATAATTGATACATAATGGTTGTATTAGTTTCAAGTGTACGGATAATAATTTAATATTTGTGTATATTGTGAAATGATCACCACAGTAAGTCTAGTAAACATGGGTCACCATACGTAGTTACAAATTTTTTTTCTCATGATGAGAACTTTTAAGATATACCTCTTAGCAACTTTCAAATATGAAATAAAGTATCATTAACTATAGTCATCACGCTATTTATTTTATAAATGGAAGTTTGTATCTTTGAGCCTCTTCACTCATTTCACCCCATCCTCAACCTCTAATAGCTACGATTCTATTGATCTCTTTATCTATGAGCCTTTTTTTTTTTTTTTTGGCTCGTCTGTTTTGTTGTATTGTTTAGATTCTACATATAAGCGATATGATATGTAGTTTGTCTTTTGTCTGACTCTTTTCACCTAGCATAATGGCCTCCAAGTCTGCCTGTGTTGTCGCAAATGACAAGATTCCATTCTTTTTTATGGCTGAATAATATTATGTGTGTGTGTGTGTGGTGTGTGTGTGTGTGTGTGTGGTAACATGTATATCACATACGGGGCAGTAAGATAGATAAAGGTGAAATTCCTTTATGAGATAAACTCTAGGAATGTTGCCATCAAATTATATGTAAACCAATTTACTTTGCGTGTCTAATAACTTAGTGCTATTACACTTACAAGTTCAAATTAAAAATTCTCAGTGTCTTGAGGATAAATGCTATTAATTGAAATGTACATGGGCATTTAGGTTGCTTCTGTATCTTGCTATTGTAAATTGTACTGCCATAAACATAGGGGTGCCTAGATCTTTATGAATTATTGTTTTGGTTTTCTTTGCATAAATGCCCATCAACAGATGATTGGATAAAGAAGTTATGGTTCATATATACAATGGAATATTACTCAGCCATTAAAAAAATGAAATCCTACCATTTGCAATGACATAGATGGACCTAGGGGTTATTATGCTGTGTGAAATAAGTCAGAGAAAGATAAATCCCATACGAGTTCACTTACATGTGGAATCTAAGGAACAAAAAGAACACTAGTCAAAAACAGACTCAAAAGTATAGAGGGCAATCTGGGGATGGCCAGAGCAGAGGGGGATTGGAGGAGGCTGGGAGAAAGGTGTGAAGGGTTAAAGAAGTATAAATTAGTATTTGATAGATGGTCACAGGGTTGGGGAGCACGGCATAGGGAACGCAGTTAGCATTAATGTAATGGCTGGGTGGAGAACCAGAGGAGAGAGAGTGATTAGGGGGATCATTTTATAAATTGTATAAATGTCTAACCAATGTACTGTATACTTGAAACTAATGAAATAAAAAAAACAATGTACATGCATTTTATTTTTAGGTAATTTAGTAGCCAAATGTAATCAAGATTAGGTTAACATTGTTTTTTACCGTATTCGACATTCTACATAGTCTAACTTCTGAAATTCGATTTGTTTACCATTATATGTATCTCCTTTGAAAAAAAAATGCTACTTTATATCATCACCTTAACATTTTTAGTAATTTTAGAAAGGAATTGGTATATATTTGAAAATTTTAATTTTAAAACCAGATTGTAATTTAAAAACACATACATAAAATTTTTACTTTCTGTAAAAACTATTCTTAAGTCAATACTATTTTCACCTAAGTCAGAGAAACCTCTAATCATTGAGACTTTATTAATTTCAGGAGAAAAGTTTATGGGAAATAGTATTTAACTTTTGTGAGTTACAACCTTGCAATATCTAAGGTGATTTTATGTAGTCAGGACATTTCAATTAATACCTTGAATTGATAGATGTGTACACCAGAATGAATTTCTCAGTAACATATATTAATCTAAAAGTGTTTAAGAGTTAAAATTAATTCTTTTTCCAGGAATATTATATAAGAATCCACTTTTACAAAAATTCATCATTTCTTCATTTTAATGTAATTTTATAAAAAGTAATTTAAAAATGTATTTAGTTTCTTGAATAGTCGATGAAAGATACACCATTTCTCATTTGTGTTAAAAAAATATATTTAAAGAACACTTGACTGTTTAGACAGCAATCATTAAATAGTTAAAAATTAAGCTCATTAATTGACAGCACGAGATTTTGTGACAATCTGTGAAGACAGGATATACTGTTTAATAATGATAATGTGCCTAGTTTGCTAACTGCAGTCCCAATATATGTGCAATGTTTAATATGGAAAAATGAAGCTAAAACTCACAGAAGATTACAATATAGGAAATCATGCTAATTATTTGCTCATTCTTTGCAAAACAATGATTGTCAGTCTGATAATGAGTTGCTTTAATTGGTTAAGTAGATTTCTTGCCACAGACTGTGTTTCTAATTCTGAAAACTGGTCTCTCAAAATACTCATTATTAGTGCAAAGAAATACTGAAGCTGAGATAGGTGGATAAAAGTAATCAATATTAAACCTATTGTTCACTATTATTAATATTGTTCAAATAAGTGTCTCAAAATTTCCTTCTATTTGATGATACAAATTAGTTGTTTTTCTGGATGGAAATGACATTAATTCTTAACAATATGATAATATTATTTGAAAACAATGCAACTAAAATACATAAATATAAATACATTTTAGCACGTAAAACAGGTTTCATTAAACATGGGATAAAGTCTTCCTTACCAGCTTTCCCATTCCAAAATTAAAACAAAGAAATGCCTAAAGACTTGATGTCTTTGGTTGCCTTATGACTTGAATATTGAAGCAACTCAGGATCAACATGTCTCACTGTTGATTTATATTTAATCTGTTGGGGTGATTACTTTCATCTTTTTAGAAAAATGGAAATATAAGAATTTTAAACTGCTTGTGCTTTATGTAAAATATGAATAAATTCTACTTATAACCTACATACCTTTGAAAGATATTATGAGGAGGATTGATGAGATGTTTTTCAAGAAGTTCCAAGCTTCTTAAAACAAAAGCCTTTGCAAGTATGTTTTTGGTAACATAAAAAAAGAGTCAAGCATCAATTGTGGCACAAAAAAATGTGTTGTTAAAGTGCTATAATATTAAAATTTAAATACTAAATATTAAATTCTAAATACTAATATTAAAATCTAAATCTGATTTGAGATTTTTGTCTATCCCTTTTCCCCATAAGAATTCCAAATTATTTAATAAATATTTTCAGTCACTGCACTCTGATGAACTCTAAGCTCATCTCCACTTTTATAGGCAAATTAATGGTAGAATTTATTTTTATTCTTGAATACAACAATAAATAAATATGGCCAAAACGGTTTAAGTAATCAAATAAATTTTATGACTTATGTAAATAGAAGATGATGTAGCATTGTCCTCAGATAATATCTGGTTTTGAGACTGAATGATGTTCCCAAATCCTTTTATCTGACTTTTCACTTTGCGTTAATGCTTTTGGCATTATCCTAAGACTTCCTCCATTCTTGATGCGAAGATGGCTTACAGCAACTCACAGGACTACATGTTTCCTTCTTTGTATTTTACCCTCAGAAATTCTTGAAAAACTCCAGATTCAATTTGATGGTATTATCATGGGCAAATGATTATCCTCGTACCAATCACTATAATGAATAGAATGTACTGATTTCCTTAGTGTAGGTCACATATGTTACCCTGGCACCAGGGATAGCTGGCTTGTTAGAAACAACATATATCCCCAAATGGAAATCAGGGTCTGTTGTGAAGATTGAGTTCAACTTTTGAAGTGGAAAATTTATATCCATCCATATCTATATCTATATCTATATCTATATCTATATCTATATCTATCTATGTCTATATCATCCATATCTATATCTATATTATATCTATATCTATCTATATCTAATCTATATCTATATCATCTACATGTATCTCTTGCCTATGAGTATCAAATTAGTTTATATTTTTACATTTTCCCTCAAAATTGCATTTAAATAATGGCAAGCTTGGTTTTACTACTAAAATAGATTCGTCAATGAATTCACCTTCTAGAGAATACCTAAAAACTTTCCAGAGTGCACTTACATATCTAGAGAGTAATTCTGATTTTCATTTTTCTAACTAACTCAAATCGATTCCTTTTTGAATTCTGATTGGGGATTCTTGTTCTGCCCACCTGTTGGACCATTACTGCCTTTGCTTGTTCTCAGGTCTACGGGATTCAGTAATCTACCTGGAGTGCTTTTTACCCAGCTATTCACAAGGCTCCTGGTCAGCTATTCACAAGGCTCCTGGTCATTTCAGATCCCTTTTCAACAGTCATCTCTGAGAGTCCATCCTTGACAAACCTATGTAAATGATGTCCTCATCATGCAGTAACTTATTATATATTAACTTATTTTATTATTTTGCTAATTACTAATCGGTATCTAAAATTCTTTATTATTATTTGTTAATTTTTAAATTGCTAATTCTCAATTTTGTTGATCTTTTACATTGAAATGTTAGCTTTATGAGTATACTGTCTCATTCACAAAAATTGTTTTGCTCACCAATCTGTTTGCATAATGAACATATGAGTATATTGTTTCTGAATGTGTTTTTTTTTCTCTCTCTCTCCTGTCTTTACTCATGCATGGATATAAACTTTCCCTTAATCTCCCACTGATGATGTTGAAAATTAAAATACAACAGAAGAAAAACCTTGGGGTTATTATATTTTCAGTACTAGATATGTCAGCTCAAAGACACCACCTAAACTAGATCTCTGTTAGGACATTCCTAGCAAGATGGCTCCTAGGTAACTTTAGTCTATCTTCGTGGTAGTGGCCAATTTTCCTTCCTTTTAATTTCTCTGCCTTTCTACACATTTAAGGAGCATTCTTGGCCATGACCATCCTACTACCCAGAGTAGGACAAAACAATGTCTTTCTTTTCTTCTAATCTAAGATTTGTCAAATTCATTGTTTAATCCCCAGTTTAACCTCTTCCCAGGATGGTTGTCATGAACATTTCTACTTCCTTTAAGAAATGTTTTATTTGCCAACCACAGAAGTGTGGTCTGGCCCAATGCCTTCAATAGAACAATTGTCTTGGAATGCAATAGTCCTGCATCAGCCCCTCTCTTGACAAACAAATTATTTGTCTTGAATAATAGTAGTATGGGACATCACTATTTTATTTCAATAGTCTGATGTTTAGCCAAGCCCAATTTATTTCCAATGTACAGTTTAACTTCAAGTTCAAACTAATTGGGGATTTCTTATCTTTTTTGAGTCTTTGAGGTCTCTATTGCTCATGTTTTTTGGCCACTATTTTTATAAAAAATTCCCCAAGGGCTTGCTGTAATTTTCAGAGACAGCACATTTCTAAAATCCATGCTTGGAAAAAAATTCCTCTAAGGGAAACACAATCTGCCGATATGCAACTCTGCTTGCAACACCAGCAACCTCTTTACATTATTTTACAGGGCAATTGCATCCTTGGAGTCACGTCTCTGCTTTTTACATTTCAAATTAAAAAGCACATTTTCAGTGTGTAATTTTCCTGGAACAATATAACCAGCCTCCCTGAAAGAAGAATATAAGTCTCTAACAATTAGAAAGCAGAAAATATCCTGACTGCTTTAAAAAGGACAGTATCGTTTAGTTTAGTTTGTTTTGTTTGCTCTGCTACCCTCTATTACATTTTATGCCAACTTTAGATCTCAAGATATTAGCATGAAGTTTGCATTTTAACTTTAATCAAGTTTCTGGTATGCCCCATCCTCTACAGACGTTTCTACCTGTTAAAAGATGTATTTAAGCCTTACTAAGCCTTTCCAGGGATCACACTGTCTTTTCCATCTCGTTGAAGTTTCTTATGTTGTACTCAGCTAATTATACTACCAGGGAAGGTTGTATGGGAAGACCAAATATGATATTCCCAAATAGAATTACAGGTCGAAGCAAAACTGTTTAATAAAAGTTTTCACAAAAATCCAGTACCAGTCTTACTATTTTTTAACAGGAGAAACTGGTTCACCATTTTAAGCTCTAGTTTTCTCCTTCCAAATTTATAAGTTCACAACATTTGAAAGAGTAATATTAGTATTATAGTTTTCTCATATCAGGAAGAAAGAGTAATTCAGTATATCAAGGATTTTGGAATTGGTTGAATTTATGAATAATCAAGAGTTGCTGCTTGTAATTTCCTGATAAACTCTAGTTTCTCCGGAAGAATTAAAATGTTTTTTCACATGTAATTATGGGGACAGTTTTCTCTTCTGGAAATAGAGTTGTTAATACTGAACCTGATATATTTGGAATATAACATGGGGACAGATTTTAAGAATGGTTTTTTCTTAGCCTTTTAATGATAAAACCCAAATACTTGAACTTCAAGTTTGCTAACCTTTTAAAAGCCCAAAGGTCTTGAGAAAGAAGAACCCATTGTTATGGCTTAATGGAAAGTAGTAGAGACATTTGACAAAGGGAATTCATTTTAGCAGCACTTTAACGAAGTGAGAATTTGGCAAAGGAAACTGAGAGGCTGATAAGTTCAAAGGTTGAGGTAGTAATGGACTGGATGTCTCTTGAATTATTGGGATTGTTTGAATGATTTAGTAAAGATATTACTTAAGGCCATTATGGATAGAGCACTCAAAGGTGTCATTATCTCATCCTTCAACTCTGCTACTCCAATACTTCTTGAAATTGTATTTCCTCTCACTTATTGCCTTTGCCCTCACGATTTTATATACTTTATAGTATTAGCTTCTGAGTTAGCATCCTACATATCATTATTCTTTGCCATGTCCCAATTTTACATAGAATTATTTTTCTAAACACAAATGCTTAAAATTATATATGGCTGATGAGGACATAAATTGCTTCTTCTTAATGGACCAAATTATGTGGCAATTATCATCAGTATTAAAAATTCACATAACACTTTCAAGTAACTTTACTTTAAGAATTTATCTTACAGCTATATTCACTCATGAATGCACAAAAATGTGCATTGTAGTATAGTAGATATAGGAAAGATTTGGGAAAAGCTAAATATCAGTACTAGACTAGTTAAATCAATTATGATACTTAATACCATGAAAATTTATGTAGTCATCAAAATGAATGAAACAGTTCTGTATGTATAAAAGTGCGCTATCTGTTAGACTTATTTATTTTGGGGGAAACTAAATAAGGTATAGAATAGTGTGTAGAGAAAGCATGTATAGTAAGTGTGAAAAGATAAACAAAAAGTGTTCACAGCAATTGCTTCCAGGAGGAATCAGGAAGACATTTAATACCACAAACAGCTTTTTCCGTTAAAAATTTTATATAACTAGAATTATCTGTTTTTTAGGGGGGAACATATTTCATTTAATACACATTGCTGATATTTATCCATTTAATTACATGTAGCAGTGGTTTATTAATTTTCATTAATGCCTAACGTTTTATTATATAATATGGTACGATTTATTTATTTACTTTTTATTTTAACAGATATTTGAGAAATTTCATGTTCAAAGTACATAAATAGTGTTGCCATGAACATATCAGTAATGTGCTTTGGTACACATATGCAAGCAATTTCTATTGGAGATAAATATGTGAATCGCTGGTTTATAAAATAGATATGTATTCTGCTTTATTATATATTGACAATTTTTTTCAGGGTTTATATGTATTTACCTAGTATTAATAGGCTGTGAAAATTGTGATTACGTCTGGTCCACATTAACATATGGGTACGGACAGTGTTTAGTTTGTAGTCATTTTGGGGTGTGTGTGTGTGTGTGTGTGTGACAGAAAGAGAGAGAAGTGGACTAATTTTAATTTTCTGGTAATGATATTGAACCTATTTTTATGTCGATTGGACATTTAGTATCTTTTTTGTGAAGTGCTCATTAAATTCTTTTCCTTATTTTTCTATTAGGCTGACTATCTTTTTCTTACTGATTTATAGAAATTCTTTAAACAAATGCTCTTTAAATATATCTTGTCGGACTATAAATTAAAATGTCTTATGCTCGGTGACTTTGCTTTTTCACTTTCTTAATGATATCTTTTGATCAACTAAAGTTCTAAATTATCGTTGTAATTGCCTGTATTTAGCATTTTTTTCCTATTTAAGAAACCTTTATTATTCCAAGTCATGAAGATATTCTTTATTGTTATTTCTAGAACCAAGTTGCAAATACCACATAAGCTGCAAAATAAATACCCATTTTATCTTTCCATAATACTTAATCTAGCATTTAACTGAACTTAAAAAAATACTTGTAATTTAACATGCACTAATTAGAAAAAAATTATAAAAAAAACAAAGCTATTCCTTTTTACTTATGCGTACTTATTAAGAATCTACTATTTGTAATACTGTGTTAGTTACCAATTTTAAAAATAATAAAAAAATTGAATAAATATTCTCTGAAAAATGCACAAATGACAAATAAGCAAATGAATATGCTTACATGATAAGTCAATAGGAGCATAAGAGCAAAATCACAATGAGATACCTCTTCAATACCACTAGGATGGCTAAAGCAGGACAGAGAAGTGTTGACCAGAATGTGGAGAAATCGGAATCCTCATAAATTGCTAGTGGTTTTTTAAATGGTGCAGAAGTTTGGAAAACAAGTTAGCAATTCATTGGAATGTTAAACTTAAAGTTTCCATATGACTCGGCAATTCTACTCTTAGGTATATCTCAAGAAAATTGAAGAAAGTTGTTCAAACAAAAAACTGTTCACAAGTGCCCGTATCAGCATTATTCATAATAAAAAGGAGAAGCAACTCAAATGCCCATCAACTGATAAATTTGATTTAAAAATTTGTATATCTCTATACAGAAATATTATACAGTGATTAAAAAGAATGGAAATGAGTATATGCTATGATATGGATGGATTTGAAAACATTAGTTTATATGGTTCTATATGATAAAATTGTATGATTCCATTTATTTGAAATATCCAGAATCACAAGTCTATTGGTACAGAAGGAAGGGTATGTATATGTTTTCTTTTGGGGTGTGGGAGGGGTGTGGAAATTGAGGATTATGGGAGAATGTCAAATAAAAGATTAATATTAGTGGGTACAATTTGGGGGGGCGGCTAATGAAAATGTTCTAAAATTTAGAAGTGCTAAGATTGCACAACTGTGACTGTACTAAAAAAAACTGCTTTAGTGTACTGTCTTCTTCTTTTTAAAAAAAATAGCACTGCATGATTTATTAACATCTGTTCCCTCGATCAGATGTGTGTTCCTGAAGAACAGAGGCTGTATATATATTTATTTTTTATTGTACACTTTTCAGTGAGTCAATTTTTTTAGTGGGAAAATACCTTAATCAATAAAGGATTAAAAAGATTAAGAAAAACAAAATGAAGGGTTAATGACAAAATTACATTTATAAAAATATGAATTTCATTAAAGAAATTCAAATAATTATTTTATCTCTCAAAATATTTTATTAATTGCTCTTCTGACCTCTTTTGATAATATTTTCTACAATTTATGAGTGTAAACACCATCACCATTTGACATAATAAATTAGCTGTTAATTCAGTGAAACAGATAACTAGGAAGAGTATTTTGCTTTAAATCAATGAAAAAAATCTCTATTATTTTTCAAAATAAAAAAAAACGTTTAATATTAGTGGGTTAAAAATTTGCTCAAATTGCAGTTTGAAAAAAATGTCATATGATTTGCTTTAACTCTTAGAAAACAGAAAAAATTATTTTCAATTTAGTTTTTAGAGGACTAGTATATAAGGAATAAAAAATAGAGGTCATAAAAATTGAACATGTATTTATTGAGAGTGATAAAAATATTCTTTATATGATAACTATTCAAGAACTTATACATTTGTAAAGAGTAATGTGTTGATGATTTCATAAATAAGAAAAATATGGTTGTCTTTCTTAGTTCTTTGTTTGTTTGTTTGTTTGTTTGTTTTGTTGTTCTTCTTTCTTTCTTTCTTTTCTTTCTTTCTTTCTTTCTTTTCTTTCTTCTTTCTTTCTTTCTCTCTTTCTTTCTGTTTTATTATGGTGGCATTGGTTAACAAAATCCAGTAGATTTCAGGTGTACAATTCAACAGTAAGGCATATATATATTGCATTTGTGTGTTCACCACTCATACTTAGATTTCTTTCTGTCACCACATATTTGACTCCTTTTACCTTTTCATTTTTAATTTTCTCTATCTCAAAATTTCATTTCATGTGAATATATTTTAAAAAATAATTAGTGACATTGTTGGGATGACCATAAGAAAAAGTATGTTTTTTTTTCTCAAAAAATTACATATGATGAGTTGATATATATATATTTTTTAGATTCCACAAGTAAGTGATACCTTGCATTTTTTTGTCTTTCTTTGACTAGCTTACTTCACTTAGCATAATGATCTCGTTTCATTCATGTCACAAATGGCAGGATTTTATTTTCTTAACAGTAACTAATTTTCCATTGTGCATTGTATAATAGAAATTTGCTAAGAGTGTAGAGTTTAATTAAATGTTCTCACCAAAATTAATTAATTAATTAATTAATAAAATATGTGAGATGATGGACCTGTTAATTAACTAAATGAGAGGTATACTTTCATTTTTATATATTTTTACTCCCAGGCCATAAGTTTTTGTTTCTTCAGTTTCTTCTGGTGAATCTTCTGGCGCAACTGCCTCTCTGGTTATAGGAATCATCGGCCCTTTTTCAGTAAATCATCTCAGTGTGGCAAGGAGAGCTCATGCATGGGTCAGTCTGCTCATGAGCTCTGTAAGTTCTGCGTGGCATCTTGGGAGCTTTGTTCGTCTGGGATGACCAGAGAATCTACATCTGAACTCTTCAAGTTCAGTATTACTCTCTGCATTTTAAGTATGTGCAGCAAAATTCAGTTCTCTTTTTGGACCACTGACCCTTGTTTGGCCTGGGCACACCTACCAGTTCCACCACTGTAAGGACAGAATAGCACACATTGCTTCTGTATAGTGACATCCCTCAGACACTTGGTTTCCTTTTCAAATGCATTACCCTTGATAAACTTGTGAGAAGTTTTATGAGTGAGAAGTTTTTTGAACCTCTTGATTTGCATGATTTTGGGGTGTTTCTAGGTCAAGTAAATAGAAAACCATTTTCAGAGGTCACTGCAGGCTGCTTAGGGGAAAAGCAAGATAAATACTTTCATAATGTATATTTATCAAATCATCATAATGTACAGTTGAAATATTTTATAATTTATTGCCAAATATACCTTGATCACTGAAAAAAAAATGTATTAATTCTTTAGTTTATATCTCTACAAGCTATTTTTCTGATATAGTTTTTCTCAGTAAGCCTATGTATTTTTCTGACATTTCTTCCTGTCCATCTCCTTGGTTTCCATGACCCTCACCATGCCACCAAACTGACATGTACACAAAATTATTAACATCTGTTTCCCTTCTCATTCAGAAATACAAACAGATGCTCAAAATAGGATAAATCATATAAAAACAAGTGAAATATAAATGTTCAATGTACATAGAATAAAATAGAGAAAAATGAGGAATAATGAGAATAAAGTGAATGTAACATGATTTTAATAAATTTTTATGGGATAATGAGTTATTCAAAATGTTTGGTTTCTGATAAAATAAAAGAAGGAAAAGAGTTATAATACTTCATAAGGTGACTCTTAAGTAAGATTAGATTAGCGAGTGATGAAAAGAAGAGGCAAATAAATATTAGCATATTAGAGAGGAAAAAAATCTCTGACTGATTATAATAAAGAATATGGGAGTGGTAAAGGTTTTAAAGGTTATAATTGTCATGTCACATTTCAAGTCCTTAGTCTCCCTTAATTTTAATATGCACATAATGTACTAGTTTTTGACAAATATGACATGATCAAAAATCACAAGTACCTTTAACACCATTGATAAATATTATAAATTATTATCAAAATAATTATGTTAGTACAAAAAACACACCCATTTATAAAGCTCTCTGATCCACTTTTAACTCTTTCAGGAATTTAGTCAGAAATCTGTTTCATCCCTAGTGGTGTCAAATTCTATAGTATTGTAACATAATTTCCTATCTCAATATTTCTTATTCTCATCTACAAGTATTTTAAAGAATGATATTGCTATAAAATACCGATAATTATACCAAAAGAAATTATCAACACATTACTCATAAGCTAACAATTGGTTAAAAATTTATGTGATTTGTTTTAAAAAAATATTTAAAGTATTTAAATCTATGATATTTTGTAATTTTCAGAAATCTTTTGAAATGACAGTAAATAATTCAAGTAAACTAAAATCTTGAATTATTTTGAATTATTAGGTCTAGCAAAGTAAATCTAATATCCATTTCAACAGAATTTCTACATTTGAAAATCTTATGACAAATATTTGTTAAATTCACAATATCCTAATACCTTAGTTGTTGACAATGGATGCATTTTTTTTTTTGCAATTGGCATTTTTCAGTGTTAAAGTACAAAAGCAACTGGTGCAAGAAGTAAATGTAGAAGAATATTGGTAAATTTGTTTAAATTTAATCTCAAACATTTGTATGAAAACATGTGAATGTAGTTTGAGTAGTTGCTATGGCATGCATTACAGTTGTTGGTCAAAAGGCCTTTCTTGTCCACTTTCACTTGTCTTCTACTATAAGTGTTGAATTGCTAAAAATTAAATTTCCCATCCACTTTTGTAGCTAGAATTGCCACAATATCTCTATAGAATTCACTAGCACAATGATGAGTAAATGCCACAAAACAAAGAGTGGATGGAAAGAAAAACCATGTACCTTCCTGGCAATCAAGCTTCTTTACTAGAACTAGACTGTCTCCTCAAAATTTTATGTTATGTGAAGCAAACTCTAATTTTTCAAGTTGCTATTTGTCATCCTTTTGGCTATTTGAAGCCAGGCATACTACAGATGATAAAAGTATTATGTATTTTTTAGTAATGTATATTGATTTAGATATTTTAAGATGTGCACTTTTCTCTCCTTTCCTTATTAGCCAAATTAGTATTTTCAATATATTTATTCATCTATTTTTCATGCTTTACACTCCCATTTTAAAAGAAAATAAAACTTTCCCATGAATAATTTCATTTTTATGTGTTAGCTTTCCAAATAGCCTATCTTATGAAGATGGATGGTATGATAAACATGGCAGTGAAGGGAAAATACATATATATGATGACAAAAAGCTCAAGAAGTCTCTGATGAGTATCATTTTTTCTTGCATATATATCCATCAACATGTTTTGACAAATATTTTCTCATTTTATACCCATTCGGTGAGGACTTGTTGTGTCAGATGTGCTGCATCCTGGAAATACAGGTAGAGCAGACACTCTTCCTTCAAGGTGCTTATAGTTTACCTGGGGACACACCTTTACACTCTGCAAAGAAAAGTGCTGTGAAAGAAAGGGTTAGGGCATCTAGAAAGGATTTAACATTTGTACCCTTATAAATGCTCCTGATCGAGTATCAAATGGTGGTTGTAATCCAAGCCAATTCTTCCCTCCCACTCTGCTGTGTCCAATCAAAGGAAGATATGCCTGCTTTTCATTGTATAAGGTACTATCAACTTGCCAAGCCATGTGACTGCCTGCATCTTTCTAGAAGGGATGCCTTTCCTTGAATCATAAGAAAGACCAAAAAAGTAGTAGGATCAGCTGGTATATAAAAAGAACCCCTATCTTTTCTGAAGGGTCAAGGAGGCTTACCTCAAATAATGGCTACGAATCTTATCTTTGTATATAGTAAGAGTTCCCTGTTCAAAACAATAAAGAGCTTTCTTGAATTAGATAAATGCATATGTGAAAATTCAATGAAATGTGCACAAGCAAGTTGAATTTTAGAAACTGGGTACAGGAAATAGGAAATAGAATCTTGAAAAAGTGTGTGTGTGTGTGTGTGAAGAAAATTAGATCTTAAAGGCCTATATCTCATAGCAAGAATTTCTATCCATAAGAGGACAGATCACCATACTGTAAATTAGAGATTTACTTGTATCAGGATGACATTACATATTTTAACTTACTGAAATTGAATATTGCCTCAAAGACCAAGGAAACAATAGTAATGCAGAGAAGAAACCATTTTCATTCTCAAAATGAGATAAATTTGTCATTTTGATATCGAAAAACTGAAATGGGTCATAAATTAGGGAAAACTTCAGAACTCAGAGAATCAATATTTTTTTTTTCAGATTTTCCATGAATGAACACATTTACCCATAGGCAAATCTATTTGATGTACTTTGTGAATTCATTACCACAATCAAGATAATAAATATATTCATCACTATAAAAGATTCCCCATACCTCTTTATAACCCTTTTATCCCTTTCCAGGTGTGCTTCCTGTCCATCTAGATTAGTTCTTCTCTGAGTCTCAGACAGGGATTATCATTTTAGCTGTCTGCATCAGAGATGTTATAAACATCAGATGATAACTGGAAACCAAATTAAGCTCACTAATTATAGTTATCAAATATTCAGATGGCACATGCATGAATAAAGTAGAAAATTAAGGAATCACAGAATTGATGTATAGGGAAGGTAAATTAACTCTGGAACATAGAGATTATCTTGTCCATTTTGCTTTATTTCAAATCTACAGACAAAACTAAACCATTTCCAAGTTCTAAATTTAATGATTTTAACATTTCAAATTATTGCTATAAAACCAATAAGTGAATCAAATCAATATTATAAAATTTAAAAGAAAGAAATGTTGATATTTGCCTAATTAGGATGAAACAATCAATTCTGTGAGTAGATCCTGGGAAAAACTGACATGATAGCACCTTTGAATAGAAACTTACTGTGTTTGTGTTGGTTATGACAAGCTCAGCATGAGTCAACACTCTGATCATACCATTGAAAATATTATCATGACAGGGTATTAAATTGCTTAATCAAATACTCATGTCCGATAAAGAAAGTTATTCATTTCATCTACTATGCAGTTTAAACTTGGAATAATTTCTCCTATATATACAACTAATGTAAAAAAAATATATTGGCAAATTAGCATGTGTTCAGAGCAGTGAGGTGTCTTAAAACTGACAGATGAGGAAAGATGAAAGAAACGGGTATTTTAGTCTGAAGATAAAAGACTTACGAGTCACAATAGATGCTTTTAAATATTTGAGTAGTTTTCTGTTTGAGAAAAATAGATCCTACATATTCTATATATTTTTCAGATATCATTGGTGTATTTTATTGAAGTTTTAGTGAAGTAGTTGCTACTTCTTAAAAAGATCTTTGGAATAATGAATGATTTGAAAGGTAGAATAGGCAGACAGATTACATAGTGAGCTCACTTTACTCAAAATTTGAATAGCAGCTAATTTATTGCCTGTAGTATATGTTTGATTAGCACATCTGCTTAACAGTGGAATAGCCATGATTTTGAGAGGTAATTTAGAAAAAATATCAAAACACAATTAATAAAATTAGTTATCAGCTGAAATTATCTGAATAACTGTTCATTATCATATGAAGAAATATGGGGATTGCAGTCTTAAAGCAGGATTGGAATTTGATTCTTGCTGAAAAGTCTAAACAATTCTGAGATGTCTGCTCAATATAGGCTCCATATAGGGTGCTGTCTAACTTACTTGATGCAACATCTTTAGGAAGCATTGAATCTAAAGACAGATAAATAACTTTAGATCAGAGTTAGCAGTGAATGAATCATTTGAGGAAGATGCAGACATGGAAGAAGGAAATAATACACACATGAAAAAAGGTAATAAGAACTGAGTCATAAGAATGGCTAAGAAAATAGAGGTGCAGGTAGGATATATGATATAAAGAAAGGTTGGTCACCTGATTGTCTATTAGATCACCACAGCTGATGTTAGACATGATGTTTTAAAATGGCTTAAAATTTTATTTTACAGAAACAGCTGTACAGCTGTTAAAACAATTTTCTTTGCTCCTTACCCTCCAGAGTAACTTGATACTAAATCCTGAGGGGACCTGAGGCTGTCTCTATTACTTGCAATCAAAAGAATCCCAATTAATACATACCTTTATGTACAAATATTTAATTTGAGATAGGTGGAATGTAATTAGCATGAGATCTGAAAAAAAGAGAGATGGAAGAGACAGGCTTTAATGAATGCACTAAATGAATACATTCTGAACATTCTCTAATTCCATTGCTCCTCACTCAACATTGGGCTGATTTCTTTCTTAACAAGCAGTTTTGTTATAATTTGACCTTTCTTGAAAATTTCTCTTTAACAGTTTATTTACAAATGTGGCCCAAACACTGCTTATTTTAGAATCGCCATGTATATTTGTTAAAAATACATATTCTTAGGTCTAATAACTCTGAATCAAACTTTACTGAATTACAATCTCTGGATTTAAGTCTTATGAGTTTGCATTTTTAGCTGTTGCCCTGTTACTTTTATGCACACCAAATTTAACCACTGTCTAACATAGAGAAAATGTGCTGACCAGTCAGTATAAATATGTCCTAATGTCTACCAGACAATGTCGATTCGAGCCCTAGTAAAACCACCTTCTCACTTTGTCCCTTAAGTCTGGTGGTTGGGGCTTCCTATTATTGCGAATGCCTGGATTCCCTTGCTGTCTCCTTTTGTTTGTTTTTGCAGTAATTCGGTCATTTGTTCTAGCCAATTCCTTGCATTTCAATCCCTTTGGTTTATATATTCAGTGTGATTTTATTTTTTTCCTCTTTGTTTCATGACACTGGTTCAGATGACCAGTATTCACTTTAGCCGAAAGGATACTTTGCTCGAGTCAAAGATATGAAATAAACATTAGGGTCAATTTTTAACTTAGTTTCTAGGAAACTCTGCATATTTTCAACAGGTAACTATTGGGGAAGACTGTGTAAAAAAAAGGGGGGGTAACCAAAATTTATGTTGCTTTTTGACTTGGCTATATACTACCCAAATCAAAGCAAAGGCTTGCAACTTTGAGCAGGGGTATATGTACTATTGTTCTCCTGGTTCAGCGTCTAACCCTTTAACACAATTATGTAAGTTATTATTAATGTAAAAGGCTGTTTTCCCGCTGAAAACAGAGAGGTAATTCATAAACATGAATGAAGCACTTCAAAGTTAAGAATAAGTTAGGAAAGTGGAGGCTATCTTGACATTTTATAAATCTTCTTGAATGTCAAAGAACACTTAGTTTCCAACTTAGCTACCAGAGTAGGCTGAGAGAGTTACTTATTTCCTACAGGGGCTGTCATGTTTAAAGATTTTGCTGTTATTCCTTTTAACTCAGGAAGAAAAAACTGAAGAATTTATTCCCAAATCATTTTAGTTTATCAAGTTAAAGCAAACATAACAGTGAGGAATGTAAATCATTATTTCTTATAGCTCAGATTCCTGATCATCTTGAGAAGAAGGAGTAGGAGCTATAGTAAAGACTTCTTTAGAGCAATATAATAGCCTTGTTTGCTGAGAGTACATTTTTTCTTTGAAAAAAAAATTACTGTCTTTCATTTCTGGGCAGTATGTTCAATGATAAAGTTACAAAGATGGATAACACATTCCTGTCCTTGACAATCAAAGGTATTGAAAAAACAAAGAGTGGTAGTGCAAATAAATAAGTGAAATGATTGCTATGTTTTGTTTTGTTTTGTTTGTTTTGTTTTGTTTTGAGTGCCCTGGGGGAAGGCATGGGAAATGAAGCAGAAATGGAGAGACTGCATTTGGAGTGAGGAAGAAATTGTGTTGAGTATTCAGACAATTTAGATAATACTATTTTTATATTTTCTTTCTCAACAATTTTAAAAAGTAGATATTAACACCTTTACTTAAAGGAGTAATTAAGTTTGGAGAGATTAAGTCATTTGCCAAAGTTAATTTTCAACCTTTTATTGTAGGTCAATTGTCATTTCTTTGATCTCTAAATACTGGAGTTCTTCAAGCCTGAATCTTCTCACCTCTGGTCTCTTTCTATACTACTCCTTACATCAGCTGTTCTTACATATTATGGCTTTGAATATTATGTGACCATTGTGCTGACTACTCTCAAACTAAATCTCTAGCTTAAATGTCTTCTCTGCTTTCCATACTTACATAGTCAACTGCCTAATTGATATTTACATTTTTTTTTATCTTTCACAGGCACTTAATACATTCAATATTGAACTTCTGACATCTGTCATTTCTCAAGACATTTCCTCCTGTTATAGTCCCCATTTGATTAAATAATGACTCCATCTTTCTTGTTTCTCAGGCTTCAAATCTAGTCACTTTTGGTTTCTCTTTTTGTCTTAAAGCTCTCTTCAAACATGTATCCAGATTTTGATAACTTCTTATTACCTTTCTTCTCTGAGGTTTCTCTTAGATTTTAAAAAGGACTGCCCCAAGATCTATCATCTACTTATCACGTTTATATTATCTATCTATGTAATCAGTTCTAGCTTCCTGAATACATAGCCTATACAGTTTCAAAGCATCTCAGGTTCAGAAGGATCTATGCTTGGTTTAATGATTTATCATCTCCATCTTGAAATTATTTATAATTCCATATTTAAATTTGTGTTCTGTAAATGTAGTTCAATGGAAGAAAGGAACATGCATATTAGCAGAGAAACAAGTGTTATATGTGTGTTCGCTGCTATTCCTTGATGCTCCATTCACAAATAGCTTTTGTGATGTCCAAGATCACAGAAATCTGGGGAAATCACAATGCATGAAAGTTTAGTAAGACTTCAGGTAAGACTGCTATATCTATAATTAAGTGGAAGTGCTGACAGCCTAGAGATGCCGCGCTTTCATTTGAACCAATATATGTTTCCGATACAGAAAGACAGCAATGACGTTGTAAGAAATATAGACAACCAAGAAACCCTAACACATATTTTCTTAGTCATATTACTTCCTTCTATTAGCCAATCACTTATTAAAGTGCTGCCTCTGAATAGGAAAGATGGGAAAGAATTAAAAAGATAGGGTAACTCATAGTACCTGTTCCTTTTAATCATTCCTTACTAATCAATAAGCCAAAGGTAAAGAGTATTGGTTAAATATATCTGTAACAAGAAGTAAAATAAAATTAGTTGAGTTAGTTTGTGCACATTTCTACCATTCTAGTAAGAACAAAATACACATGCATGTCTCAGTTATAAAATATGAGATATGTAATTTCAGCAATTTCACATATTTGTTAAATGTTCTTATTTGCATTTAAAACCAGCTTTGTTCAACACAAGAAATGAACAGTAATGGTATTGTTTTCCCTGCTTTTTGATCAAGTGGTCCCACATTTTCATTTTGTACTAGACTCAATAAATCACATAGTTAGCCATGATAAATGTATATTATACATTTATATATGTTTATACATATACATATGTTATAAACAATGCATTAAATCAAACATATTAATGTAATATATTAATAACATGTATTATATATGAGTGCATATATATATTATATACATTAACACATACATACATACATATATATTTTCCTTGTCTCACTCTAATCCTGGATGCTATGAATTTATCAGAAAAAGTTTATTCATTTCTCTTACCGATGGGCACTAGAGTCAAAACTCTAAAAACTATATAGTTTTGACTATAATACATAAAGCTTCTATAACATATTTGTAACCTTTTTTTTGTAAACATATACATTTTTTTCTTTAATAAAAATCTGGTAGTTGAATTGCTCAGGCACACTGTAGGTAGATATATGTTTAAATTTATAATAAACTGTCAAACAGATCTCTGAAGTGATGATATTATTTGACACTTCCATGAGAAATGTATGGGATGTTCAGTTATTCCATACATTTACAAACATACGCTAGTATCAGTCTTCTATATGCTCACTATTTTAGTGGGTAACAATTGTCATGGTACTGTGGCTTAATTTGAATTTTCTGATGTTTATTAAAATTATTGACATTTATTGATCTTTTATATGGTATCTTGTTATGACTTTTTTTTATTGACTTGTTTTCCTATTAATACAGATTTGTAAAAGTTCTTCATATGTCTGCAAAAGTTATGGGCAAGATGTATGTATTGTGAATATTTTTTCCCAGTCTGCCTTATTTATGGAGGTGAATTAGTCATTAAGCATTGCAAGATGAATAATTTAAAGTTTTTTTCTTCAATGAGCATACAATAACTAACACTAATGAGGAGGCTTACTGCACATTTTTAAAGGATTTTAGTAGATACCTTTTTTTCTTTTTGTGGTTGGGAAAGTAGACACCTTTCTAAGACTAAGTGTCTCTAATTCTAAGTACTGACACAACTCTTGATTATGTTTAATGCTTGCAATTTCTGATGTGACTTTCAATTTTCATATAGTTTATATTTTGGAGTTCACACTACAATTTAAAACCTTATAAGATAATAAATTTTGTATCTATTACATATAATTTTTGTGTCGTTTGCTCATTTATTTACATAGTGATGAATCTAAATAAATTGACATCTTCTTGACATCTGCCCAAAACAAGTATATTCTGGTGTCTATACTCAAACTGTGTTAAACTACAACAAATAAAATTTTACATCAAAAGTCATTTATTTACTTCAGAGATGACATAATAAGTAAGGATTGTAGTTACTGAAGTCTAACCACTAATGAATGAATACTTTACAGTTTGTTGGGAAGTATATGATTTTACTTGACAGTATTACTTAAGAGATGCTTTGTTTCCCAGAAACACTAAATCACATTCCAGTACCAACTGAAGATGTGAGAATGGACAAGAGTGATGAATTAGCATGACAAATATTTTATAATACAATGAAAAATCTTAATTCTGAAATTTTAATTTTCAAATGAAACATAAAATATGTAGGTCTTAATTATAGAGATATACTTTGTAAGGTATTTGAAATGGATACAATTTTTCTACAATGCCAAGCATTTTATCATATTAGAATATTAATAATAATATCATATTGTTGATAAATGACTACCAGAAGCAAATAGTTTTTGAATCCTTATGTTCCTTATAAAAATAAAATAACAGCAATGAATCATAGTAACATTGATAACAAAAAAAGTTGTAAAGGATCTTTGTTTTTATATTTACATCTGATTGAAAAATAAAATCCACTTCCCAGATGCTACTCATTTTTTTTTTTAAACCAGAACAATGTATTGATCTAAATACTTAATTTTTCAAGCATTTTCTTCCTGAGGAAGTTGTCTTCTGTCAATCCATCTACTGCACACAGTTGGAATTCATAGCATTCCACCTAAGAGGCTTAGCTTTCATCTATGATTTCATGGTCTTTAGCTGTGAGAAAAAGCCACAACTTGTTTTTCTTTGCAATCATTTATTTCCAAATAATTCCTTTTCTATCTGTCTAATAATGAGTAAGAATTATATTTCTACTTTACTTTTTAAAAACTATTTTATGTTTTGCTACATTGATTTTCTTTAAAGGCCTTTCACCCAGGTCCCAAATGAGTATCATGAGTCATTTATTAGTTATTTTTGTTCAAGATTCAAAGTGTAGCTAGAAGTGGAGGTAAATTTCTGATGGGAGATCATGAATAAGACTTAGTGAATTAATTATCTTGTATCAATATTTCTTAACAAACATTGTTTGCCAGATAGTCATTTAAAAGTTTATCGCTTTCCAAGAAATATTTAGACAAGAAGATACCGAACTATTTTATATGTATCTTTGATTTAATCTCTAAGGACCCCAATGATTATCCTCAATTTACAGAAGAGCATACTGAACCTTAGAGAGGTCAACTTCACCCCAATGGTTGCACAATTAAGAAGTAGCAGATTCTGGATTTATTCATGTCAGTTGACTTTGAGCCTATCTTCTTAAACACTGACCAATATGGATTTCTCAGAAAAGTAAATAAAATAGTGAAAATATATCGCTTTCCTATAAGATTATTCTTTTAAAACTAATAGAGGCAAACAACACACACCAATATTTTAACAGAAAGTGGCTCTATTGCATAGCTCTCTTTTTTCCACATTTTACTTTTATTTAGTCTCTAAAAAGCTCCTTGTGACCTTAGTTAACCAACATCCTGCTTTATTTTATTTAAAGAACTTTTGTGCTCTAATAATAAAAGAAAAGATTATGAAAATAGTTTCTTAACCATGAACTGAACAAGTACATGGTATGTAATATTGGAGGGAGGAGGTAATAGAGAGATCAGTTACCAGCCCAGACCATTTGTTCAGTTCCGCTGTTTTGCGCCTATGAGCAAGACCTATAAAATACCAGATTTGTATCTTAATCAAGCCATATTTGGCTAAATTATTTTATTTAAGTTATTCAATTCACTAAGCATCTGTGAAGTCATTTGTATAATGAGGCTAAAATTTCCTGTCATACAGACTTACAAAAGGACTAAACAAGATGATGATATAAGAAAAGCTCCTTGAAGGTATGAAACCCTCCAACCATCATTATGTGTTCCCTATACAGTACTTCCTCACCACTGCACCTCAGATGAGTCTGATGCCTTCAGCAAAATGTACCTCAAAATTGTCAGTTAGTGACAGCAAGCCATTAATCAGCCTTTCTTTTCCAAATTTCTTTATTACCTGAAGACCTCCTCTCACTCTGATCTCATTTGACTTGGCTTTACACTTATGCTGACCTTGGCATTTTAACTATTTTTGTGACTCTTTTTTATTTATTGACTTTTTATCATTTATTTTATTATGACTCTATATCACCCCATGTGATCCTACATGGGAAGGAATCTCTATTTCTTCCACTCTGAATTGGCTGTGTGGATCCCAAATCTAACCCTAAACCCATGGTAACCTCCCTCATAGGATATCTCACCCCCTACATTCATTGCTTATGAGGAAAACATTCAGATACCTCTCCCTTTATGTCACCTGATTGGTGTATTTTAACACATTTTTTTTTTTTTAAAAACTCACCTTGATTTATTTCTAGCATTTTTAGTATATAGCTGTGTATAGTATTCTTATTGGTCACTCAAGATATTGATATATATGTATATAACTGACTGGTATTGAGATTTATCATTTCAAGGGCAGTATAAAATTTTACTCCCATTTATATCCCTGTACCCTCCTTACTTTTACAATATAATAGATAGATATTTCTTCTACATACATTGAATACCACATCAGCTGGTGTTATAATTTTTCCCTCAATAGTCAAATGTTTTAAGATTCTTTAGAAGTAAGATAGTCTATATTTACCTTATTTCACCCATTCCAAATTTCTTTCTTTTCTAAAGTTTCAAATCTTTTTTTATGACCATTTTTAAACTATTTATAGAACTTCCTTTAGCATTCTTTAATGATAAGTTTGCTAGTAACAAATTCTCTTTGCTGTTATTCATTGTTAAATGTCTTTATCCTGAAGGATATTTTCATCAGATGTTGAATTGGGGTTATTTTTGTTCAGCACTTGAAAAATGCTGCACCACGTTTTCTGGCCTATGTGGTTTCAGATGAGAAATTCTCTGTCATTTGAATTGGTTTTCTTAAGTAAGTCATGCATCATTTCTTTGTGCTGTTTCAAGATTTTTCTCTTGACTTTAGTTTTTAGAAGTTGGATTATGATGTGTCTTATCCTGGATTTCTTTGGGGTTATCCCAACTGGGGTTTTCTCAACACATATACAAAAAGATAAACAAACACCTACACTCACAGATCTTTTTTTTTTTTTAAAAAAGGAACTACTCTAGAATATTGAGTTTAAAGAAATGGTATGTTTAATTTTCAACCTTTGTGAGTCATACAATTGAATAAAGCCTAGCAAATTAATGACCTACAAATTTAAAACTAGTCCAAGCTGAAAATAATAATTACATCTTTACTACTTTTTCCTAGATTACACATGACTAATGAATCATGTGTCATAATTAAACTCTAATATTGATTTTATAAATAAATTATAAAGAAGTTGAGGAAATTATAAAAGAGAATTTTATCTGAGATTAATGTTCAATTTTAAGACTTTAAAAAACGTAGTGAATTCTTTTAAAAATGATGGTTTTTAGAATGAGTCAAAATTTTTTTTTTGAAATGGCTTGCAAAAGAAAATTGAAAAACAATGTCTTTACATGTAGTTGGTTGAATTTTAAAGGCTGCAAATTTATGTGTGCAAAATGAGAAGTTCTTTATAAAATTTCTAAAAATTTTACTTAATTTTTGTACAGCATTTTTTTCTGTTGGTTGGAAAAAATATCTACCAGTTCAAAGGAAACTCATGGCTTCTAATATTTCCTGGGTAAAAATTTTTGCCAGAGAATGGCTTAAGCTCAAGTGAAAAATGGCACACACAAAGTAATAAAGGAAGAGAATGTAAAGACAGAATTATTTACAGAGGTATGGGCAAAGTTATGAGATATCAGTAAGGAGTGGCAAATCACTCCATGATTTAAAAGAAGGAGAAGTTGTTACTATCTCATGCCTAAAGAAACAATAGAAGAGGGAATATCTAGAATTCAGGGAAAACACATAGTCATAGGTCATGGAGGGGAAAGCAGCCACTGCCAAAATGTGTCTTGGCAGAAACAGATGGAGTGAAGAGAGACACAGAAAGGGTAAGTAGGAAACATAAGTAAATACCTTGACTTATTTTTCCTTCTCTTTCTTATCTCTTGACATGCTTTTTATTGTCCAAAAATGACAATGATCCAGATGGCAGCAGAACCTGCCTAAGTAAGGCAGTCCATATTAGTTAGCCTCTAGGTCTAAATTAAGGCAGAAGAGAATAGATCTTGAGGGATAAATGGGGATGATCAGGCTAGGGTTCACACATTATTCTGACATAATGGAAAGATGTATCATCCTTGCACCAACAAGAATCTTTCTAGCTTCCTCTGTGGTATATAATTTCCACAGGTTTTTAATCATGAGCTCCTACTTTTATTGCTCAAATTTTAGGTTATATATCCTCTATCACTGTGAACATATAAGCTTTCTGGTCCCTCCTCAGCCCAACTCTATACCCCCTAGTTATCTCTGTCCCTTGGGGATAAAGATGGAGGAACATTAAAATTCCTGTGATTCTCGGACTGCAAGAAGATTTGGGGAATAGTAGGAATCTCTTCTGCCAATTCATTTTATAACATTTATTCTTGGAACTTTCTTTGTATAAGCTCCAGTGTAAGAAAATAAGTCATCAATCTTTCTGCAATTAAGTTCTTTTTGAACTATTGGTCTTCTGTTTTCCACTCCCTACCCTAGTAGGCAGCTTAGGGACTAAAGACCAAAGGGAAATGGTCAGGACATTCTTATGGCTTTAAAAATTATCTAATTTTCTTAATTTACTTAAAAATTTCCTTCAAAGTTTTTCTCTTATTTCAAATCATATGTCTTTATCGGGTTTGGAATGAGACGTCTCTTATATCAGATGTATTTCTTTTTCACTTTATTGTTTATTGTATAAACTCTTTGCTTTGAATAAAAAAATTGAAAACTGTGATTAAACATCAAAATTTCTTTTATGTAGGTGAGCTATTTAAATTCAAAGGTTCTTTGGCTTAAGACCGGAGTATGAGGTATGAGTTTTTCAAGCAATTTCTTAAAAAACTTGGCTGGTTATTTTGCTTCCACTTATATTCACCACCACCCAACCCTCAACTGCCTAAGCAATGGATGCAATAAAGTTAATGGGTAGGATATCGAGGTAGAAAGAAAACAATATGGAAAGAAAATCAAATCTGTTACTATTTCCAAAGGCCATGCCAGATATATCGGAGCAAATAGATTTACTTTGGGAAGTTTTATCCTTAGAAATGTGAAACGGTATATATATATATATATATATATATATATATATATATATATATATATATATATTGGAATCTATAGTGCCGAAAGTGTTTAAAATTATGTCTGTTTTACTAAAAGATAATTATGTAATAATGGAAGTTATTTGAGTACATCATCAACTTTACTTGTAAACCAGTATTATACATTTAAAAATTAATTAATGATAGTACTGCATACATCTTCTGCATAAATATTACCAAAAAAAGTGCCTATACCACATGAATCTTATCAAACCTCTAGATTCAGTAGAGACTTGAGTCACTAAAAAAATAATGTTTTTATAGTTTCACCTCTCTTGAGATCAATGCTCCATTTTACTTTGTTTTAAAGTGATTGTCAGAGAAATAAGTCAGAAATTATAAACTTTGACTGATCATAATCATAAAAACTTAAGTAAGTTTCAACTGTATTTGTGAAACAGTTTATAAAGAATTTAAACATTGTATTGAAATTACCTTTCTCAGCGAAGTAAAGAAAGTCAAAGCATGTTTACAATTTGGAGCCCAAAGGGCACCATCAACACCATGTGTTTTGGTAAAAAGAACCAGGTAGGGCAAGGTTTCTTATGATTAAACTATTCATTTTCTCTTTCTTGTTGCCTTAGATACAGATTTTTTTTTACAATTATTAATATGCAATGAGAAGTGAGAATCTCAAAAAATTTAACTACCAACCTACCTTCCAAATGTAATACTTTAACTTCTTAAGCCCCTGAAATTTGTTCACAATGGTTTGACTACTACAAATATAAACCATTAGAAATATGATAACCTAACTGTTAACTATTTAAACTATGTGAATCATTATTATTACTTTTCCAATCTTTTGCAAAATGTTATAAAAACACAGCTTTAGCAACTCTATCCTGATTGCCAACCAAAAGTCATGCTACTTAGAAATTATGGGAAAACTGATGAATTTTAAATAAAATTTTCAGAATTAAATTTGTCATACATTTTCACTAAACAATAACTTGTTTTATATTCCCTAATTCTGATTTTATAACAACCAACTTTCTAACCATCCTCATGACAAATGGCAGATTTTCAATTTTCTCTTTCTCTGCACTCAAAATCTAATTAGTTGTTATCATCTGTGGGTTCTGCTTCATTGTTAGCTCTTCCATTTTGTGACTTCTTTATTTTTAAACATCTTATTGTCTGCCATTCTTTGATTTCTAATTAACTTAGTTTTTTCATGCGTCCCAGGGTTTTGTTTTGTTTTGTTTTGTTTGTTTTGGACTTATTGAGTTTTATTGATATTCTCACTGCCTGTCTTATAAATGCACAACCATTCTACTGGTATGGAAGTAGCATAATTTATATTTATTTTTAGTGGTCACACTTAAAATGTAATGTGTGCTTGAATTTAGGAAACTTTAAAACAATACAAGGGCCTTAGAATTATTTATTTTCAATTACTCTCCTTTTTTACTTGTTAATGTCTTGGTTTTTTCTTTGTAAATTTGCCTAATTGTTATTATAGTCCATATTAGTCATCAATTATTATTATTTTATAGTGTCAAAACATATTTAGATTTGCTCATATTTGCTAATTTCTTGCTTACTATTTCTTTTAAATATTTGTCTTGCCTTCTAGATTGTCTTCTGAAAAACATCAGTTCAGATGGCTTCAAGGAAGGTCTGTGCTCTCTACTGTTGTTTACTGTTGTTTTGACATTTGTAATGAAAGTTTCATCTGGTATGTATGATATGCATGCCTCTAGATGGCTCCTAATATTCTTTGCCTCTTGGTGTTTCATTTACTCATTTGTGTAATTCCTTTCCCTTTAAATGTTGGCTGTTCCTAATGTCTCCCTTCTAATAAATAAAATACAATAAAAATGTTGGGATGTCATTTCTAATACTACTTTTACCAAAAGTTTGTGGCTTCCATCTTGTTGACTTCTTCTTATCACTCCATTGCTTACTGTAATGGAAGTTAGTTGTAATGTCTTGAGCTGCTGTAGGCAAAATGTTACATAATAAAGAACTGAGGAATGTATACAAGGAATAGTCATTGAGAAACTAAAACCTTTAGATCAACAAACTACAAAGAACCAAATCCTGCCAATACCCAGTGAATGAGCAATAGTGTATGTTACATCTTTATTGGTAACCTGTCTGGAATATCTCCTGAACTCACATGCCACTTCATATGTTTCCTTATTATTTAACTTCTCATTTTCAATCATGCATTAGATTTGTATAATGCACAGGTCTCAGATCTCTTAATAGATTCTAAGCTCCTTCAGGGTCAAGATTTATTTAGTAACATACAAATTGTCTATAAAAATATAAATAAAATACACATAAAATTATGGGATATTTAACATATTATTGATATCGCTAGAACAAAATTTAATAAAAAATAGAGGGGAAAATTAAGAATATTAAGAAAGAAAAAAGTAGAGTACAAAACAAGTATAAGACAAATAAACTCATGGAATTGAATATAATGGAAGATGGAACTCTAGTTATTATGTTAATTGAGTGGTGGTGGCCCAATACTATATAGATGGATAGACCTGTATGAAAGATATTGGAGGGGGATAATTCATCTATTAAATACACTTTTTATTAGACATTTTACAATGCTGTGACATTTAGACTTCCTGGTCATTGAAGAATTCATTATTTAAAAGAGGAGGTTAAAAAGTACAGAATTAATTATATTGCAGTGTGACTTACAATTATAGAGTTGTTGGACTCTACGGAAACACCTAACTTGGGTTTAGAGAAGGCTACCAAAACTAATTTATTTAGCCATATGAAGAAAGGAAACAGGGAAAAGCAATGAGAAATTATATCATAAGGAGAAGAAATAAATGTGAAAGCAAGAAGCCATATGAGACTAAATTCTTACAGCCCTTGTCATTTAACATGTCCATATGGGAAGACAGAACACGTTGAAGTTGTAATGGGAAATGAGAATTAAGTGACCAGATTGCGTGTCATTAAGGACAATATATGACAGTCATGTTATGAACTTTGGATTTTATTCTTACAAGGTTATCGAAACCACTGAAATAAGAAGTTTTTAACGCTACCTAAATACTTGCTATTTACAGTGAAGCCCATGGACCAGCAGCAACATCACTTGGGAGACTGTTAGAAATGTAGAACCTTGAGCCCCACCCCAGATCTGGAGAATCAGAATCTAAAGTTCATTAAGCACTGACATAGAACAAAATGATTCGTGACTCATAGGTTTGGCAGACACCATTTGTGCCTACATAACTATAATTTCTGTACCATTACTCTAGCTATCGAGACCCCAATTTTGTTTGAAATGAGGCAAAATTTGGGTGAATCTATCTTGATGTTCTCATTTCTTTTGCTAGTAATTTAAGGTGAGTGTACAACCCAGCCTAGGCAATTACATATGAACACTGTAATGGGTCTATATATGACAAAATTGTATCTGATCTCAAAGAAGAAGTACCTATTCTTCTTTTGGTTGATAAGGTGATGTCTGTTTTACCCATGAGAGGTGAGCCAAAAGATCAAGGTGACATTCTGAAGGTGAGCATAAAAGTCAAAGAACCTGTGAACCACTGAATTAAAAACCTTGGAATGGACTTGAACTCCTATTGTGAGATAGCTTCACTTTTTAAGCTATACTGAGTTGTGCCCTTTACTGCTTTCAGCCAAGCCATCCTACCTTATAGAAAAGCTAACTCATGTAAGGTCAGGTTGCTCTCTCAGTAACTCTACCAAAATCTCAATATTTTTCTTCTGTCTCTTTAGAAATTTTCTGAAATAGTCAGAGTGACTCAACATGTTTTCAGAGTGACTGCCTATGACTTTTGGTCTCATTTTTTTTTTTTTTATCTCTTGATCCAAGTGCATTAATGTGTCTGCCACTAATCTCATACATATTTCTCTAGATGGATCTACGAATGCTTTAAAACCTATATCTGGCTTCAAAATATCAGAAATATTTGTATTTTTCCATTTTTATTGCAGATTTCCTTGCTATCTCTTCTACTCATCTCAAGTATACTTTTTTTTTTTTTTTTTTTTTTTTTGAGTCTGGTATAGAAAGGGATTCTTTCTTTAAGTGCTTGGTTAAGAAAGGAAGATATCCAGGTTTAGAAATCCTGAGAGTTATACTAACATAATTTTATAGAGTTTTGCTATGTGGCATGGATCCTCATAGAGTGCTTAGATGCTCTGAGGGTGGGGCACACAGCTGGATTTAGTGGACTCAAGTTTGGCTACATGATATATCTCAAAAATAATTATTAGCAACATGGATGAACTTAGAGGCATTGTGATGAATGGAGTACGTCAAACAGAGAGATACAAAAGCTATATGATGTTACACGTGGAATCTAAAGAAAAAAGTAAGCAAACTAAACAGAAACAAACTCATAGATACAGAAACATTTTGTGATTGCCAAATGGGAGGGAGATTTGCGGGGAGTGGGGGAGTACGTGAAAAAGGGAACAGGATTAAGAAGTACAAATCAGTAGATACAAAATAGCCATAGGGATGTAAAATATGGCATAAGAAATATAGTCAGCAATATTGTAATAACTATGCGTGGTAGTGAATGGGTACTACATTTATTGGGTGATCACATCATAAATTATATAAATCACCATGCTGTACTCTTGAAACTAATATAATATTGTATGCCAACTATATTGAAAATAAAAATTATTTTAAAAATACTCGTTAGCAAATACTTGTCTCTGCTTTGAATATAGTTCACCTTAATAATTAATTCAGTCCACTCTCAAAGATTTTCTCACAGGGCCACAATTAGTTACTTCCTAAAACCAGGTTACTACATGGTCTTCCTAGCCATCACACATGTTTGTATAGATCTGAATTCCTACTATGGACTATGTTTAATTTCTTTCTCATGAAGGTTCAATGACCCACGCTCAAAGTATATTGCTTGACTCCTGCTTTTGTGCTTGGATGTTACTTGCCCAAAGAACATTTAATACTACTAATGGAGGTCTTATGTCTTTGTGAACATTCAAGGAATTAGTGAGATAACCAAAATATTTAAACAAGTTAGAAAAATATTCTGTGCTTTAGAAGCATTACTGTGGTATCAGTGTACGTGGTAGAATAAATATAGAGACGGACTTGAGGCAAAGGGATTAGCTGGATTACTGCTAAAATCCAGGTGAGAAATAATTGCAGCTTGAATTGAAGCAGAACAGTGAGAGATGCAGCATAGAAAGCCAACTTGAGGGAAATTTTTATAAAATTAAATATGGTCTTGAGATAAAAGAAAAAATATAGAATGGTCCCAATTTCAATCTGATTCATTTAAATTTAAATTTATTCTCTATTTCTCTTTGGTCATGAAAGATTATATTTCATTTAGAGATGGCACAGGTTTAGGGTACCATATAGAGATCAAGTTGACCTCATTAACCCAATGTACACTGTGTAAGATCGAACGAAATTATAGCTATACTAAGGGGATCAGCTTCAGCCCTAAATAAAATGATGTAATGAAACTAAATAAGTGTAACACATTCTGCTTGGCCTTTCTACTTTGTTTGGTCTTTAAGGGAATATTTATTTGTGAGGGAATGCTAGCATATATTATGTTACACACATTTACAGCCAGCATATACTTTTCTTCTTAACATATAATATAACGGGAAAAGAGAAAAAAAAAGTGGTGAAGTAATGACACTATAGAAAATTTGTATGCAAGGCTCAAGTGAATTGTGCAAGCCAAATGTATTTTCCACAGATACGTGGGTCTTCTAAAAGTACTTCAGAATGCGGTGTTTGGGCTTTCACAAATAAGTCAGTATAAGTTAGCGCCAGTTAAAAAAAAAAAAAACATTTCTTTTCTAGAGCTGTGCATCAAATAAGCAATTATGTTAGTTAGAAAATACAAAGGGCAAAGAAATTTCAGACCTTCCAGCTGCTCATGAAAGTGCTTGGTATTTGTAGGTTCACCTCTAGGCGCTTGTCTCAGAGGTGGTGTAACTATGGCTCAGTCTCATTTCTCAAAGGAAAAAAAAACCTACTAATCTAAGTGTTGATGATACCTATTGTTTATTATTCCTCTAGCATAACCTCATCTTTAAAAAGCAAATCCTTGTGTTTTCTCACATCAGAATATAAGAAATATTTTTACCCAGTGAATGGAAATTAGTAGCTAGCTAGATTTTGTCAATTACTCGTTTTCTCTCAACTTGTGCTGATGGTAGACTCTGTAATGCATAAAAAAGAACCCATAGGCTATTCTCTCAGCTATAACAGGTTTACCAGTGAGCTTATTATGTTTCCTCCTTGGGTCATGACACATTGGTTTAATCATTCCTAAAATGCCTTTGTCATGAAGTGAATCTGAAAGGGCTTTTGTAATATGCTCCTGAATTTGACCCTTTGGAACTGAGCGATGGTTTTGTTATTCTTGTTATTCAGAAACGGAACAGACTCTTTGAAAGCAATGCGTTCACAAATGTACTCATTGTATTTGTGATTCATTAAAACCCTAGCACGAATGCCTTTGAACTGTGATATTTCCAAATATATACAGTGGTACTGCTTTATATTCAATAAGTCCTGTATTTTATTTTTTACCCTATACGATATTGTTTATGCACATATCCCATTTTCAGAAATGTTCAATTTTTTCTCTCCTATTGCTATTCAGAGTTTTAGAGGATAGTCAAGAATCTAGGTGAACTTTCATAAAGAGCAGGACACTTCCCTAAAGGTAGACCTAAAGCTGTGTTCTCCTTCAAGAAAACCCCTGTGGAGTGGGGAGCTGTGATAGGCAGTTGCTAACCAGTCCCCATTTCCTGAACACACACATTTTGTAGCTGAATGTAATACATCAAGTGTTTCACAAATGTTAAAAGCACCAATTGTGATGGGAATTGACATTTAAGAAATCAGCTGACCCCTAGAGAATGCAAAGAAAATATATCATATGTCTAC
Source organism: Eonycteris spelaea (assembly GCA_003508835.1). Lineage (NCBI taxonomy): Eukaryota > Metazoa > Chordata > Mammalia > Chiroptera > Pteropodidae > Eonycteris > Eonycteris spelaea. Next base: position 6,729,010 of record PUFA01000088.1, read on the forward strand.
CATTTGTGCAATGCCCCTTTTCCTGTGTGGCTAGGTTTGTGCTAGGACTTTTTGCTGGCAGCTGCCCTACTGCCCTCTAGTACCCCAAGTGAGAGAGTAAAGAAACTTTAAGTTTCTCTCTCTTATTAGTACATTAGGTCTGTGTAGTGTTCTGTTGCCGGGTTTTATAGAAGTTGTCTTGGATAACAATCACATCAGCCTCTAGTGACCAGAGCAAATGAAAGGTACCCATGATGGCTATTATAGCCCCCTTTTCCTCTGCTACTCATGGTGCTCGAGGAAGTGAATGGTCAAAACCCACAATCTCACGAGAAGATTCTGTCTTGGAACTATTAGAAGGAGTATTATTATTTTCATCACTATTCAAATCACCATTCAGACACTAAGGCTGGACCAATAACACATCTTCATTATATGAGTGTGACATTCACCTGGTGATTCATAATACCTGTGCACATGAATAAGTGTTGTACTCTTGGCTCAAAGAGTAACCAAATATTTAAGGTAAAGTATAAATTAAGATGTGTCATGAAGTATTGGATTTTTTCTGAAATCTAAATGAGGTCATAAATAACAGATGAAGTGCAATGGCTTAGAACTTAAGAATTAATGACTGTATAGAGATCTGAATTTCCAATTAGATTTAGATAAGCATGTCAAAATTTGGTCTTTCAGTATATTCAAAACTGTTGTCAGCCTGGCTCTGGGTTGTTTTTTCACTTCAGTAACTTTTCATATTTGTGTGTATGCCTGTGTGTGTGTGTTATAGCTAAATTTTGAGCAGGAAGAATCATAGTTTCTTATTGATCTATCTGACAGCTGTGTTCTAAAATTGCCTCTATCATAGGGCAATTGTAAGTTTCCCCCACCTACATTCAATTAGAATATAGAAATAAAGGCATAAATATCTTCTCTGGGAATTAACTAAAAAGCAATGTATAATTAAATAAGCTGTGAAATACAAAGCCTCCTCAAAAGTCAGAATAATTTCTACAACATAAAAACTAGTTAAAGAAGTTTAAATGCACAATGACTAACCAAAATCTTTCATAGTAGCCTTGCATGTTGGTCAGACCTCCACTTTAGAACTGCACAAAGACTCTATATGATAAGTAGAATAGTCACCCTCCTCCCCAAAAGCTGTTGAGATGCTCTAATCCCTGTGAATATGTTATCTTACATGGCAAACATAACTTTAAGATATAATCACAAATACAGACCTTGAGATTATCCCGAGATGGAGAGATTATCTTGTATTATCCAGTTGGCTCAATCTTATCACATGAATCATTGAAAGTGAAGAATCTATCTTGGTTGAATAAGAATGATGAAGAAGAAAGAACAATTGAAAGCGTAAAAGGTACTGGACCACTGCTGGTGGTTTTGAAGATGGAAGAAGAGGGCTATCGGCCAAGGAATCCAGATGGAATCTAAAAGCTAAGAATGGTTCTCAATTGATAATCAGCATGAAAATTGGGATCTCAGTTCTAGAACTGCAAGAAATTGAATTGTGCCAAGAACCCAAGTGATCAAGGAAAAGGATTCAAAATGTTATAGCCGCTGGAAAGAAAAAGAGTCCAGCTGTCACCTGGATTTTAGCCCAGTAGAATCTGTGTTGGATTTCTCTAGTTTACAGATCAAATAATAAATTTGTATTGTGTAAGCCACTAAGTTTGTTGTAGTTTGTTACAGTAGCAAAAGGAAATGTATACATTACACTACAGACCAGGGATCTACCTATCTCATCTACCTATCTAAATATCTGTATCAATCATCTATCTTTGCAGTGGTTAAACCTCACAGTACAACACTGCAAATGTGCCTTTGTTACAAGAGCTGTAGGAAAGAAGGGAGCAAGCCAGTGGGCCCAAAGGCATTCGCTACACTTCAAATATAGTCGTTCTTTTACATACTATTTGAATAATGTGCCATTCTGCTCATGACAAACTTAAAATCACTGTTTTATATTTTTCTTGTTTATTTTATTAAATGGGTAAAAAAAAAAAAAAACCCAGAAAATGAAAGTACTGTTTTTAATGAAGAGAAATACAAGTCATAACCTTGATAGGCTTGTGGTAAAAGTTGAAATTCACTAGGAGAGCCGAAAGTGGAGAATATTTTAACTCAAAAGGATGTTCATTAGATCTAAGCCTGACAACTGTGTGTTCAACTGTAAAGGAAAAGAACAAAGTAGTACATGTATGAAATGCTTGAAATATAACCACAAAAGTCACACCTCAAATGTAATATGCAGTTAAAGATTTTATGATATTTTAAACTTTGAGAAGGGCATCTCCTCTTTAAAATATGCAAGCCACATGGCTTAGAAAGTTAAGTTCAACACATTATCAGTATAATAATGTGTATGAGAGATATCTAAAGAGAAGATACTTCGATTGGAAGACAGGTTTCAAGCAAGTACTTAAAAGAGAGAGTCAGGCAAACAAACAATGACAGTGTGTCAAGGCTCAGGGGAGAGAGAATATACTCTGGGCCACAAATAATCATCCAGTCTTTGCAAAAAGTCTTTCTCATTTTGGAAAAAAATAAATAAATTAGGTTTTATAAGTCAATGGTATCGTTATTTTGTACTCTAGGAATATTTTTTTTTTTCTGAAAATATCCTTCATATATAGGTCTGCCTTTAGGGGTTGAAAATGTTGATCAGCAGTAAACTCAATAATCAATTTCTCATTATATACAAATTCCTTTCTCTGTCTTGAAAAAAAGAAAGAATGAATGAATGAAAGAAAAAACAAAAGGAAGGAAGGGAGGAAGGAAGGAAAGAAGGAAGGAAGGAAGGAAGGAAAGAAGGAAGGAAGGAAGGAAGGAAGGAAGGAAGGAAGGAAGGAAGGAAGGAAGGAAGGAAGGAAGGAAGGAAGAGAAAAGAAGGAAAGGAAGAAAAAGTTGGATAGATAGATACACGCAAATATATAAGTATACAAATAAATTCCTCTTAGGTCTTTCTCAACTGGACTATCATGAGATAATTAAGTCCTATTGTCCTAAGGTATTCATTGAAGGTTAAGAATTATCTTTTCACTTATGCATTTAATGGTACTTATTGAGACAATTAAGAAAATAGTCACTCAAAAATATTTTCTATGTTTTATGGTTCAAATGTAGAATCCTAGTTGAGACACCTCAATTAAGATGATTAATTAACATAAGTTAATGTGTTACATACCTCAAATTTTCTAGTCTGCAAACTGTGGACCATTATCTCCCTATGGAGATCACTTGAGATCTTAATATTATACACACGTTATTTATCTATTCTTTACATGTTATTTGACATAAAACTCCCAATACTACTTAATATGTCCTCTTCCAAGAAATCCTTTTTTATTGGTGTATCCAGATGTGGCTCTTTATATCATATTTTTGCATCTTACTATATTCATATACAGGCTTTCCCACCCAGATCATAAGTACTATAATAGAAGTCAACCTCCATATTTCTACCTCTTAGACTGGTTAGAGTACCTGGAATCAATAAGTACACAGTGCACATTAGTGGAATGGAAAAATTAATTACTAAGTATATACCAGTATCTGGAAAGACAGTTCACCAAAGTAGGACATAAAGTTGTGATTTTATGGGTTTGATCCCATGTGGCCACACACTTATATGTAACTACTGGTTTCAAAATCCTTTCAAACATTTTCTCACCAGAAAAAAAAAGTTATAATAGAGACTAAGAAGTAAGTGGATATGCTAGCATTACCTTATTTTGCCTAGTGAAAACAATAGTATACCTAAAAAATTGTGGGATCTGAAGTGTTATCTTTACATACAAAAATAGCACTTTATAAGTTTATTGTAACTCTTTCTTAGGATAGGATAGCATGTCCTTAATGAATTAAATGCTTCTGAAATTGGTATTAGATCTAATATTAAATTGTTGACTTAAGGCATCGTATACAGTACTCTGCCCACATCTATGTTAAAACTTCCTAAGATTTATTTTGACTGTATGTTTGTTCATATTATCTCTACCATTTAACATTATATCCTCAATGATTTCAAACTTCCTTTTCCCCAAGTACTGTATGTACATTTTTTATTCTTTGTAGAATCTTAAAAATCCCATACACAATATTACTAACTATGCTATGCTACCTTTAGATAATCAAATCTCAGTTATAAGTACTGAATTAGAAAACATCTTGTATCCTTTTAGGAATCTGTGATCTAGTGGGCTCAATGACCTTTAATCCTGACACTATCGCTAATTTTTAAAATTTATTTACAGTAAATTTCATAAGGTCAAATAGTTTTTTATCATCTAAAACAAAAAACATAAAATATAATCTTATCCATACATTATTTGTGATGTTATTATTGAGTCATAAAATGATGTTGAACACTAATTTTTTAACTCAAATGAAATTAAACTCTCTTTTATGTTGTTTTGAATTTTGACTAATGTAATGAGTCTTCCATTTCTATACCAAACTGTATAAGGTGAATTTAATCATCTATTTTTTCCCCACCAAGTCCTGATTATAAAAACTTGGTGAATTTAAAGCATTTATTTATTTGTGTGTGTGTGTCCAGAATCCTAAGCATATTTGGAGTTTATTTAGGTCATAACTGAGATGCTAATTATCCAAGTAACTCTAGAATAGCCATGAATGTCTGTAGAGTTGTACACATAATGACCTTATGCTCCCAGAACTTTGCATATAAAAAAAATATATTAGCTTAGAAACCTGGGGTTTAAAAAGTAAAACCAATTGATGTTTATTTTAATTCACCAGAACTAAATAATAATTATTAATTTTATTTATTATTTTAACATGTCATACTGTAATTAAGCTAAAGACCACAAAAGGGCTTTATTAAATCTTACCTAAAAATAATTTAATTTTGTTATGTTGTCTTATTTTAGTTGAGTGGGTTATAATTAGGACTTCAAGAGGAAAAGAGTCCTTGAAGTTAAAATGCATCGTGAACACACACTGTGATATAAGCAGAAATAATGAGCAAGATGTATAGGCATTAATTTGCCTTGATCTTAAAAACATAATCTTGAAAGAAAACAATGATAAATAATAGACAAAAATACATATTTTATAAGAATATATGCAAATAAAAGACATGTTTTTAGAATAAATATAAGATAGCTTGCTCTATCATCCATTTTTCTATCATCATCTATTTATCTATTTATCTATCATCTATTTATCTATTTACCAAAGTATTATCTATCTATCATCTATCTATCTATCTATCTATCTATCTATCTATCTATCTATCTATCATCTATCTAATCTATCATCTTCATCTACTTATCTACCTATCTATAACATGTTAAAATATTTGCCTTTTTAGAGGGTAGAGAAATGGAAGTCAAGAGTTAAGACAAAAGAGAATCAAACTTATAATAAAACAAAAAAGGATTGTTGCCCAGATCAATGTGATTCATGAACTGAGTATTATGATAATACAGCCCTTTCTATATGAGGTCCTGAAAAACAGATAAATATCAAAGAAATAAATAAAATAGTTTCTAATTTTAAAAATGCAACCTTTCACACAATTAATTTTGGTGTGTCCTCTATGGCACAATAGATGAAACATAGTAACAACCAGAACCTAGAAATATACCTCGGTCCCTTTCTTACTTTCTCCATATATCCGATTATACTCAATATTTTGGGGGGAGTTCAAAGACCCAAATTTATCAAAATGTACTAGAATAGATAAAGGCGTTCTCAGAACACAACCCACATTAAATTCTATTAATTCTTTTTGTAAAGTGTGTTTATCCTCAAATTTCTTTTCTGCCACCAGAAGACCTCCATCTCAGCACAGTTCACATTTAGGCTTCAATTTCTACGTCATGGTTCCAAGTAGTTTAGCTTCCAGTTATGAAAAGGTGCAGCGTGAGAGAAGACAGAACCATTAGGAAGTGGGTTTTAGAGTCACACTGCCCAGGTTCAAGCCCAAGTAGCAGTACTGACTAGATGTGTATTTGGAAAAATTAATTAATTTCAGTGTGTCAGTGAAAAGAATGCAGCAATTTTATTTATTTTACATGATTATTTTGAAGTTTGAATACTTTTTGTATAGAAAAAAGTGTCTGGCATGATAAGCCTTTAATATATGTTAGTTACCCTTCTAGAGATGATTGGATAAAGAAGATGTGGTACATATTTACAATAGAAAACTACTCAGCCCTAACAAAAGATGAAGTACTGCCATTTGCAACAACATGGATGGATCATGTAAGTGAAATAAGTTATATAGAAAAAGTCAAGAACAAAATGATTTCATTCATATGTAGGATATAAAACTGAAAGCAACAACAACAACAAAAACTCATAGACACGGACAACGGTGGTTTACCAGAGGGAAAAGAGGGTGGGAGGTAGAAAAGGGTAAAGGGGGTCAAATATATGCCAATGGAAGGAAATTTGTCTTCGGATGGTGAACACGCAATGCAATTTACAGATGATGTATTATAAAATTGTATGCTTAAAACCTAAACTATTGTTACCCCAATACATTTAATAAAATTAAAATTTGATGTGTCATTATTGTAGGGATAGATTCTTCAATTGTAATTTTAAGAATCTTCAAATGTTCATTAGTCTTTTTAAATTCCTCTTTTGTTAAATAAGTGAATTACACACATCAGTAAATGCATTTGCCCTGCTCAGTCTCGAAATAACAGCCAACAAACTGCAAGATTATCCTGATAAAAACATTTCCTGAGATCAGGCAAATAATTGATAGTTGATTGAATTCTTCATTGAGAATTTAGACATACAATCCCAGAAACTAAAGTCAGCCATAGTAGACCTTGGACCCAAACAGCGATGAGATTTTTATTTGAGGAGGCCATTTTATGGCCCACCAGAAGATGCATAAACAAAGCAAGACTGACTTAAAAGCAGAGAGAAAGAGAATCCACAAAAAGAAAAACAAAACAGCCTCCGTTTCTGACTTTTATCTCCATACACCAATCCCCACGGAGACTGAATAAAATTCTTGCATTTCACTTATTTCCTTTTAGTTTGTGCAAGCTTAAGTGCAACAAAGAATCTTCTTTTCTAGAGCTTATTAATTTTTTTTGACATCACATTTATCTCTTGGAATATTTGTCATTTTTTTTATTTGAATTATTTATCTTGGTTGTTAAGGCTTTTATTTCACACGTGTTATAAATACTTCTTTCTAGTTTGTTGCTTTTTAATATTACTTGTCACTTTTGAAGTTTTTATTAGTACTGTTAAAATGAATACACTTTCTGCTTTCTGCCTTTTATTATAATAATTCAAAATGTTTTTTATATATAACATTTGTTTGTTTTACCAATATTGTATTCTATGTAATTTACTTATTTGCACACCTATGATTTTTAATGAAGCAGTCCTTTCTTTGCAATAGTAGTGTGGAATTACAAAAATGACCATGCGTGTTATAACCACATAAAGCAATTTAATAATCAATGAGAAACAGAAATGTTCTGTGACATTTAAAATTTGTTGCCAGGTGAATTAACTATTAACTTCAAAGTTTTTATTTAATCCCTCAGAATGTAACCTTTAATTTTAAAGCATGTAATGTCCGTAAAGCTTATAAATGTGTTTGCTAAAGGGGGGGGGGGAACTTTCTAAAAAAAAATTTATTGTCAAAACGTTAAAAACAATTTTACTATTGGTTATAAATACATATATATGTATATAATTAATTTAGTAAAGCTAATTTAGTACAGTGTAATTTAAAACGTTAGAGACACTGAAAATTCAAGTGTTTTATTTATTTGTGAAAAAGCTTACCAAGAGTGGTTTGAATAGCAGTTCCCTTTTCTTCTCTGCTATAATTTACTATATGAAATGAGCGTCTTTTACATGCTCTGTAGACTTATCTTAACTTTTTTCAAAGTTTGAATCAGGTGTCAGTATTTTAATCCCTTGCGCTTTTAATGTTATGAAATATCTCTGAGTTTCTTTAATGTGAAGTTTTTGTTGGCATCACTTTCTCTGACACATCTGCATCCTTTCATCACAATTTTGCTCAATGGACATCAACAAGTTTACCTTCACTAATTTACTATGCCTACGTGTTTAGAATTTCTTGAATGGTGCCAGTGTTAGCATACCCATAGTCAGCTATTTCTTCTTAACCCCATTTATGTTCAATTCCTATTTCACTTCCAGCATTACCACTTGTTTTCCTCCTATTCCTCCTCTTCCTTCTTTTTTTTTTCTTGCACTTTCATCTTTGTTGACTATTTCTCTCCTTCAATTATCTAATTTTGTAAAATGTCACATGGATTTACCACTGAGGAGACAAGAAATCAACACAATTGCATATCTTGCTGTCTCTGTGCAGATTTGTTAACAGTTGCTCAGAAATCAATCACCAAGAAGCTTTGAAATAAGTGATTCAGTTGGTCATGGTTCATGATGCACATCTATGATTTACTTAGCGATTTGTGCACTGAAGAGCTAGTAATGAAGTTTGTCCTACTAGGTAAATGCTTATAACTCATACACCATGATAATGAAATCTTACACTGTGTTCTAAGGAAACTGCTATTACCTAACTAAATCATTGTTACTAAAATGTGTACATTCAAAATGATGTAAAAGCAAGGAATGCTTGTACTTAATTTGTAAATACATTTTAACCTGGCCAATGCTAATTTCTAGAGAGCCTTTATGTTAATCAGGAAAAAGTGTCTCCAAACCCACATGGATGCAATCCTTTAGGCCCCATACTCATAAAGAGAGCATTATGCACAGTACCACCTACATCTCTGTAAATTGCAGCAGCTGATGGAACTATATCAACAACTAATCCTTAGAGACACTTTAATCAGCCCTTGAGTATTCCTTCATTTCTGGGCAAAGGTGACAGTGGCCTTCTCCTTAGGCAGATCCTTCTAGGGTACTCCATCTCCAATAGTGCATGTCAACTATATGCCAGCTCAACTAAATGATATTGCCTGTGGCTCTTTGTTTAACTTGAAACATAAAATGGCTACTGGGCAAGGATTAGAATCTTGGGATCACTACAGTTTAATGTGAATGAAAGGCTTAGTAGAGAGAACCTTTATTTATAAAAAAAGAATCTTGACAGAGACTTGAATTAAGCTAGGCCAGAAGAGAACTATACACTCGGCTTCATCTTGAGTCCCCTTTCTGTTTTTCCTGAATTGAATTGAATGAGCCTATTACATAGAAAACAGCACCACTGAACAAGTAGCTTTGTTTACGATAAAAATTGTTGTTTGGATAATGCAGCCTCCTTTTTGTGAGAATTCACAAAAGTAACTTCTTTCTGGTTTTAGTATCAGGCAGAATAATACTTAAATAACTTTCTTTTTTCTTATTGAATTATGTTACTTATATATTTTTAATTTCATATTAATTACAATGATTAATTTCATATTATTAATTAATTTAGGGCCAAATTTATATTCTGCAGCTATCAAATATATAGAATGCCTTGGTGAGCTTTTCATGTATTAATGTCATGTTTTTGTCACCTTATCTTTTTTTTTGGTCATTTTTCCATTGTCCTACATTTCTCACCCATTAACTTTAGCAGTATTTGTATCTCATTACATGCAAATATATTAAAACCCTTTAGACAAAGTGGGGTATGAATACATGTAAGTATAAAAATAAAGACTGATTTTATAAAGTGTCTTAAGTTACAAAAAAGCATTTATGTTTAAAATTTCATATTCAAGTTTGGCGTGGACCATCTGGTCAACAAATTTTGTAAGGAAAACAGGATTAAAATGATAGACAAATTTAAAATATAAAAGTATATACTGATTTATTTATCTAAATATCAGGAGTGACCAAATGTTTTTGATTTGAGAAGAAAGTAAAAATTATTATTTTACATGATCAGTTTGCAAAGAGCAGCATTATGTTTTCCAAACAAGTCAAGCCACCTAGGTGACATCATTATCAGCTCAGTTAACTGCTCTTTCCCTATGCTGAGGTCATAATTAACCTGCTGCACAGGCAAGAAACAATTCAAGGGCATAATGCATTTTTGTTTAATTTGTTTTATTTCTGTAACTAAATATGTAGGTTCATAAATACAATGTGAGGTGAATATTACATAGCAGCTACTGCAGTCTCAGAAATATAACTGTGGGTGTTACCAAGAGTGACCAAGAAAATAAAGCTCGAATTAATGGGAGATGATTGATTAAGACATTAGATTTGGACACCAAGACAACAGTGGAGGTTAGAACAAAAATTAGAAATATTTTTTTCTCTCACTATTTACAATGAGATAAAGTACTTAAGAATCCTTTGAAAGAAGCAATTCGATACTGTAAGAGAAAGGATCACATTACATGGACCAGAAGGCTATACATTGATGCAAGTAATTTGTTACTCTTTAACATTATATTTATTGTAAAAAAGTTTTGCTCTAGAAATCTAGCTTTTTAAAAAATAGCATACAGTATTTTGCTTTTAACATAAAGCCTTTAAAGACTACTTTCCCTTCTTTAGATATATTTTTACATTGAGGAAATGACTGGAAAATTAATGTCATGAAATTCTCCTTTAATTCAGTCCTTATGTCAACACTTATTTAAACAACAATGTAAGTGCATTTTTTTACAGTCAAATTATTTTTAAAAACTTGAAAAAAAATCCTGCCAGTTTATGTTAATTACCAGTATAAACTATTAGTGTAAACACTAAAAGGTGTCCATGTTGCCTATAACATTTCTTACAAAACTTTACCACATATCCTTTTTGAATGATTTTAACTTTATTTTATGGACAGTTTAATAAGCAAGATCTTATGTAATGTTTTCAGAGAGGAATAAAGGCTTTAATTTTTTAGTATAGTATATTTTGGTTTGATCATAAAAAGCAGTGCATGCTAATCTTAGAGAATTTGTGAAATATCAACAAAAAGAGGAAAACAAATTCTCACTACCCAAATCAAACTACCGATTATATTTTGCCATATTTCCTTTCAGATGGGTTTAAAATAATGTTTTTCTGATTTTAAAAGTAGCATGGCCTTATTTCATCATTAAAAAATTTAAATAAAAATAAATGCAACTTTAAGAAATAACTACTATAAAGTTTTAGTGATTTGTTTGCTAATGTTTTTGATTTATACCCCTGTTTCATTGATTTACATAATTTTAATTACATAGTCTATAAAATTCTATATTCTGAATTTTAGGTAGCATGATTACAGAGAAATACTTTTAACTGTTAAGTACTCATCCATTGTATGGATAAACCATAGCACATAGCTTTTCTTATATTTAATACATGACTTGTTTCCATTTTTCTTAGAGTTCAAAAATATTATAATTAATGTATTTTTGGGTAAAGAGTTCCTTGTTTTTTGTTTGTTTATTGGTCTGTTTCCTTGAAATAAACTGCCAGAGTAAAATTATTAGGGAAAAAATTACCAGCAGACAAACTCAAAAGAAAACTATAAAAATTTCTTCATGAAGAAAAATAAATGATTCCAGATGCAATTTCAGAGATGAAGCAGGAAAAAAAGGCAAAAATTTGAATTTGGACATAAATCTAAATTAACATTAAATGATGGCAAATTATAACAATAGTGCAGGATTTAAAGCATATAATATTAAGACATATAAAATATTATTTAAGAAGTCAATTAAAAGAGTTAAAATGTGCTAAAGTGCTTATATCTGCTAGAGGAGGGTAAATATGTGCAGAAAAATACAAATCTGATATTTAAAAGGCAGGTTCTGAATTGTATCTAAAATAGCAAAGTGTATATTTAATGGAAATCATTTAACTGATTAAATCATTGAATATGAGAAAATAATACAAATTTGATGATAAATTTAATGTCATGCTTTGCAGATAATGCTAATTTTCACTAGGTAAGAGTGGTTTTAAATCAGCACTTAACTTGAATGTTAACTATTATAAGGAAAAATAAGAGTTGCATGTGCTAATGGAAAAAGCCAATTGATGATCTTTCTCTTCATTAAATGAAGGCTCATTTTTTACTATCACCACAGAAAGTGTAATGCCGACTAGATGGATTACCAAAAAACAAATAAATGAACAAACAAACAAACAAACAAACGGAATGAAATCACAATTTACTCTCATATCTTCATTATGTGTGGGATTAAAATTGTAGAAAGGTGGCCTGTGGTCATGCCACTCTGAACAAGCCAGATCCCATCTGTTCTCGGAAGTTAAGCAGGGTTGGGCCTGGTTAGTACTTGGATGGGAGACCTCCTAGAAAGACCAGGTGCTGCAGGCATAAAAAATTAAAAAAAAAAAAGAAAAGAAAAGGAATTGTAAGCTGACGAGGTCCTTGCATTCTGTGAAGTCAACCAAGGTTGCCTCACAAAAAAAAAAAAAAAAAAAAAAAAAAAATTGTAGAAAGGAGAAGTGGATTAGAGAGAAACAGCTATTATCTTATAAGGACTTTAAATAGATTCTTAACTTGATTATTTATACATCGAGAAACGAATGATAAAATTTGAAAATTGACCACAAGAGTCTTATTGTCTTATGTCAGAAGACTAATATCCTGTAAACAGAGGAACATGAAGCCTAACAGATTCAGTACATGAGAGCCAACACTTCTAAAACACATGCAAAAGTATAAAGAAGCATTTTGAAAAGGGAACAAGAGTAAGAACAATTTCAAATAGTTTATTTTTATGTATTTTTCTTAATAATTTGCAAGAAAGAAACACATTTGCAGTAGTATAAGTGGGGATCATAAATAACTCTAATGCGCTATTTTTATAAATGTGTAAAACACTTAAAATATCAGAACCAAATGCTGCATATTTTAACAAGTAAAAGGAAAGCTATCAATAATTTATGATGTTACACCAGATAATAAGAAATATATCTCATGTTCCTTAAATATATTTTCATAAACATGAAGTAAAATGGTTCATCTCTGCGCTTATAAATTTTGAATTCATTGGAATATTATTTGATTTGAATTTTAGTAGGGTCAAATCAGAAAGGAAGATGAAAATACTTATAAGACTATTTGGTCCAAAACTAGATACTTTTTAACAATTACAAGTATTTGTTAATAGACTCTAACTAAAGGAGCATTAATAGTTTGTATCTACTTACTATTTATCCCAAGGGCCTACCTGGAATACACAGCATACACCTAGTATGTACTCTTAAAATGTATATGCTTGTTCAATAAATAAAATTTACTAGGTATGAGTAAACACAAACAAACCAACCCATGATTTTTTTTTAATCTCATTCATTAATAGTCTTAACTTTTTTTTTAATTTAATAAAAATCTATAAATTTCTTCCCTGGAAAAATGTAAATATGCAATCTATATTTTAAAATCTGTACATTTTGGATACAATTTAAGAGGATAGCCCATAATGAGTTACTTCTGGGCTTCATGGAGTACCGCTAATTCTAAATATCTTAGTGAAGCCACAAAAATATTTAAAATTCAGAAGTATTCAGAGGCTAGATTTTAATGTACTTTTAAAATTTAAATGTCATAGTAGGTTTTTTTTGTATGTTTCTAATTTATTAGAAGTTAACTCTTGTTTGTTATTTGTCTTTATATTCCACACATCTGCTGGCAAATGATTGTGTATATGTGGATGCCAACTGCTTGTTATGCTATAGATTTGTGAGCACAGCACAAATTTTGAACATAAATATTTGTCCAAAATGATGGTGCTTCAGTTTATGTAAGAATTAGATTCTAAAGAAAGAGAATAAGTTAAAGAATCACACATTATCAAATAAACCACCCTTAAATCTCTAAGACTTTGATTTTTGAGAGTTCAATGTCAAGAAATTCATTATTCAGCAAAAACTTGACTCAACACTTACTTGCTGTCAGGTCTAGTTCGAATGCTGAAAACACAAAATGGCAAAAATTCCTAAACTCAGGAAGCTTATGTTTTAATATGTGAACATGATAAATACATTTTATGTGTTTTATAATGGATGTGTAAAAGAGAGGTAAAAGCACTTTTGATTATCTTTGCTTTTCCGTTTTCCCTGTAACACAGGAAAAAGCAAAAAGAGAAATAAAGGAAACTTTCTTTCCTCCTCTCTTCTTAGCTCTTATTGTTAAATCCTGGTCCTTTTCAACTCTGGGATTATATAGTGCTAGATATAATAGATTTTCTGAATTCTAGACTTTGTCAAAACTCGAATACCAAAATGGACTTATTAAATGGATATATCCAATCTACAAAATATTTTGAGGCACAGTCTAAAATAAGCAGTGTATATTAAAACTGGTATGAAGAAAATTCCTTAGCCAAATGAGCCTAGCTGATTACATACACATCCCCATGCAGGTTCATTTTCTTTCTTATCTTATCTTATCTTATCTTGTCTTATCTTATTTTCCCTGATGAGCTGATTTTTGGATTTTTCCTTTTTGGATTTTATACACTGTTTCTGCTTGCTATCATTTCATCTTGCATCTTCCTCTTTAAAGATCTTACCTTCCTAGAGATTCATCCCACTGTAAGATTTTTGGTTCTAATTATCTGTTAATACTCTGATGCCTGTTTTTTCATTTCTCTAAATAGCAAAATATCTTTTCCCCAGTGTTCCATTCTTGAGCTCTTCCTATTTTCTCTATAATCTGTTTTCAGTCAATCTTATGACTTCAATCCTTACTTCTGTCAGTAAGAATTATGTTTGAATCTTCAATGAGTCTCTCAATTGTCAGTACCATAATTTTACTATCTTCTGAAGACCTCTCTATTTTCATGCGTTGTGTCTATTTCAAGTCCAAAGTATCTAATAATGAACTTATCACTTTCCTTCATATAGTTGCCACTTTTCCTATGTCTCTTTATTCTATTATAATTAAAGTAATCTTTCAGAATTAAAGTTTAGAATCATCCTTGGTATTTCCTCCTCTTTAGTTCTCTACGTTCAATCGTTAATTACTATTATTTGGAATCTATACAGTCTCTTCCTGTTCTTAAATTAGCAACATCGGGACCATCATGTGTGGCCACTCATGTTGTGTACTATTCAACTCCAGGGAGGGTTTCTATTCACATAATATATGATGGAAATAACACCTTTTAGAGGTATAACATCATCTCCCTGAACGAGCAGTTCCTAACCTATTTGGCATCAGAGACCTGTGCTCCTATGAGAATCTAATGCCCGATGACATGAGGCGGTGATGCTAGTGTGGGGAGCGGTAGCAAATACAGATGAAAGTTCACGTGCTAGCCCTCCGCTCACCTCTTGTCTGATCCCTAACAGACCATGGACTGGTAGGGGTCTGCAGCCGGGGGATGGAGACCCCTGCCCTAAAACATTTAACTGAAATTTTCTTTTCCTCTAATTAAATGACATCAGTATGGGAGAGTGAAAAGTACATAAAGCATAGAATCTAGTAATTCACAAAATGTGTTTCTCTAGGATGATCTCTCACAAGATATTTAACCTGCTTCCCATTTGCCTCAAGACTACTCCCCAGCGGTGCTCATGGCTGTGACTTTACCCCAAGATAACTCAAGGATTACAGTCCTAACCTTACCTTCATTGTTTGTCACAGAATATTTTGCTTTTATTATTATTCTCACATCGTTCTAACATCTCAATAGTCTTTGGAAATGAAGGACATCATTCTATTCATAGCGTTCTGTTTTTAGTAGTGGTATTTACATTTACAAAGTATAGTAATTCTTGATTGCTGGAAATGTCAGATCCTAAAAAACGCAGTATTTCTACGCATGATGTTAACATTGTTCTTGAACAGTTAGCTGAAGATTCATTAGATAAACCCGATTTATGTACATATTTCTGGTACTTTAGGATTAGAGACAAGTTCTGTTTAGAAATAACTTCAAGAACTGTTTTCATATATTATTTTCACATTGAAAACCAGTTAAATATGCTTCAGCCTCAAAGACTGTGTTTACGTAAAATTAAATTAACACTGGCAGTGAGCAGCATTGTTTTTTTTTCTAAACAGGAAATGGGTTAACATTTTTGAGACTCAAATTTTATCTTCTGTAAGAATAATGGTAAAGTGGGCAATTTTTGAAAAGCACAAGAAAAGTAGAGCTTTACCTTGAGAGGAAATGCTACTAGAGTGTTATGACAGGGAATTCTGGGTACCAGTGAGCAGAATAAAGGTCTCAGACACTTAATAAAAAAGAATGAACCACAGAAAACAAAGGCGGCATAAGATTGTGAAAGGACATCAAACGCCAGGTTTTCCCACATCGAAACTTGTATATAGGTTTGTATTAAAACAAACAAAAAGATTTAAAGTAGCATTTAACTTAAAAAAAAATTGCTTACTAGTCTGCTTTCCTTGTCAACAATGAAATATATTTTAGCTAAATGTTGCTTTTGGTTTGGGGAGAAAATTAAAGAATGCTTTAATTTCTCTTAACTACACCATTAATCAGTGGTTAATTGTAATTACTTAGCCTGTAGAAAAAGTGAAACTAGAATTAGAACCTGACTATGAGCCAAATAAACTTTGTCTTTCTTATTGATTTAAGCATTTTTAAGACAGATATTCAATAAGGTTTGCTTAGCAAAATTTGGATAGTGCTTGGTCAATGTGTTGAATAATAATTGAAGTCAGTTGATATGTCAAACTGTTTCTTTTTTTGTATTAACTTATAAATGTTAATATTTTTAATTATACAGAACAATATTAGTATTGTCTTTCTAATATAAGTGCATAATTGTAATTAAGCTTTTGAGTAGAATATATTATAGAATATATTATAGAATATATTATAGAATATAGAATATATTAACTTGTTTTGTGGATTTCAAGTTTGATATCAAAATCAATTATTTCTCTATTTTCAGATATATTCCCTTATATTTTATCTAAAAGCAATTTAAAATGTTATAAATTCTCCCTACAGATTTCTCCAGTAATATTGATATCTCTAGCTAATGAGCAGGTTAAAGATACAAATTCTGAATCTTATCAGTTTAAACTCCTCTTTTGCATTTAAGAGCACTTTTTTGTTTGTAATACAGGGGACAAAATTAAAGACCTAACCTTGTCTCAACAGAATGTCAGGAAATAAAAACCCATTACAAAATGTGAAAATGTTAATAACATGCCATGTCTAGTTTCTCAGTTTTGGAAAATGCAGCCTCTCATTCTTTCTCTAATAACTATACTTAGAGCCTCTTTATAGTATTTTCTTAACAGAAATTGCTCATTGAAGAAGCAACCACTGAATTTGGCATTCTTTAGCTTCCCTTTCATCCATGTCTAAATTATCCATACATTTTCTAAATCCTATGCTAACAGACCTCTGCAGTCAAATGCTAAATGTTATTAACCTCCAACAAATTGGATTCCTGATGAATCCATGTTCTATTTTGAAATAGTGGCAGGAAGTCATCACGGTGCCCCAACTGAGGCTTCTCCAGTGGCTCTGTGAAAGGATCCAGGCAACTCGGTCTTTGAATTTAATGATTTTGATGTCATCCTTTGATAGTTTATGAAAGAATTACAAACATTAAAATGCAATTTTTCTTTCTAGTCAATAAATATTTATTTAGTATGAGTTATGAGTGGTGTGCTGGTGCTGTTGGCTTTAAGAAGGCAAGGGTGTTTACAGTATTGCTTCATTTATTCTGTACATTTGGGTAGGAGTGGTTTTACAGAAGTAAATTTTACGTTTCTGTAACATTTCTCAAACTGGGGGCACTGGACATAATTTAACCTTTCTGTAACGAGTTAATAATGAGCTAAGAAATTTTAATATAATCTATTAATTTGTATTTTATTTTCTGATTTTTTTCTACCTTTATATACATATACATATATGTATGCATGTGTATATGTGTAACTATCTATATTTATCTGTGTATATCTTCTGCTCCTATGGGTCATAAACAGCTTATAAAGAACAAGGTTGAAATCTTGTTATTTCCAAGCAGACAGAAAAGACCTCCACTCAACTTTTTGTTTTTCATAGTCTAGGTATATATTGGAAGTAAACTGCTTGAGAAAAGGTGGCAGCTCTAAGCTTCAGACTAATAATAAAAACTCTGCAATTCCTTGCAAAGTACCTAATGTAGCTTTAAGCAGTCCCATACCTGGGCTCACCTCTGTGATTTTTGCCTCTATTTTCAGATCTCTAATTTTCACTACCGTATTGTCTCTTTAATGTTTGTCGGATGATCTTTATATGCTGTCCTACCTTTTTAGAGTTCCTAAGCAGAGTGTTTGGTCTGGATACCAAATTAGCCATTAGCAGAGCTGAAGTCTGCTCCCGTGAGCAGTGAGCCCTTCTCTGAGCGCTTCCTCACACTCACATGCTCTCCCTTAGCTTTAATATCTAAAGGGCAGTAAGACCCCTAGTACTTCCATTCCTGTCATATGTGTTTGTCAAAGCAGTGTTGATAAATAAAAAAGGCAGTCCTCTTCAAAATTGTGATTTTTAGCAAAGTTTTTGTCAAAATTTCCAGTTTCCAATCATTTTCCCTGTTTCTCTTTTGTTATTCTCTGTTTCTTTCAC